>OY744533.1:78328689-78331189 GCA_963556195.1 Sepiola atlantica
AAAACAGTAGCCGCCGACATAAAAAACTTAAAAAGAGAAAATGGTGCACTAAAATTACAAAAAAGGAATAAAACAGACCTAACCATTAGCTCCATTACCGATAAATATCAGTTAGCGAAGACGGATACATATAAGACCATTAATAATGAAACAACTGAGATAGCTACTAGACGAGGTGTTGAATACAGAATTAACTACCTAGAAATGAGGAAGGCATTTGTTACTCTAAAAGACCACAAAGATAACTTCACAAATAAACCCTCCTGCAGACTAATCAACCCAGCTAAAAGTGAACCAGGACTAGCAAGTAAATTAATTGCTAAAAATATAGTTAATAAAATTAACGAAAAAAACAAACCTAAGTCTGTGGGGCAATACAAATTCAGTCCTAAATTGGTTCCATAAAATACAGGAAAAACACATATGCAAATTCACACAATTAGACATAGTAGACTTCTACCCATCCATAACGAAGACACCTAGAGAAGGCCTAAACCTTTGCACTTTAACACACAAACATCAGTCAACTAGAAAGGGACATCATACTACAAGCAAGACAAACCCTACTTTTCTCCGGGGGAAGGACCCGGGTTAAAACATCATACCCAGAGGACCCATTTGATGTTGTAATGGGTGCCTATGGCAGTGCAGACATCTGCGACCTAGTCAGCTTGCTCATATTGGATACGCTCCAAAATAAATTCCCAAACCATTTCTTTGGTCTTTACAGAGATGATTGTCTCTGCTTGTCACGCAACCACAACGGGAACCCACTAGATAGATTTAGAAAAGATTTCACAAACACCTTTCAAAAACTCGGTTTCAAAATCACCATTAAAACAAATTTAGACCAAGTAGATTTCCTAGATACCACACCGAACCTTACAAACAACACACACACACCTTTCCACAAAGCAAATGAAACACTCCAATACAAGGGATCCTGCCACCCCCACTGTTTTTAAAAATTTAGTCAATAATATTTGCCAAAGAATTTCAAACCTCTCATCCAGTCCCGAAGTTTTCAACCAGGCAGCACCCTATTACAACAAATCGCTCCGTGACAGCGGGTTCAGAGTAGAGATCTTAGACACCCTCACCCGAGACCAACCACGGGGGAGCTGCAATAGAAGGAGGTCGGTGATCTGGTTTTCCCCACCCTATTACACCAATACCAAAACAAAGGTAGGCCACCTTTTCCTCAACTTACTCAACAAACATCCCCCCCTACACACAACCTACACACACTTTTTTACAGAAATTCTATTAAGGTTAGCTACTCCACTGCCCCATCCATAAGAAAAATCATTTCTGCGGAGCCCAAAGCAATTGTAAACGCAGGCTACCCATGCCAGGAAAAAAACAATTGCCCCTAGAGGGGAGTTGTAAAATAGATTCCCTCGTATATGAAGCCACCGTCACAAACCAGACTACCGGTAGAGCAGAAAAATATATTGGCATGACGTAGGGAAGCTTCAAGCAAAGATTATACACACACAGAAACACCTTCAGATACAAAAACAAGGCAAATACGGCACTCGCGCCCCGGATATGGCAACTTACAGATGAAAAGACACTCTTCACCATCAAATGGAAAGTAAGTGAGAGAAGACCATCCTTCTCTCCAGCCATAAATAGATGTCCTCTGTGTGACGCTGAAAGATACCATATATTAAGGGCCATAATTGACCCAAATACAGTCTGTTTGAATATTCGGATGAAATCTTTAAGGGGGTGCATCCACAGGAGACAAGCACTACTCATAAACTGGACTAACCGATACACATGAAAGCCTAGCTACACACCCCTTTCTGCCAAATACATAACCCCATAATTGCCCCATTAAATACCGACTTCCATCCCGGAAAATTTTCCCAACTATCACCCCTCATGAATATAAATAAAATCAAAAAATACCAACAAATGCCTTAATCAACCCATATCCACACTACTTTTCAAGAGCAATAATTATAACTTTCCCCAAAAATATTTCTCCACTCATTAAGAGGGTAACACCCCCATTTCACAACATTATTATTACTCTCATAAGCCCCACCATTTCCTGGTCATAATGCTAATCTCCAATATCTCCCAAACAGATCCAGTCTTGCCGACCCAATCCTTACTCTTATCTCTAAACCAGTTGTAATCAGCATACCAATTTTATCACCCCCATAAGCATTCAGTATACCTTAGTTAATAATGTTAAATCCCGAATACAAATCATTAAAAAAAACATACAGAGTTACTGCCCTTAGATCGCCCGGATGATATTTTTTATTTAAATTCCTTTGGGATTGATTTAAAGTCCTTTAATCCAGGATTTAAATTTGTAGTTAATTAATGTTGTTCCTTTTAACCTTTTTAATCCTTAAACCCATTTTCTCTCCCTAATTCCTTTAGAAGACACATCATTAAACCCCAAAACATTAACGGCCAAATATACGCTACTCATAGTATTGCCTCACAGGATTTGTGTAGAAATATTTTTATTTTTTTT
>OY744533.1:78336189-78353689 GCA_963556195.1 Sepiola atlantica
GAAACATATAGCGAAAAAGACACCCCCCAACTGATTGAAACAGGGATGTGACTCTCGTGGCCTACGTAGATAGTGGAGCCGTGCCCAGAACGATAATATCCCACTTAAGGGCGTCCCTACGGCGCAGACATACAAGATACACTCCACGGACCAAGATAGTATCACAATGATCGTTGCCAGCGACAAATCAATGGTACACAACTGTTGCGATAACGCAAAATGATTTGCAATGGTAATCGAAAGAGGTAGAGAGTACTAGAAATCTGGGAAGACGTGTTGTCATTAAGCCAGTTATTTGAAAACTCCTAATGAGTGAATAGTAATAAGCATAATGCATTGCGCCTGAAGAATAACGCTTACCGACTTGATATAAAAAGGAGAGAAGTGGGAAGAGGACTGATAAGTATAAAACATTGCATGGGTGATAGGATAAAAGAACGAGAACAATTCTGATTACCACTTCAAAAGCATATCTAAAATGAACAATACAAAAGACAGTTAAAATGGAAATCAAAAAACCAAAAAAGTAAAATATATGGATGATTTATGAGCCTGGACAAAGAAGAGACGCACAAAAACACATAAATATGGCTACGAGAAGGACAATTACACAGCGAAACGAAATCGCTACTGAACGAACTACAGAATAAGTTAATGCAGAAAGTTACCATAAATGAAATACAAAAGCAGATAGGATTGCATGAGGAAGGGATTCTCTGTTAACCATGCAAACGTGTGCACTTGAAACGTGCAGACATAAAAGCCGGAGACAGTAGTAGAAAACGAAAATAATAAAATCCTTCCTGACACAGAGGTACAAACGGAAAACAACTCATTCAAATAGAGAGGCCAGGCGTGATAATAGTCATCAAGAAGGAAAACACTGCCAAATCGTTGATTTCGCCGACCAAGCTGCGTACAGGATGAAGATCAAGAAGTCAGCAAAACTAAACACATACATAGAACTCGCCACAGAAAGCTCAACGTAATATTGAATATACAATTTACGATACTACCAATACCACAACATGATTTGCAACGGTTATTGAAAGATGCTGAGAATACTTTTAAATCTAGGGAAGACTTGTTGCCATTCAGACTCCAGGCAGTACCACCTGCTGTTGCGAGTGAACGATCATTGATTATGACTCGTTTCAGAATGCCTAGTGAATCTAATAATAATAATAATAATGATAATAATAATAATAATAATAATAATAATAATAACATAATAATAATAAAAAAATAATAATAAAAACAAATAATGATAATGCTAAATTATTAATAAAATATTTAAATGACGATGATAAGGAAAATACAACTAAGATAATAATGAAAGCTCACATTCAAATATCTTTAAATATAGTAGTATCTTTAAAATATTAATGACATAATAATACCAGTAAAACTATGTTATATTATAATCTTTATACTAAAGTAAAGTGACCCCCATTATTTTTACAACTATAGATCTATATCCCAAATCTTCAAGTGCAAATCTGCGTTGATAGATATTTAGGGTAATTATTGACGCGTGTTTTCGGAAAAGATGTATTCCGTTTGTTCGCTTTCAATATTTTTTACATTTTTTCCGGCCTGACAGATTCGTTTAATCCATACACAAATTTAGTCGTATTTCATTCTCATGCTTAAATCTATCACCACTGCCACACACTTACACTGGAAACTCTTATTCATGGATTACATTTTTCGTCGTAGTGCCGTTATTTCCTTCTTTTGTCATTGCTATTGTCTGTTAGCCACTCTACATTTTCGACATAAATACGGAATGTCTCCTTTAAATACACTTTCACTTTTGACGTTTTGATTGACTAGTCCAGATACCGTCTTTCACATTCTCGATTGACGGAATAAACGAATAGCAGATTGGAATACCATAAATAATCATAGTTTCTTTCTTTTATTTCTTATTTTATTTAATATCTTGCGAATAATGACAACATTTAGCTTCCCGGACAACACCAGTCATATTTAACGACTGATTTCCTCATTTCGAAAATTTAAAGCCTGCAGAAAATAATCTTCACTCAAAATCAGACAAGATATTCAGTTCTCGGAAAAACGGTTCACAATCACTGTTCCCTGCTATTCGGTTCGTCTATCGATTAACAGTTTCTGTCGTCATAATTATAAAATAAAATTTAACATTGCTAAAATAAAATTTAACGGTGAATTTTTGCCTACATCGTCTACATTTTCTTATTTTCTTTTATATTTTGATGCCTTTCTAAATATTGCTATCATGGTATAATTTTATTTTACTAACTAATTTGTTCCATTCTTCTTTGACGATAAGAATATATCTTTGAAAAGCCATAGAAAAATAATTTTCTCATATAAATCCATTGTTTTGAACAATTGATATTTTAATAGATATTGTATTCTATCACAATGTTTATTCCCATCACTTATTTATAGTATTGCTCTATCTCGTATATCGAGCATTAACTCTTCATGATAGGTTATATTTTAAATATATATATTTTATATCTTTATTTTCATTTTACACTATATATATATATATATATATATATATATATATATATATATATATATATATATATATATATATATATAACTAATTATGACAATATGCGTATTAGCAGTCTCTTTAAAATATTCAGCTCGATTATTGTCAATCAGTAACAAAAGAGCATATATAAGTCAGGTTTTTATTCTTTTATTTTTATTTTTATTTTTTCACATTTCCCCAAAATATAACATTCTTGTGAGATGTATTTTTCGGTCCGTTTCATTCGCCGTAAGCCAACCAATATTTTTATGTCTCTATCATCTCTGCAACACTACAAAATAATCAGAAAAATCCACAAAGAATAAAAAGTTCTTGGATTAAAATGTCTTATTTGTTTTTTATTTGTTTTCGCTCAAAAATGACCCACTGTATAGTGTAGGTTTTTGTCAAGAAATTTTAATCCAATAACTTTTTATTGTTTGTGGATTTTTCTGATGATTTTGTTGTGTTGCTGAGACGATATATATATATATATATATATATATATATATATATATATATATATATATATATATATATATATAAGAAAGAGGGTAGTGCATTTCCAACGAGAAATAAGTGTGGGTGTAGGTGTGTATGTCGCTTACCTATGTACAAGATCCAGAACTGACCACACACTTGCGCGCACACACGAACGCGGGCACAACAGCAAGTTTGGAGACTGGGCAATAAAAAAGTAATCAATTTCAAAAGAAAATCTAGGCACCCTAAGAAATTAAGATGACCGATAAAATAAAGGTCAAAATAACACGTACTTAATAAACACACACGACTTTGACCAAGAGAAGCAGGAAAAATAAAAAATAAAAAATAAAAAATAAAAGATATAAAATTATCAAAACACGTACTCACACACCCGCAAACCCACACATGCGCAAAAAACATCAAACAATAACACATTTCCTCAAATGAAACAACACTCTTTCAAATCGAAAGACATTTCTTTAAATGGATTTACATATCTGATGAAAGCGGACCACTGCTTGAAACGCGTTATATAAAATCATAAAATGATAAAATAACAAAATAATAAATAAATGTTGAGAAAAACATTTTACAAATGTTGGTAGCCTTACTCCTTTACACACACACCCACACACATATTTTATATATATATATATATTGTTGTTAAACTTATGTACAAATACAGATTCTAAAGGAATTGAAATTTCTAGGTTTTCAATACCGTAGAGATGTAAAAAAAAAATGAATTAAAAATTCATCGGTATATTTTCTTCCACTAAAAAAGCAACTTCCTAGCTTAGAGGGTTACGATCAGCAGTGTAAAATGTCCAGGGTTCGATTCTCATAGTTAGTGCGCCCGCTGCGCCTAACCACACTGATAACTCTTAAAAAGACGAAACAGCTGTCATCGGATGACTTTATTTTATATCCGCAGCTATATGTCAAAATCTTATTAGAATAACCATTTCTCCGATGAATTGGCTACTCTGGTGCCCCCTCGACGTAAATTCACTAGACTAACTCGACAATCAACTAAATCTCATTCATTCACTGTGGAGGTCCCCAGGTGCCGGAGAGCCTTCTATTCAAATAGCTTCTTTTCTTCGTGCTGCTGGCCTCTGGAACTCCCTCCCTGCCCCCTGTTTCCCCGACAGTTCTGACATGCCGAAATTTAAAACTAATGTGAACAGAGATATCGCTGCGCAGATCCCAATTTAGGCTGACCCCCCAACCTTCTCCCCTTTTCTTTTTTCTCAGTAGCCCCTTACGCCTACAGTGGCGGCCTGCCTTGTTTGGGGTGAACCATGTTAAAAAAAAAAATTTAAAAAAAAACGCGAAATAAATTCAGTGCAACTCTACGATTAAATATTGCTATTTCCGTGATGTCATTAGTTTGTTTAGTTCGTCTTTTTTTCTTCTCCTCGCCTTGTTAACGTCATTGAAGCGTCGACAGGCCCCACTTCTCTAACTCTGTCATCTCTAGTTCGCCATCAGTTCACCAGATGGCGGCACTTGAGAGCCCGGCCATTGCTCAACCAATCTGACGCCAGTTAGTCTCACAACCAGATGATACAGAATGTAAAGATAAAAATGTCCGCTTTTCGCTCGAGTGTCGCCCCAGGTGAGACATTGGTGTTCTAAAAGAGTGTACAATGACCGTTAATCCCAAGTTCTTCGTCGTTGATTATCGATATTATTAGGTCGTTACAAAATTAATGGCCGCCGGAAGCGCTGGGGGTTAAAAAAGTTATTTCAACACAGAATTTGTAGTGTATTTTTGGTAAATGTTAACATATACGAGGCCTGTCTAAAAGGTATCAAACCGTAGTCCAGAAAAAAATATTTCAAATACGTTACGGGGTTGGGACCTTAACCCCCTTCAAAGTAGGCCTCTTGTGCTTGCACACACTCAGCCCACCGATCCATCCACTGCAGGAAACACCTCTGGAAGTCTTCTTTTGGAATGGTGTTCATATCTGCTGTCGTGTTAGATTCAGCAGGTGTTTTGAGAAGATGCGATGGGTGTAACACAAATTAAAGAATGGTTCATCCGATTCAAAAATGGCCGCATATCAGCGGAGAGTGACCAGCGTTCTGACAGGCCCCAAACTACTCGGAGGTTGTTGAGAGGGTGCGAAAAATGATAATGCGGAATGCGACGGCAGAGATGAACATAATTTCAAATAAACTCTTCTAGAGGTGTTTCCGGCAGTGGATGGATCGGTGGGCTAAGTGTGTGCAAACACAAAGGGCCTACTTTGAAAGGGGTCCCAACCTCGTCACGTATTTGAAATATTTTTTCTGGCTTAAAGTTGGTTACCTTTTAGACAGGCTTCGTATAATAATTCATGTGTTCTCAAGAATACTTTATAACTGTTTTTCAGATAGAAAGTATTTTTGAAGCATAGAAGATCTTCAATAATGAACATGCCAAAACATGACCTTCGCCTTATTATGTTGTATGGACACACTTCCACTGAAACTTTTGCCAATATCAATAGAGCATAGAGAGATGGATCCACAAACGATCGGTCAGTACGAAGGTGGTTCCAGAAATTCCGTAGTGAAGAGTGAGAGCTTTGAAGATGAAGAAGGTGAAGGACAGCCGTGTAATCTTTACAATGAACAATTGCAAGCATTTGTTGAGCAACATCTACGTCAATTTTTTAGGCCCTCCGTTCAGTCTAGAGAGACTATGGATACCCCTATAAGGGGCTGGCTGCGCGTGTAATTATGAAGCAAGGGTTGCGCAATCTCTAACAACACCTCTCCTGAGTCGGCACTGCTTGATTCCAATGGCAAGCAGTTCAAGACGACTGAAAACAATGCCGAGATAAACAGAGAGCACATACAGCACCTGGTAGTCCCAAATGGTCACCCATTTAATACTGGCCAGGCTCGACGTCGCTTAACTTCGGTGATCTAACGGGAACCGGTGTGTCAACGTGATTTGTACCGTATACGTCAAAGTGTCAAAGAAATGTCACAGACACTTGCTGTCAGAACTGCAAACGTTTCACGTCATTTACAGAGTATTGGAAAGGTGAAAGATTTTTAATGAAGATTTTTTTTTTCTGAAATCGGCCATTATTTTGATAACGACCTAATATTTGAGCATTGACTGGCTTATTTCACACGTGTAAAGAAATAGCGTTACGGGATATTTTGATTCAAAATTTGCAGTAAGATCGCAATGACCAGCATCGCCGTAGTGTAGCATCTCTTCTTGTTTTACAAGTCATTCTATAGTAGCTAATCTTTACATAGACCGTAAGACCACATCCTATAATATTTTGTAATAAAAGAGTCGTCAAATGAAAAGAAAACAAAGCCTTTCTATAAATAACAAATGACATATTTATTTTAGTGATTTACACCGTTGGGTGTAGGTTGCCGAAAGTTAAAAAAGGGTCACAGTGAAGGAAGTAATAGAGTTCAGTTGCCAAAAGTGTTTTCTTTGAACGGTATATCTTAAAGGTAAAGATGCAGAATGTGCTCCCATGAACTTACTACACCTGTACCCCCTAAACGTAAATACTTCCAACCCACCGACGAGCAGCAAAATCACACCTCTTTACTGTAGAGGTCCCTTAATACCAGAAGATTTTCTTACTATACTAGCTTCTTACCGGGCCATTTGCCATAATGGTGAGAGTGCTCGCTAACGGGCCGGGAGACTGATGTTCAATCCTCTGTCGACTCATACCCAAAGACTTTAAAAATGATACTTTATGCCTCCTTGCTAAACACTCAACATTATAAGCTTAATATCAAGGGTAAGTGGAGTAATCCTGGGAAATTAGTAGAAAAATTCTTCTACTCTTCGGTGTAGTAGCTAATAAAAAGGGAGCCTTTGGGTCGCCCTCAACTATGGTCGACCACTTTATCGTTTTATTTTAATACTTTCTTTCCTCGGACCGTTTGCCTTTGAAATTCCATGGTTCCCCAACCGTACCAACATGCAGACATCTAAATATAATGTGAACAAATATCTCGCTACCCAACTCTCCACCCAGGTTACCTCACATATAAATCTGCCCCCCATCATAGTAGCCCCTTACGCTTCAGTAGGAATATGTCTTGTTTGAGGTGAACAGAGTAAAAAAAACAATGTAAAAACATAAGAATCTGTACGATTGAACAAGCATCAAATTTAACTTTATTAACGTATTATTTTGATATATCTGTAGCATTGCCCAATATCAAATCGAAAATAAAACCCTATACAAAAATGGAACAATTTTTTTACGAGGAATCAAATAGTGAAATTATTTGTGTATTAAGGCTTTTTGCAATAAGATCGTGGGACTTGCATTCACGCCGGTCATCCTTAAGCAGTAAATATAACATTTTATTTGTATTATTTGGACTACTGTTCTCACCTTGAATGTTATTCTGACAACGTTTTTGCCGATCTAACCTCTATACTTTATTCTTGAGCGTCTTATCGAACTTGGCACACTCTAATATCGAACTCGGGAATTTGGACTGAATTTTGAACTGAACGTTTTATTTAATACAGGGAGTTAGATTATTCTTTGTTCCGTCAGCAATGAGCATGTAGAAGTCTTAATAATATAATAAAATGGACCCGTGGCGCATGTAATAATCAGTTCTAAGTGACAGTATTCTCGCGGTTAAAGGTTCAATCCTTAGTACAGGCGATACTATATACTAAAAATGAACGTACGTGTGTCCGGCCCGATTCGCGGTATAAAGAAGAGTAGGTGGAAGGAGAGAAACGAATGAGGTTAAAAAAAGGCAGTAGGGAGAGTACGGCTGCTGCTGCTTTTTAAAAACCTTAATACCGGTCAACAATTCAGAATTCAGCATTTAAGCTCTCGGCGTCGGCTGCTGCTGCTGCTTCTCCGTCGAATACTTAATATTATCCAAAAATATTTTTTTTCAATGTTCGATTGATTTGATCGTACAATTAAACGTTTTTTTTTTGTATTTTAGTACGGAATATGTCGTACACTCATGTTTAACCAATCTATCTTCTGTTTTTGTTATTGGAAGTTATATATGTCAGAGAGAGAGAGAGAGAGAGAGAGAGAGAGAGAGAGAGAGAGAGAGAGAGAGAGAGAGAGAGAGAGAAGGGGGGTTAAGTTTGAAATAGCAATACCATTTTTTAAATGAATTAATGTTTTATTTACCTTTTAAAAATTTAATGAAGATTTTATTAAGTTCTTAGAATGAATAGTTTTTCCAATGCCTGAAAAATGTAACATTTCTTTGGTTATGTGTGATTGACTGAAAAAGACAGAGAGAGATTAAGAAGAGGCAGCAACAGCAGTAGTTCTGTCTTCTTTTTCTTACCAATTAGTTTCGTTTCATTGATCTAAAGTAGTGAATATGAGAAAAAATTGCGAAGCGATGGCGAGCGAGCGAAGCCATCTAGATAATAAATAAACATCTTCCCGTCACACATGTCGCGAGTTAAAAAAATCCGGACGAAACCATTTCAAGTGTCTAGGGAAAAGAAGGGATAAAGCCAATAGCTAGTGAGACAACCCCGTGCTGTCTCAAATGAATTTTGAAATACACATTTCTACTCTATTTCCATCATGAGACGTTTTCTTTCTTTTTTTCTTTCTTCATTCTGTACAGATTGATTCGTCTTTTGCTTTGGGGTTTCTTTGTTTAAATACCTTCCAGTTTAAGACGTTTTCTTTCTTTCTTATTTCGTTCTTCAACTTTACTGACTGAGACGTTAGTGATATGAATATTAATATTAGTGTGAACACTAGCGAAGCATAATGTTTTTCTGTCATTTTTGAAGGTGGGTGGAAATTCGTAATTAATAAAAGATTAGTTATGTAAGTTTCGATACTGAGCCATCCTCCCAACTCGTGAAATCAGGAGTCGCCTTTATTTTTTTGCTATTTTACCAATTTCGTGTTTGTATATTTGTAATAAAAAATCTAAATCTATTATTATACAAAGTATGTGCCAATAAACGCTTGTTCCCAAAGGTTTTTTTTCCTATACACTTTAATCACACAAAATACATGCTAAAATATACCTTAATTCAGGGATTGAGTATTATTTTTTTTATTAGTCGTAATTTGTAATTAACTGAAAAAGTCACTCATCTGTCACTTAGTTTCCTATTTATATAGCTCTTATCACGTTATCATTCACAGTCTAATATTTCTTATTCTCTGTGACTATTTAGAAAAAGAATGACCCTCTTTACCGTTGCCATCTAATTTACATAAGTGTCTGTACACAACGGGAACACATGTACATTAGATGCCAAAATGATAAGTTTTTTTTTTACTTACGGATAATATAGCAGTAAAGAGGCTCATTATTTTTAATTATGGAAGAAAAATGTCAGATACATAACACATTTTTGGATTGAAAACAAGATGAATTAAATAGTGGAAGTGGTTTACGGTTACGTCTAGAACATGGTGTTATATAATATCGGTGATTGTATTTAATGGTACCGGTACATAAAAAGAATACCGGTGTTGTGCAACACCTTGATCCGATTAAATAAAATTTCTACTTTGAGGTTTCGATTCCGTCAGGTTCGCATCAATTCTCGAGCCAATCGGCCACGAGAGAGACGATAGTCGCTTACCAGACTCTTTGGTTTTCAAGCCGGAAAGCCACTGATATGGGGTGCTACTTGCTCTCACACATTTCACGCCATCAAGAATTTCGGAATCTGCCCTCAATTCGGGAAGTTTGCTAAGTGCGCTGAATAATATAATGACCAATACAGCTTTTAAGACGACCATTTCATTTTTCAGCTGATCGCAGACGAAAAATCAGATGACTTCGGTCCCGATACTGCACAATTCATACGATACATTGGATGGATGATAGATACTTGAAGGAACAACCCTAAGAGACAGCTTGGCTGTTTCAGCACATTTTTTACTAGGTATCATTCGAGGTAACGCTATGTTCATTATGATGTCGTTCCGCGACGCCTAAGTCTTGATATATATATATATATATATATATATATATATATATATATATATATATATATATATATATATATATATATATATATGTATGTGTGTGTGTATGTGTGTGTGTGTGTATGTGTGTTCTCTATAGACAGAAAGGTTAAATAATCTAATAAAAACTAAAAGTGTATTTATATGTAAAAACTCCGGGGGAAGACAATGGAAGTAGTCCTGACTCTCTAAGTCCTCCGTTGAAGGTGCTATGAGGGCCACACCTTGGTTAAAATCTTCAATTATATTCTATTCTGATTAGATTTCAATCATATATATATATATATCATTTTCTGGGGAACACAATGGAAGATGTTCTGAATCTCTAAGTGCGCTCATAAGAGAGCTATGGAGGCAGTACCTTCCTAAAAACTTCAAATATTCCTTATTTTTATGAGACTTACATCATATGTAAAGATAATCGAAGTGTTCCCGAATCTCGACGTTCCCCTCAATGTGCTGAAGTTCTATGTTCCTACTCTAAGGGAGGTATGAGGATAGAAACCCCTTTAAACTTCAAATACGTATATCCGATTTTAATTGAATTTAGACCATATTTATAAGAAACTATGTTATGAGCATAGTGAAAACAGAACATAGCATTGATCCTATGTAAATAGGTATAAGGTGCAAAGTGTACGGTCAGCGGATCAGTTGTATAGCCGCACTGATGAGTCTTTAAAAGACTAAACAAGCTTATCTATGGATATGAAATATTTAATTGTAAAAATTGTAATACAATTATTACGTTTAAATTATATATATATATATATATATATATATATAAATATATATATATATATATATATATATATATATATATATTATTGTTTTAATATTTGTTCCCTATAGAATGAAAGGATTTGAGGAGAGTAGAAAGTAGATTTTGAGTTTACTTCCATGAGGGATGTTTCTGACAAAGGGGAAATAATTGCTGTTTTCTGGGTCGGAATCTATCCATCTAACCGTTATCGTTGGCTAGTTTCTGACTTTGAAGTAGTTTTTTTTCTTTAGCTCTTTACATCAAGTGGCTTCATGCCTTGTCTGGTGCGAGTTCGATAACATAAAAACGAAGTAAATATTTTATATGCCTAGAGAAGCTTGCTTCGTCCTTTAAAGACTCATCAGTATGGCTATACAACTGATTTGCCGACTGCATGATTTGAACCTTAGACCCCGGGTCTTATAACCACACATCTATATCCGTGGGCCTCTCACAAAGAGAGAGTGAGAGAGAGCGAGAGAGAGCGAGAGAGAGAGAGGGCGAGAGAGAGAGAGAGAGAGAGAGAGAGGGGGGGGAGAGAATAACATCTGCATCGGAATTGTTTGGTTTACATTTTAACCGTTAAACTAAAAATGATTTATTAACCTTGTCAGTTTCTGGCCTCTTTCTAGTTTGTCCATCTTCCCCAATTTCACCAGAAAATTGACGACAGAACAATACCCGAATAACGCAGTCATTGGTGTTTTGTATTTTTTTAATCATTCGGACTACTGTCTTCATCTCGGATGTAATTCTCACAAGGTTTCGGTCGATGTCACCTCCGATCTTCTTCAGGTGTGTATGTGAAACGGAACCCTTTATTTAATCCACGGGAGTAGCTTACTCTCGTTCCATCAGCCATGGCTGCGTAGTAGTCTTAAGTAATTCATAATTGTGTTGTTTAGTATCGCCCTTACTGAGGATTGAACCTTTAGCCTCCAGAAGACTGTCACTTAGAAGTGATTATAACCTATTGCCTCCATTACACCACGTGACTTGCGGACAATTCTAGTATTAATTTTCGGGACATTTAATTTATTTTGTTTGAGATGTGTAATCAACACAAGAAAAGGTTTAAGGTTTATAACATTCATACTAGAATTGTCTGCAAAGACCCATGGCGCAACGGATAAAAGTGTTATGTTAATTACTTCTAAGTGACAGAAAAACTATCAATCAAGATCTAAATAATTTCGAAACATTTCCGAGATGTATTTCATATTTATTTCTTAGAGCAGTGTATTTTCTGAGAAATACTTTAGTTCAGGAGCACAATTGAACCATAATACTCTACTTTTACGTAGTCAGAATTGAATTGAAATTTTAAAGTCTTCAACATGACTTTATAATATTTTCTACTGATACGGTGAACATCATGTCGGACATTTTCGTTTACATTATCTCTCTATATATAGAATTAGGTATGTGTGTGTATATATATATATATATATATATATATATATATATATATATATATATATATATATATATGAATTTTGGAATATATATTCGAGGCAACTTGAGGTGTAATATAGACATATCATTTTTTGTACACTTTAACATTTAGGCGGTGCATGTATATACAGTTCGGTATGTGTAGATGTTTTTATATATATATATATATATATTAGGGTAGGTCGATTTTACACTTTTTAAAAAATATTAAAAAAAGGCACGTACCGAAAGTTGTATATAGACCTATTAAATACTCATGCAAAAAATTAGATCAAAAACTTCAGCGGTTTTTTGAGCGTTTGGTATCAAAGATCGTAGACAAGAATATACTGAAAATTCCTCGTTTTTGCAAGATTTGCTTGAATACTGGTGTTAAAACCAAATAATTTGTGCATTTAAAATCAGCGAATGTCCTTTTATTTTATAAAAATGATATTAATTAAAGAAATCTTCAAATTAAAAATTTGCCCCCCCCCCCCTAATTTTCAGTATCTGCTTTTGTAAACTACCTTTTAACGTTATGAATTAAACAGTAATATTTGAATACCTAAAAAAATGATTTTTTTCTGTTATAAGTGAAAATATAACAAGCAAAGAAATAAGGAAACACCTAACACTATTTTAATGGAGCTTAATATTGAGAGTCAAATTGCTCCATATAAGACCCCTTAGACAAAAATGCTGGTCTCAATTTCTGACTCAAAACTTTGGCTGTAATGTGTTGATGCCTTGCTTCAAAACCATATACAGTTTGTGAAGCTTCTGTTATTAACTTAACTGCCCGTTCCAGCCCTGAGAATGCCAAAAATGCAGCATAATTTTAAATCTATTAATTGTGCCCAATGTGTGGCATTAAAATTAATAGGTGGTATTCTTTTTAATCTTTTTCTGGTTGACTCCGCACTCCTGAAAGAACAAATTAATTAATTGAATTATTAAAAAATTCCAATCTGTACTGCTTTAATAATTATGGTGAAATTAGATAAAATCTTTCAAAATCATTCTATAAATTGGAATAAATAATTGAGTCAGAAATATATGAATAAATATTACTTACCTAATGGCCAAAATTCTTTGTAAAGCTTCTTCTCTTACTTCAATCTCTTCAGATTTAACCATGGAATATAGAAAGTTTTCAGGCAGTAAACAAAATGTATTACCTTGTATATTTCTAAATGTGATATCTTGGATTTCCTGAGGCTGCTCCTTAATCCTCTGGGTCATATTAAAAATGTGCACTTGCTGATTGTGGAATTTACTATTTCTTTTAATTTCAAACCAAGAAGTGGCATACACATTTACAATAAAATTTACTACATAGTGTAGTTTTGTTGTGTGCCTTTGTGGGTATGCACCACGAGTCCATAAACACATGAGCCTGATGGCCAAAGTTAACCATCTTGCTTGGTTTAAAGGACCAATTTTCCAGGAGGTATATCTAGAGTCAACCTTACCTCTAGAAATACCTACTGTGTATTCATAAAGGAGTCTTTGGTCAGAACTAAGATCATGTATTTCATCAATTTTAAAAAATGACTCTAGAGGATTGCTAATAGTGGAAAATGATATTTGGGGTAAATCATGACAATCATTTGAGCATAATTTCCCCAGAGGGCCACTGAATGTTGTAGGGCCCTTTGCGCAACCATCTATGTTTTTAAAAAGGGCTCTGAAAGGTAGTTCATTATGATGCAAAGAGCAACCAATTGTGTGAAGATTTTTAAAAAGTTTTTTTTCTAAAATTGCAACCATTCCACCTTCGCAACCTGTGTTGGTATTAGTGTTGTCAACAAGTATAGCCTTGAAACTGTTCTCACTGTGTTATTCATGCAAAACATCCACCACTTGATCTGCATGAACAGAACCTGTTACACCACTATTAGGAAGAACTCTGTGTCAGATATTTACTTTCACATGGTGTTTCTTTTGTAAAAGTTAAATGGTGTTCTGGTCCCTTAGTTTTTTTCATAATTCTCTGTCTATTTTCATCCACAATTTCCTTATACATCAATGTGTCCTTATCCATTCTCCCATCAACTCCAATACATATAATATTTTAGGTGGGGTAAAAACCCCTGGCTGAAATAGTTTTATTTGTCTACCTCCAACAAGGTAAGATGTGACACAAGGTAATGAAACTAGGAATAGATAAGCCTGCGCTATAGAGGTGAGCACTCTGGCCATTAAAAAATTGACTGGGCAGCCCCGTCGGCATTCCCCTGTAGGGGCGTCTCAGACAGTTAGCAATAAATTTACTCCTCCCCAAAGAGGGAAGGCAAAGCCTGGGAGGGTGCACCTCCTAGAATTGCACAGGACGGACAAGCCCAAATAGACCGGCGTAAATCCAGACCCAAAGGCCCGGACGATACCGATTTATTTGGTGGGGTAAAAACCCCTGGCTGAACTAGATTTTATTTATCTATCTCCAACAAGGTAAGATTGACACAAGGTCAGGAAAGTGGGATGAGAAAGCCAGTGTTCGAGAGGTGAGCACTCTGGCAATTTAAAAATTGCCTGGGCAGCTCCGTCGGCATTCCCCGGTAGGGCCGCCTCAGACAGTAAGCAATAAACTTACTCCTCCCCAAAGAGGGAAGGCAAAACCTGGGAGGTGCACCTCCTAGAACTGCACAGGACGGACAAGCCCCAATAGACGGGCGTGAATCCAGACCCAAAGACCCGGACGATACCGGTTTATTTGGTGGGGTAAAAAACCCTGGCTGAACTAGTTTTTATTTATCTAACTCCCACAAGGTAAGGTGTGACAAAAGGTCGGGGAAGTGGGATTAGATAAGCCAGCGCTCGACAATTCAATATATATTTGTGATAATTACATTTGTAAACACAGAATCAACACGTGAATTCAAATTCGCTCGTTGAATTTTCAACCGGTGAATACCATAAAAAATATCCAATAAATAAAACGCCTATGTAAATAAATAATTATTTATATATAAAATTAAATATTATAGTGTTTTATTCCTTTTTAATTTGAATATGTACATTTAATTTCTTAAGAAAAGGAATAATAAACTTTAAAATATTTATTATTAAGTAATGTATTACTTTTTTTTGTTAAAACCCGGGTTTAATTTAAGGCGACACTTCTGCCGGTGAAATCTAGGCTGTGAGAAAAAATCTCGATTTATTTGATCTTAAAGTTGCAATGCTCAAATAAATACACAGTTTTGAAGAAAAATATTTCTTGTGGTAACTTTTGACATTATTTGGCAACTTTCTTCGAGTGCGATAATTTACAGTTTCAAAATCGACCTCCCCTAATATATATATATATATATATATATATATATATATATATATATATATATATATACATATATATATATATATATATATATACTGCTTGCCGATTCTAGTCTGTCTCTGTGAACCGGGTTCGCAACTCCCGACCGTCTGAAATTGTTACTTTCCTGCACTGATGAGAGCAACAAGCTTGAAACGCTAGCATATGTAGGTATTAATAATTTAATATCTATTTATAAATATTATACAATTAATCGGGCACTCTGCTGGCATTTTTCCTGCTATATTACAAAGATGTATATATATATACATATATATATATATATATATGTATGTTTATAGCAATAAGCTTGAATCGCTAGCGTCTGTAGGTATTAATAATTTAATATTTATTTATACATATATATATATATATATATATATATATATATATATATATATATATATATATCGTTTTACAGCATTAAGTCCTACACTAATGAATTGATCAATATGAATTTTAGAATATATTTTCTTAGCAACACGGTAATATTGGCACATTACCTTAGTGTTAATTTTTACATTTAAGTCTGTGTATATGTTGATATATTTCTATGTATAAGACTTACTCAGAAACTAATTAACTGATCATTATCAATTTTTGAATACATCTTCTATGCATAAGAGTGGGTAATGTGGGCTATACTTAGTTTAATCCAAATGGGGAGAAGAGAGTGTGGAAAGTTCAGATATTTCCGATTTTGTGATATATATATATATATATATATATATATATATATATATATATATATATATATATGTGTGTGTGTGTGTGGGTGTGTGTAGATAAAAAATGACACTTTAGCCGAGATGGTTATAACGTTTGACTTTCATGTTCGGAGATAACTAAAATCTAAGGTTCGAATCTCGAAGTTGATGCGTTTGTTGTATTTAGCTAAACTGATGAGTCTTCAAAAGACGAAACATGTCTCTGTGAATTACAATATATATATATATATATATATATATATATATATATATATATATATATATTAGCTTGACAATTCCCTCCGGGGATGAAACGCGGAAGCCTCTGTGTAGCTTAATTGCCATAAATATATTTTCATAATTTACTATATATATATATATATATATATATATATATATATATATATATATATATATATATATATGTATGCGACTCTATGCGTTGAACATTATTATGTAGAAATAACGGTGCCCACCTCAGACAAGAAATATTCGCCCTTCAAAAGAATTGAATCCTTTAAGATTACCGATATCGTGAAAAGTGAATAAAAATTAACACAGAGTATTCGTTTAAAAGCGATATATTTTTCCTGCACCATAGTAACACGCAAGTTTGTCGAGACAGTTAGGGGTTTGACTTTCATGATCGATGACGTTAAGGTTCAATATTCGAACCACGAGGCTTATGTGTTCGCTGAGTCTAGCCATATTCGGTGCATCTAGTCACAGTGATTAGTTTTTAAAAACGAAACACGTGTCTGAGGATAACACTATATATATAATAAACCCTGTTTAGAAATTAAAATCGAGCCCCCTCGGGGATTTTAAAAAAGACTATCAAACAACTCTAAAGCCAAGTTCCGAATACGTTTGTCGAACACTCTCGATTAGTCTTCTGTATGCTATCCGCTTCTAGGTACGTAAAAAACTTTTATTTCCATTAATCACGTGAGAGTTTCACGTGGTCGCGAGGATAGGGCGATTGCTTGCATGTTCTAGGCTGACTATGTAAACCGGGTTCGCGCCTCCCAACCGTCTGACATTGTCACTGTCCTGCATTGATGAGAGCTATAAGCTTGACACGCTAGTGTCTGTAGGTACATCTAATTTAATATCTATTTATAAAATGTTATATATATATATATATATATATATATATATATATATATATATATATAAATGTGATACTTAGAAGGCAATACAAGTTGGAGCAAATAAGACATATAATGGTGGAACAAATTAAATAGTTTCACCCTTAATACAATGTATACATAC
>OY744533.1:78358689-78386189 GCA_963556195.1 Sepiola atlantica
AATAAAGTATTTCCAGAATGTTTTGGAAACGACCGTACGCCATGCTAGACTTAATGTTCTAATTCTTGGAACAAGTGTAATGTTCTAATTCATTAAATCATCTTATATATATATATATATATATATATATATATATATATATATATATATATATATATATATATATATATATATATATATATATAGCATTATATGAACTGAAATAATAAAATAAGGTGCGAATCAAATTTTATTAGAATTCAATGTTCAGGCAAAGTGCCTTAAAGTCCTAAACTCATGAGTTTTCAAAGAAAATTCTAGAAAACCGTGGCTGATTGAGTGAGTGTCGGGGCTGGGAGTGTCCAGTTTTTGAAATGTGTTTGTTAAATCCTTCCTGCCTAAAAGGTTTAGACATTGAAAATTGCTAAATATCTCTTTACATTTTTTTAAGTTGCAAAAGTCTAAATTTTTAAATTTTTAAATTTTTAAATTATTAAATTCTAAATATTTTAACAACTTCTTAATTTGAAAAAAATAAATTTTAAATTAAACTATTAAATAATTAAATTCTAAATATTTGAACAACTTCGTAATTATTAATTTCATAAATCTTCTAAATTATTTGATAGGGCTAGATGTGTGAAATTGATTTATATGCTTAAGGCAGACGGTCAAATAGCAGTTTTGGATGGGTACGTGTTTGGAGGCTTTGACCTAAATTTACACAGCATGTCTCTGTGACCTAAACTTATAATTTCAGTTATACACATAACTGATTTGACCCAGACAAGTAACATCCGGTGTGCATATAGTTGATTTCACATATCTGTCAATATATGATGACGTTTTTCCTTGTTAACGTAGACATTCAACATCCGTTCTGAAAACGTCGTTTGAATAAGTAGATATTCAACGACTTTAGTGTAGCTTTCTTTTCGAGGAGAAGAGGTTCTTTTTGGATTAGTTATCTGTTTACTTGGCTTGCGGGAGAGTGATTACCTTCGAATGTTATTTTATTCATTGGAATAATTCTTATCGGACCCGGAAGAAAAAATGGCCGAATACATCAGGTCAGTTTAATTTTATTCGAATTTGATTTAGCGGAGCTTTCATCTAATGTTATGGTTTGCACTACTCCGATCAGCTCATAAGAACTCTGAATTTTGAACATTATAATATTCAACACTAAGTGAGTTTTCTGAACTTTTCATATGATTTTTTTTATCGTTTTATTAATTCGCATACAACTTGGATACATTTTTCACTGTCATTTACTGCATCGTTTGCACACAGATTTCCCTCCTGGATAACTTTTTCGTTTTTGGACAACAACTCACCACCTGGATCACTTTTCAATCAACCTCTTGGATATCTTTCCTGAATATGTTTTAAGATGTATGACTTGGATGAACTGTATAGCTTTAACAAAAAAGTATGTTTTAAGCTGATATATTTGATGTTTTATTTACTTTTATGTATTTTATATATATTTTTTATATATTTTCAAATTTAATTTATTACCTGCAGTAATGTCATTGCGATAATGGTCCTCCGAGGAGAATAATTGTCTTTGAAAACTCATGAGTTAAGGACTTTAAGGTACTTTGCCTGAACATTGAATTCTAATAACATTTGATTCGCACCTTATTTCATTATTTCACTTTATATAATGCTAATACTGCTCTATCCAGTATATTGAGCTTCAGTTTTATCCGGATGTTCGCTAATTAAAGATATTAGTTGCCTCTTATATCTTTTGTTGGATTAACTTTATATATATATATATATATATATATATATATATATATATATATATATATATATATATATATATATATATATATATAGAAAGGAGTAAGGCTATCAACATTTGTAAAAGTTTCTTTCAACATTTATTTATTATTTTGTTATTTTATCATTTTATAATTTTATATATTTTATCATTTTATGATTTAATATGAAGCGTTTCTAGCGGTGGTCTGCTCTTATCAGATATGTAAATCAATTTGAAGAAATCTCTTTCGATATATATAAGTATAGAAAATGGCGGATCATAGAGATCATTCACCACGTTTATAGACGAAAAACGGATATTTTGATGAAGATTATCAATAACAGGTCATTTTTTTCTGTAAATACGAAGAGTGAGACAGAAACAAAAACAGAGAGAGAGACAGAATGAGGTGGGGAAGAAGTCAAAATATACATTAATGTGTTTTTTATCGCAGCTATTAAAAATAGTAAAATGAAAATGTATAAAGTGATCTAAGCACAGGAAGTTTTGGTCGGAGATTTTATGCGAAAAATGTATTTGCATGTTATTGAATTGCTTTTGACACCCAGGATGCTGTTAAAAGGGCAATCGAACAGGAAAACCTTTTTTCTTTATCTGGAAGAAGCCCCATACTGTCCTTGTATTCATTATGTACGCACCATATACAAATGCACGTATAACCACGTGCGCACGCCTTTACGAAGTCATACGTGTTTTATGTATAACTGGTGAATTAAATGCTTTACTAGATATGTAACAACACATACTACATAATGTGTAAATAACGAACCACCTGTTCGTGTATGCATGCGTGAGATCGTCGGTGACGATTAGCAAAAATACGTAGCTCTTCGACAAAGCTTTAGAGCGCTCTCAGCTGTTTAAAATACGCCTCATATGAATTAATGATATTTAGATTTTACCTACTGAAGTAAACGTAACGGACAAGTTGTCCTCATAATTTATAAACAATCTGACTTCGATCTTCGCTTGGTTGTTTGATTGTTTTATTTTACGGCATATCAACACTTTTCAGGTTATTTACTGCCGAATAAGGTGATTTTTGGTAAATACTTTTAAGCAACAAGTTCTTTACATCTTCGAATGTTTATTGATAGTGTTTAGTTTCATTCTTTTGTAGAGGAAATACGTTGTCTTTGATTTAAGCTTTGCAGAAATTATTGAGTTTTGAAAAAGGGAAAGGAAAACAACAATAACATCAATGTTTGGTGCATTTTAGGTCAGGAGCCGGTACCTTCAGATAACCTTATCTGGTAAAACCAGTGATCTTAGCTTAGAACAACTGGCTTGTTTAGTCACACTGAATAGCAGTGTATGTGAATGACTATATATATATATATATATATATATATATATATATATATATATATATATATATATATATATATATGTTCACTATTTTTAATAGTTACAATAAAAAACATAAATGTATACTTAGTATTTTCATCTATCTTTCTATCTATCCCTTCCTTTTCCTCTCTCTCTTTCTCTCTATCTCTTTATATATATATATATATATATATATATATATATATAGTTAACAGTTTTATTTATACAAATATTTGCGGCTACATATACGCATACATATTTCATCAGTGAAATTCTATTGAAACCGTCTATAAATTACAAAATTTTATAATCTGGGTTAACATGTGACCAGAATATCTTCAGCTACATAGATAATTTTTCATGAAGAAAGGATTAGATTCAGTAATTAGTTTGTTTATTTTACAGAGTATCGAATATCCCGTGTAGGGCTTTTAAAAGTATATGTATTAATATTTATACACACACATTATATATATATATATATATATATACAATAATATTTTTTTTTTTTTTTTATAAATATTAAATATTTAAAATATACCTAGAGACATCGATGTTTCATGCTAACGCAATCTTCAGTCTAGGAACTAGTTCTCACCGGTCACCGGGCGCGAACTCCGAACACAAATCGCCACTGATTCGCAGTCGAAGATCTTACCCGGAGGCCGCTGGAAACTAATTAGTAAATAAAGGGGAATTTCAACTGTAAATAATAGAATTACTACTATCCATCAAGTAATTGAGAGTGATCAACGAGTCGGATCATTGCATATAGCTATTTGTACTACTTGTTATTGAAGCTCCACGAAAAGTGCCCAGCCTCTGTGGGAGGGGGCTGATAAACAATAATATTTTTTTTTTTTTTTTTTTTTTTTTTATAAATATTAAATATTTAAAATATACCTAGAGACATCGATGTTTCATGCTAACGCAATCTTCAGTCTAGGAACTAGTTCTCACCGGTCACCGGGCGCGAACTCCGAACACAAATCGCCACTGATTCGCAGTCGAAGATCTTACCCGGAGGCCGCTGGAAACTAATTAGTAAATAAAGGGGAATTTCAACTGTAAATAATAGAATTACTACTATCCATCAAGTAATTGAGAGTGATCAACGAGTCGGATCATTGCATATAGCTATTTGTACTACTTGTTATTGAAGCTCCACGAAAAGTGCCCAGCCTCTGTGGGAGGGGGCTGATAAACAATAATATTTTTTTTTTTTTTTATAAATATTAAATATTTAAAATATACCTAGAGACATCGATGTTTCATGCTAACGCAATCTTCAGTCTAGGAACTAGTTCTCACCGGTCACCGGGCGCGAACTCCGAACACAAATCGCCACTGATTCGCAGTCGAAGATCTTACCCGGAGGCCGCTGGAAACTAATTAGTAAATAAAGGGGAATTTCAACTGTAAATAATAGAATTACTACTATCCATCAAGTAATTGAGAGTGATCAACGAGTCGGATCATTGCATATAGCTATTTGTACTACTTGTTATTGAAGCTCCACGAAAAGTGCCCAGCCTCTGTGGGAGGGGGCTGATAAACAATAATATTTTTTTTTTTTTTTATAAATATTAAATATTTAAAATATACCTAGAGACATCGATGTTTCATGCTAACGCAATCTTCAGTCTAGGAACTAGTTCTCACCGGTCACCGGGCGCGAACTCCGAACACAAATCGCCACTGATTCGCAGTCGAAGATCTTACCCGGAGGCCGCTGGAAACTAATTAGTAAATAAAGGGGAATTTCAACTGTAAATAATAGAATTACTACTATCCATCAAGTAATTGAGAGTGATCAACGAGTCGGATCATTGCATATAGCTATTTGTACTACTTGTTATTGAAGCTCCACGAAAAGTGCCCAGCCTCTGTGGGAGGGGGCTGATAAACAATAATATTTTTTTTTTTTTTTTTATAAATATTAAATATTTAAAATATACCTAGAGACATCGATGTTTCATATATATATATATATATATATATATATATGTGTGTGTGTTTGTGGGGCTGTCTCTGTATTTTAATATTATACATTTATTATTATTAAGTGGACGTTCCATACCTCGAGTTTCATGATGGCAAGCTGCACGACGCAGTCAAAATGTATCGGACCCATTTCTGAAGTGATTGAAATTGAAATAAACACATGATATACGCGCTTATTTACTTAATTCAGCAATTTGTCATGATTTCTTCATATTTTATGTACGTTATATATATATATATATATATATATATATATATATATATATATATATATATATATATATATATATATATATATTCCAATGGATTTGCATCCTGCACCATTTTGGGCAAATCTCTATCTACATAGAATTGAATATATATATATATATATATTTATATATATATATATATATATATATATATATATATATATATATATATATATATATATATATATATATATAATATGAATTATTAAAAATAAGAACGCCATACAATGTATTTTACATTTATTTATTTTTTTTTCACATTTTTTTTTCAATTAAATTTAAAAAGAAACAAGATATAAAATACCTTCCCTTTTTTTCCTTTTTTTCTCATAGTTTATTTGGTGTGTTTTCAATTCGTCTGTTGTTGAAAAGAATGTGGGATGAGGGTCTCTTAGGTCAAGTACGGTGCAAATTGAATTAGAAATGGTGTTCTTGTTCAGAAAGCATTGTTTTTTTATGGTAATATGAATTATTAAAAATAAGAACGCCATAACATGCATTTTATATTTATTAATTTTTGTTTTCTAATTATTTTTTTCAATTACATTTTCGAAGATATACTTCATGATCTTTGCTTTCTAAAGAAGAACACCATTTCTAATATTATATATATATATATATTTATTATTTGTCGCTCCTTGAAAGTAGAGCACTGTAATTGGTAGTATTAACACAGCATGACGTCACTTGCTTATAATGCATCATTCCTTCCCTTAATAGAAGTAGAATGCCTCGACGTCAAAGCCGCCGTTAAAGTGTTAAAATTATCATAGTTCATTCGCTGTTTACAATTGGCCCAGCGATTAGCGACGTCGGACTGGAGTTGAAAAATACTTGATGTCCGGGGTTTCGGATCGCATGACCGGTAGTGAATAGTCATATCTCTATGCTGATAAGTCCCGATTGAAAAAGGACGAAACGTATACGTACATAGATAATAAACAATAACAAATATATATATATATATATATATATATATATATATGTATATATATATATATATATATATATATATATATATATATATATATATATATATGTCATTATTAATAAAAAAACGATATATCTAGAGCGTATAGTTATGATTAATGTAGGCGATATATTGATGACCTTGCATGCATAAATGATAACGAAGAGTTTTTAAAGACTAAACATTTAATATATCCTAGGGAGTGAAAATTAAACTGTGAACTTGTCAAATTTATCAAAGTAAATTGGTAGAGCAAATCAAAAACTATCTAAAAATAATGTAGAATATGTATAAACGTATATATATATAACACATATAGTTTATATTAAAAAGAAATACATGTATATATATATATATATATATATATATATATATATATTTAAAATGTTTTAAAATATGTTTAATATAAAACTAAATATAATAAAATAATATAAATACATAAAACTATAAATCACCTAAAAAGTAGTGTAATGGATTCGTTCGAACACTTTAAAATAGAGCAACATTTTTGTAAATAACGGATACATTTTCTTAGACACAGACGAACAACACAAGTAAGGGGGACATTTTTTAATAATAAAATAAGTTAGCAAAACATTAATCTGGAACAAAACTTAGATCTAATATACGGAACGTTTTTGTTCTTATCTTTTAAGGGAAGTGGGGTAGAAGCAACTCTGTTGAAAGCCATGAGATAAAATACTGCTTTGTTTTTATATTCTCTAAACAGATTTTCATGATAAACAACTGATGATCCCTTAAATAATGTTAAGACTAGCGTAAATTCTTGGAAGCAAACTAATATAGTAACTACAAAATGTCAATTTACTTACAAGAAAAGTAATTTTCCACCGAAGGACTTGGAACAAAAGTGTTTTTTTTTCATATAGTTTTAATGGTTGAAAAATTTCAGAGACTATATATATATATATATATATATATATATATATATATATAATAGTTATGGAATTATTAAAAATACCTAATGAAAATTGAAAGAAAGAAAACCGAAAATTATTCATATGACCACCAACGTTTCGGCTTTTTTCAAAGTATTTTCAAGATGACTAATTAAAAAAAAACACATAGAAGTTCAAATTTTAAATTTACATTCAGACGCAACAAGTACTTTTAATTTTATACTTCAATGTTTTTCTTTAAATCAGTTATAGAGAAGGTCTTTTAATAAAGACGATACGGCGAACCTTTTTACTAGTATATATATAACTATTTCATATGTAAATATACACTTATATATATATATATATATATATATATATATATATATATATATATATATATATATATATATATTCAGTATTTATTTCAACAGTTCTCAATACATGAGTAGAGCTTAGTAGTATAAGTACGTATTTATGCTATTATAAATATAAGTATATTTTTATAATCTCTCTCTCTCTCTCTCTCTCTCTCTATATATATATATATATATACATATATATATATATATAGTAGTATTGAAAATATATCTATTGCAACTAAGCTACGCAATGGAATCATCAGGCACTTAGCGCAATTTTTGTTTGCGAGGATGAAACATGGATGCACCTGCGTTGCTTGATTGCAATATATATATATATATATATATATATATATATATATATATATATATATATATATATGTGTGTGTATGCTACTACTAAGCTCTACACGCGTATTGGACACCGAAGTAAATTCTGAAAATATGTACACACTATAATATACCACCTGATAATATTATATGTGTATATACATGAACTAATAATATATATGTATATATTTATTTTTTGTAGTCAATTTTTAAGTTCAATAGATGTTAATATATAATTCCAGAGCATTTATAAATTGATAATAGATAAAGCATATTCTAAATCCGATATCTTTACTACCCAGCAACGTTATTCATTTTAACAGCCGTTTCTTCAATTGTTCGGACAATCAAGGTGTTCAAGCATATTTTTAATCTTCTAGGACACTGATTCATCAGACAAAAATCAGAAAAATATCGGAAAATTTTAAAAACTTACTTTAAAAAACGTTCTTTTAGATCGATTTTGTTTGCCTAAAACACACATGTATTTATCTCCAAATTCGACGCCATATTTTATTCTTCCAGAGAAACTAAAATAAACAAAATATAGTTGTCTCACATTATCTAACTCTCCCTAAACAAAGTAAAAAAAATGCATAACTCATCCAAAAAATTAAAAAAAAAACTTCTTCTTCTTCTTCTTCTTCTTCTTCTTCTTCTTCTTCTTCTTCTTCTTCTTGTTGTTGTTGACGACGACGACGACGACGACGACGACGACGACGACGACGACGACGACGACGACGACAACCTGGCATTGGAATATTTCCTTTTACAAGTAAACCCTGGCAAAATATTCAACATAACATAGTATTCGAAGCCCAAATAAGATCCCATCGGTATGGCTACACTACACTTGCGTATACAACGAATAGTTCCCCTTATCCAAGTTGCGTTTCCTATAGTAACATCACTATGCTGGATACTCCACCAGACTAGATGAATTCTCGTATTGGAATCTGGTAAGACCAAAAGCCCACAAGAAATATATACTATAACATAGTAAACTGGTATAATGGGGAGAAAAAATTAATGTTCTTAACTTATTTACTAACTGAATGTTTAACAGGTGAATGGGGAACTTTAATGGACCACTCGGATAGCTATGTATCTTATATAAAGACCAAGTATTAGCTCCATGAAAAGTCCCCTTGATGTCTAAGAACTTCGACTGAAGTAAAATGAGACAAAAAAATGAGTGTGAATAAGTTGAATTTACAGAAGATGATAATAAATAATTTAAAAGAGTGTTTGAAAGTTCCATAGTACTTAAAAGTCATGTTAGAACAAATATGAAAAAAGAAATAATACGAGGAAAGAAATAAGGAATGTAAGCAACTCAAAAAGGAAATAAAGATTGCATGACACAACATTAAACCAGGGTTCGCCAAGATTAGATAAGGGTTTAGCTTTACGGGCCAATAGACAACGTCGAAATTATCACGTGGGTGCCTATTAAAAACTTCACACAATCTTTATTACTGAAGTTAAAATTATGCTGGAACCATTATGTTGTAATACTGAGCTGCTAATTAAATTAATGTACAATTTTATCCGATAATATTTAATTAAAAAAATGCACAAATATCTTTATTAATGACATATAGAAATAAAACACTTATTCTAAATAATAGTAGTCTACAAAACAAAACAAAAAAACTGATATGTATTCGAAAATATATAAAACGAACAACCAAATACCGTTATCATAAACACTTATATGCAGTAAAGTTGTTCGACCGTAGTTAAGGGAAAACTGACGCCACCTTTTCCGCTGACCAGTGAAGGTTGAGGACATGCGTTGCATGGAGAGAAATCACATGAGAATGATACGATGCGTGTGTAATGTGAGTCTTAAAGACAGGTTTAAATTTGATGACCAAAAAAAAAAGATTAAATCTATACAGTATAGGGATATGTGTGCATAACAATATACTTCGATTGTATAGCCACGTTGAAAGAATAGATGAGAGTCTGTGGGTTAGTGGATGTAGGACAGTTAAGATAGCAGGTTCATTTTACAGGGGAAAGCGGAGGGAAACATGGGAGGAAGCGATAAGAATTGAATTGAGAGAAATGGGGATAAAGACCTGGTCAGAGATAGGTTAGTTTGGAAGTTAATTTATAAAAGCCACCCAACGCCACGCCAGCATGTAAAAGTATGTACACCGGATGTTTAACTGATGACGATGATGATGACGATGACGACGATGACGAAGATGATGATGATGAAAAGATCATGTAGTGGCGAGCGCCTTTTCTTTCCCTTAATCGTTCCACCCACTCTTGATCATCACCTTATAATGCTGAGTGTTTTAGCAAGGAGGTATCAAGAACCATTATTTAGTCTTTGCTATGACTCGAATGAGGATTGAACCTGGGGCTCCCAGTCCATTAGCATGCACTCTTATCATTATGACAATTGAACCTGTAACGGAGAGCGGCCGACTGACGTAAATGCAGACACTTGTCGGCGCCGTTCAAAGAGGCAGCGTCTGGTATGCTGTGTGTGTGGGGCGAACCCGAAAACGCTCGCTGACGACAAAAAAGAAAGAGGAGTGGGAGGAGAAAGGCGTCAGAAAGTCAAATAAGGTTTTTATATGAAGATCCGGGCAGCGGCGTCGAGAGAGAGATTTATGCAGATTAACTTGGTTTGCATGCGTCGCATTTTTTTAATAAGAGAAGGAAAATGAAGATTGGGGCAGAGACGTGAAGATCGTTCTTTACGTGGGACCATAAAGCGAACGAAAGGAGAGAATAGTGCTGGATTTTTTTCTATGTTGGACTGAACGACGTTTTTTTACACTGGAGAGAGATATTAACATTCATTTCGACTTGATCTTGGCGATACCTCTGTTTAACTGTTCCGATACTATTTCTTTATTTTATCTGGTCAATAGATTTTGTTCACAGCGAACCACTTAAATGCAATATAAGTCTATTCATGTTTCATGTAGTGTGCGACCGTTCTCATTGCCAGACTATCTCAACACATGAAATAGACTATGCATCATGGAGAACACGAGCACTCTCTAAACCAGGCACTTTATTACGGCACACTTCAACGATGTGTGACACCTGACAGTCACCTACCTGGTCACAGATGTTTTTCCTTATGATACTGATCTGCTAATTTATTTAATCGACTATTTTATCAGATAATATTTAATAAAAAAAATGCGCAAATATCTTTATCAATTACATATAGAAATGCAACACTTATTTTATTTAATATTAGTATACAAAAACAAAACAACTGATATGTATTCGAAAATATATACGTAGAACTAGTTGTCTGACAAATACAAAGGAGTCTAGTCTACTCTTCTATTTTAATCATTGTTGTGAGGAGATGGGTCCATACCTTTCCCCGGAGTATTAGTAAACGGATTTCAATAGCCCTTGCGTGAGCTTAAACTTGATATGTCGAGCCAACCCACAACTACAGACACTCCGAAGTGTGTAAGAACCCTGATAATGTTTCTCTATCGTAGTATATCTTGTAGAGTAATTATTTACCTCCTCTCCAGGAGGTTAGGCATAAGGCCAGTTTTATCTTACTCCCACAAGGTAAGATGTGACACAAGGTCGGGAAAGTGTGACTTGAAAAGCCAGCGCCCGAGAAAGTGAGCACTCTGGCCATTAAAAATTGCCTGGGCAGCCTCGTCGGCATTCCCCGGTAGAGGCTCCCCAGGCAGTAAACAATAAACTTACTCCTCCCCAAAGAGGAGAGGCGAAGCCTGGGAGGGTGGATCTCCTAGAACTGCACAGGACAAACCCATAGACCGGCGGAATCAAGCCCCGAAGGCCAAGACGATACCAGTCTATGGGGTGCAATATCCATCGGAACAGATACTACACTTTGATCTTGGCCAAAAGACCAAGAAGCGTTGCGAACCTGTGCTTATCCACGTGGGTGTTCGTACCCACTGGAAAACTCCAAATAAAAGTCAATGTAGATAAGAAAATGTTATCACCGCTGCATTTTATATCATCTTCCTACTTTAGAAAATGACCCTTCTTTTTTACGGAATATTTGTTTCCGTTCTAGGTTTAGTTCGAACACCAATTTATAAGTAACTAGCAGAGAGACCCAGTGTTGTCCTGGGTTGTAATTCTGTTAAATTTCATAGATTAAAAAAATAAAACAAATAAAAGAAAAACAACGTATTTGTGTTTAAAATTTTAATTTTAAATATTCAGTTCATTTGATGACAAAATCAGAGTAAATATACTCATCCCTCAAGTTAGATTCGAACTCGCAACCTCCGTTTGTAATTACGACGTGCTAACACATTGATTCACCGAGGCAGTTAGGAAATGGCGACGATTTTAACTACGTAAACCAGAACAGGCGATTGTTGCTGTTTTACCTAAAAGTTTTTCTTTCTCCCCCTATTACTTTACTTTCTCCCCCATGTTCTACTTTTCACCGCCTCTCTTTTTCTTTACAGTCAAATGTTTATCGAAAAGGGAGTTGAAGGGGAGTAATAGCCAATGGAAACGCTTTAAATATGATTTACTACCAGTAAATCTCGAAAGATTGTTTGTTATTAAAATTTATTTCCAGTATTATTGGTGACAATTGAAAGACTTCTAAGTGTGAGTATAAAAGCTCATCTGCGTCCCTTTATGAATAACCAAAAAATAAAATATCGAGCAGGATTAAAGATTGAAATCGATTGGAAGTACAATTTTTATTTTAAACACATACCACTATTTGCCTTATATTTATTTACCTTATTTATTTATTTAGAGAAACATTTATATAATGTTTCTATATCGTAGTATATCTTGTAGAGTAATTATTTACCTCCTCTCCATGAGGTTAGACACAAGGCCAGTTTTATCTTACTCCCCCAAGGTAAGATGTGATCCAAGGTCGGGTCGGGAAAGTAGGGCTTGAAAAGCCAGCGCATGAGAAAGTGACCACTCTGGCCATTAAAAATTGCCTGGGCAGCCCCGTCAGCATTCCCCGGTAGGGGCGCCCCAGGCAGTAAGCAATAATCTTACTCCTCTCCAAAGAGGAGAGGCAAAGCCTGGGAGGGTGGACCTCCTAGAACTGCACAGGACAAACTCACAGACCGGCGGAATCAATCCCCGAAGGACAAGACGACACCGGTGTGTAGAGGGTGCAGTATCCATCGGAACAGATACTACACTTTCGTCCTAGCCAAAAGGCCAGGTAAAGTATGTAATTATGTACTTTATAATAAAACGAAAAAACTATTAATCAGAAAGGTATCTATCGGAGAAAATTGGGTTCTATTTTTTAATGTAAGATTTCGATAGTGATAGACATTTTGATAGTGTCGTGTACAAAAATCTAGAGGCAATATTCCATTTGTAGTGCTATCATATCGACAAATTTTGATCTTCTCTGTTAAAATCTGAGTTGATGTTTTGCTCCACTTGTCAAACTTAGAATAGTGGTAGCAATACAATAAGACCTTCTTCTGTACAGATGAGGATCGCTGTGTTTCTAAGCCTCTGATTTTTCTTTTTTGTTGTCGCTACACATTTTGGCTAAGATCAAAGTGTAGTATCTGTTCCGATGGATACTACACCCCATAGACTGGTATTGTCTTGGCCTTCGGGGCTTGATTTACGCCGGTCTATGGGTCTGTCCTGTGCAGTTCTAGGAGGTCCACCCTCCCAGGCTTCGCCTCCCCTCTTTGGGGAGGAGTAAGTTTATTGCTTACTGTCTGTGGCGCCCCTACCGGGGCGACAGGGCTGCCCAGGCAATTTTTAAACCCCACTTTCTCGACCCGACCTTGGGTCACATCTTACTTGTGGGAGTAAGGTAAAAACTGGCCTTGTGTCTAACTCCTGGAGAGGAGTAAATCAATACACATAGTGAATATAGGGGGCCAGCCCCCTTTTCATAAAGGCCTGATGGATGTCCCTTGTTAGTTTCTGTCATGGCTGGAGTGCCACTTCCAGAGGCAAGAAGGTTTACACCATTGCTTACACATCTTACTGGTGTGTAAAAGGTTCTTTTCATACTGGGTGATGGCCTGCCACTATTGAGTCTTGTTTTTTCGTTCATCTTTTTAATAATTTGATATTCTCCTTTTTCTCATCGACTCTTTATTGGTTATTCAAGGCTATCACCTGTTAATAGAGGGGGTACCTCTGTCCACAGCCCAGGGGATGTGTTGGATGGCCTAAATAGATGCCACATCATTTTGTTTTAAATAATTGGTCAGGGTTTACTTCAGATGGGAAGTATCCACATTTCAGGGTGGCCTGACAAATCTGCGGGCCGTATTTAACCTGCGGGCCGTATTTAACTTGCGGGCCGTATTTTGGTAACCACCGAATGAAACGAAAAGATATTTTGTTAAAAATGCTTTTCTAAAATTTCACTTCTCTTGTTTTACTCTCACATAGACCCGTAACAAGAAATACAACCATTTTTCATTCTTTGTTTTCGTTCTAACCTATCTTGGTTGAATAATAAAATGTCGGACATTTTTTGTTCTTTGCTGGTCCCGACATTAAAACCTTTTTTTAATGTGTTTTTTTTTCATTTCAGGTCTTCTGGGAGAGTTTCATAAACAACGCCCCCGCATGCATAACCCTCCTTCCACATCCCGACTCTCGCGCTTATTCACGCCGGGCACGACCGAACGAGGCGACAACGGAGACATTCCCAACATTCCAGGTTTCGTGATTTTATTTTTCATTTCTAACGCGGTCGTGAGTTTGTTGATGCTAACAGACACACACAAACACGGATGCGCGAGCGCCCACACGTGTGTCCTTTACCCCATCTGGATATGTGATGAATACGCATATACATACGGCGAACAGCACGTTGAAATATCGTTTCTCGTGGCCAAAGTTAAGCAACGTTGCGCCTGGCCAGTGATTATTTGAGAATACCAGGTGGCGTCAGTTTGAAAACGGAAGTCTTGCTACGTTAACCAAACAAACGTTCCCTTCTTCATCCATGTGCTTAGCGCCAGGAGGAATTTCCACGGACGGAGCTACTTTAAAGGAGCATTCTTGTTTGTAGAACACATTACCGCTAGACTACTTTCCTGAACACTACAATATAGTCGTCTTCAAATTGAATACTAGCATGTACTTGTCGCGAACCGTCCGATAAGTAAACAAATTTAATTCATTGCATTGTTGAATGTCGACTGACAATCGTTCCTTCTCATTAACCCTTATCCTCGAGTGGCTTTTTTTCTTTGATAAGTGGTGATCAAAATTAAAAAAAAATGGTCCTTCCCCAACTATGTGTTAAATAATAGTATAGACTAGACTGCTCAGCTTTGGTAGGCAAATAGTCTAGGAGAAGAAATGTCGAAAATTACAATAGTCCGCTTCCGCTTATCCCAACTGCTTCCGGTCGTACTAGATTGAAATAAAGAGAAGCGCGGTCGCTTTACTATAATCTCCTCATTGCGAAGTCAACTTTTTTTCAAATTGTATCCTTTAACCAACCGGACAGAAGGAAGCCAGAAGAACGCCAGTCACCTGCACGTGTGTTCTGATGTGTTTCTGCTTGATTGAAGAGGGGAGAGGGGAGAGGGGTAGAAAAGCATACGCCACTTTCGATGGACACCCCACATTAAAAAATACCTTGTATAATATCCTGTCTTCGTGGGAGGCGACTCGATTTATGGGGCCATATTATTTTCTTCACAGCACGAGGTGTGATCAGACATTTTCCAGACTGACATGCGATCAATACACATATACATGAATGAATCACTGCTATAGCTTCACTTATTTAAATGTAATATTCTACACCAATTTCACCGCTGGTTAAACATTATTATTTTTTAAAGTACTTCTCATCTGTGGAACACATAACAACGAGATCGCTTCCCTGAACACTACAGCATGGTTGTCTTCAAATCCAATGCCAACACACCTTCTTCATTCCATTTATCATTTTCAATCCTCTCATAATATTCTTCATCATTCAGCTGACAATCCATCACTCTCATTAACTAGTATCCCTGAGTGGCTTTTGGCCTTAATAACTCATTAATAAAATAAATAAAAAACACAAAACAGCATTCAGTTAAGAAAATCAGACTTGTAAAGACAGGCCATAATAAACTATAAGCCTGTAGGTTTCTCCAACACTCTTAGACACAAACTCAGTCTAATAACACTAAACCAGCAGTTGTAATAATATTTATATACTTATGCGTAAAAATAATGTTAGGATGGGTGATTTCCATGATGAGGTTAGAATTAAATAGAGTAGAATATTCAATTAGAATTCGAGTGAGAGCTACGTGTCTCGGCAGTTATATCACAGACAGGAAGTCGTTAGTGTGACGTGGCAAATGAGCAGTTCAAAATTTTCTCTTTTCAATGAATTGGCAGAGAGAGAGAGAGAGAGAGAGAGAGAGAGAGAGAGAGAGAGAGAGAGAGAGAGAGAGAGAGATGTAGTGTCGTGCCTTCATGCATTTGGAAACGGCAACAATGTTTACATCCGAGATACAAGTTGTATCCTTATTACCTCCCTTACATTAGTCATTCTGTAATTATCTGTAATTATCTCCCTTGTATATTTCTCATGCTATATAAATAAATGCTTACGTGGATCGACCTCTTACAAAGGAAGTGACCGGAGCGCACACATCAACCGTTTGTCTCTCTTATTTATTTCTGCGTTCCTACTTGGATTGTTATGTATGTGAAACCGTTACCCCGCGAGCCAGACACTAATGGAAACAGAATAACAACCGACAAAGCAGCAAAGCTACAAAAAAGAGGTTGGGTTTTTAAGTAGCTGCTCCAACTCTCCATGGGGATGGCTGGGTGTTTTATATGTGTATACATGTATACTGTAAAGAAAAACACCCAAATAGATTATAAAAATGTGTGCTGTTCTTTTTTAACAACGTTTCAAAGAAGAAGTCTACAGCGAGTTAAGAAGAGAAACTGAATTACTACTTCATCTCGCCTACAAACAAGACTCAAGCAGTCTACGTGGTGATCTACCATAGTTCACTCAATATCATATCCTAGTTTTTCTTACTCGTTCATTTCTGCATTGTTTTTTCTGTTTGTTTCTTCTCCTACTTGCTTCTTTCCAACACTCACTTTTTTGTCTGTTTTTCTATCGTACGTGTCTACATACACCTGATTGAGCCTTATTTATGTATTCTACACCGATATCCACATTTTCACCGCTGTTAGGCAGTGTCAGTGTTCAGGACACATAGAGCGCCATTTTAAATTAATCGGGCCATCCTTAACCAGAAAAGTCTGATTTTAGTAAATAAATATAGGAAGATATATGTTAAGATCTCCAACAACCTATTGTAGTGCCTCATTGTGCAGAAGTGCTGGGGAGCAGTGGGGATTTTTGCAAACGTGACGTCGCAAGGCGCTGAACATTCTGCATTCAAATGTGACATTCCGACCTTCGTGGCTCGGCAATTAAGACACGGCGACTTAATGCCCATTCTTATCTATTCTTATCTTCAAAATACAAAGCGTGTTCAAAAAGTACCCAGAATAAATCTGTATTTACTAAGATACAGATAAACAATGAATTAAACATTTATTGTATTGAAAACACGATTAGTAATATAAAATATACCGACTCAAGATTTATTTCCCAAGGTAGAAACGAGCAATGAATAAAGCGCACATTTTCTTTAAAATATGAGGTTTGCTGGGCTTGAAATAAAGAATATTAACATATATTACATTGTGTTAGACATACTTACTGGGTGAAAATTCGACAAAAAGTATAGGTGACATGAAATGTGAATAAATTCAAAAGCAAAGACAATTCAAATGGAATACAATAAATTCAACACAGAGGTATGTATGATTCGATATTTAACCTAAAATATTTATTCAGGACTTTTCAAGATAAATGATATAAGGAAGTATGAAGTATTTCTATATAGAGCAGTAGGTAGTGGGAGTTATATTTAAAAATGCGCAATAGCGGGTTAGGAAAGTTTGAGAAGGTGTAAGGAAAGCAGGAAGGTAACCGGGCAGTAATGAGAGGTTCGCCATACATATATTACATTTTGTGACTGAGTTTTCTCCAATTTATTTGATTGCAGTACCGATATCTAAAGGGTAGTTTCGATGTCTTTTAAGATACGCGATTTTAAATACATTTGTTGCGTCTTTATTTCACAGCAACTGTAAGGAAGAGACATACCAGATCCGCTTCAACCATAGGGCAAAAGAAAACCTGCGATTAAGAGCTGCACAAATAATGTAATATTATTTATTTTAATTTTAAATCGTTTTATGAAATTATGGTGATTAAATGTGAACCTGTACTATTTTTTCTGGCCTAAGGACGGATACGTTTTAAACAGGCATCGTATACTATCAAGAAAAAAATAAAACCTCCAAAAGATTATTCAAATTTGTTGTGTTCTGTTTTTTAACAACGTTTCCAAGAAGATGTCTACAACAAAATAGGGAGATTAAAATTAATTACTGCTTCATGTCTTCTAGAACCCACGATTTAGAGGTTCTCAAATAATCTAATGTTATTTATTTTAATTTTAAATCGTTTTAGTTTTAATCAATGAATATAGTTGAAAAATATTGTAAGTTAACCAAGTTTTTTAGTTTATAAAATTGAACTATGAATGTAACAGCAAGCAAACTGGAGCAAAGATCTCGGACACGAATTACACTGATGAATATGTATTTATTTGCGCGCACGTGGCCAACGCTTAGCTATAACATGCTTTCACCGTAAAACTCTATTTTTGCCGAGCTACTTGCCCCAGAGCCAACGTCTATCACAAGCGGAACAAACGTCCGACTCCCATGTTGACCGATTCGAAAAGACCGCCTCTCGGCAAGCAGGCGGTGTAGAGGCACGACAGTTACCCCGTGTGCATGTCTTCCGGAAGAGGACGGTGCTGAATACAAAATGTCCCCTTCCTGAATTATGACCGGCCAACATGTGAAACCCCTACGTTTACAATAGAAATTTAAGTGATTAAATGTGAACCTGTGAGTGCGTACGTTCACTGCACATGCCGTGGTCTTCTGCACGTTGTCTTCATTCGAATTTGGAGCAGGATTCAGACAATCGTTCCAGTGTCAATTATCTTGTCTCGATCACTTCTGTAACAAAAAGATTTTCTTTCCAAACAAGATCACAACTCAAGCTTAAAACAAGCAACACTATGTTGTTTTTATGTTACAATGACACCTGGCTTATCCACCTAACGACAGGCTTTCAAATATGGACAAACATATCTTCAAACCGAACAAACAGTCTATCAGCTTGAGGCCCAATGGCCTATCTTACCATGAAACCCACAGAAGCCCAACTGACCTCCCTGTCAGCTTTGCTGGAATATATATAGATATTGGTGCCATTTAAGGTAGACCACAATGTCAGCCAACTTGAAAAGGCTAAGCTATCTATGACACAGGAAAAAAATCTTACTCTCTAGGGTATCACGTATCTGGAAAAAGCATTACTTTTTCTAAAACTCAAGTGGCTCACAATCACAGCATTTAACCTAGTATCCAAAAAGACATTACTATATCAAATACATTGCTAGGGTGGTACTTTTTCTCGTAGCTAAATATTCTCCTACTAGACCACCCGTGACCCGTTGGGTCAGTTTGTTATATTAGCTATGGAATTCATGTATGAGCGTGACACTTGTGGCATAAAGAAAATAGTTTTTTTTTACATAACAGAAGCATTTCTATGGAAGTATATTAAAATGAAAAAAGAATATAGATAGATTTCTATGAGTCGTTCTGTTTATTATAATTGTTTTTTTTTTAAATTACAGTTACTGAATTATAAGTGGTTGGTTAGGGCGATTTGAGAAAGGAAAGGGGTACAGCAGGCATTCTCGCGTACGTAACGAAAACAGAGGGAGTAGGAGTGGTGAAATCTATGAGAGGGAAAGTGGGAGGTGGTTTCGTTCACCGACGCTAGTATGGCTGATATTAATAATGAGTGTTGTTTTTTTGTTTGTTTGTTTTTGTTTTTTAAAAGGGAGGAGTTTTTTTGAAACTGCGACAGACTTTACGAAGTCCTCCCGTTGAATGTTTTTAGCCGTGAAGAAAACAAATAAACTATTTGATGAAATTAAATGAAATTGTTTAAAAAGTTCCAGAATGAAAAATTTCATGCGTTCGTTAATCATAATAGAGAATAACGGAATTGGAATAACAGATTGAAGACGATGCTATTTACGCATGCGCAACCGGATGTTGAAAACCGGAAAGCTGAAAGCTGATTGCAAACATACAAGATCAATAGACTTTTAGTAATATATAGATTACAGGCCTATCATCTGTATGCATTTCAACTATTAACCCCACAAAACATGTAGCATTTTACATGTTTACAATTTAACCAAATATTTTATTTGTCTTTAAGTTATGTAAACGACTAGAGCAGAGACGCGAAAAGAGAAGCGACGGTTGGAGAAAAGTCGATCTTAATTACATTCTTCAGCAATTTTCTGTGCGAATTCTTCGCATTTCTTTCGAAATGTATTTTTCATGAAATAAATCTGTTTATCTTAAATAAAGATCTCCATTAATGAACACAAACAACAATTTAATTAAACTGAATTTTTTTTTAAATTTGAATTATCTTCCTTTAAAATTATCTTGAAATAACTAAAAAAAAAATTATATGTTAGGTTGATTCATAACTAATTGAAGTGTTTTGTAATAATTTCAAAACATCTCGAATTTTGATTTACTCGTCTAAATTTTAATAAAACGGACCTTTCCATTTTTCCGGAGCTTCATCACATGTATTGTAGTAAAATTATAAACTTATAACTCGTGATATGGAAGCTGCATATTCGACATATCCGATGTGTGAGTTTCAACAAGAACATTGTGGTACAAAGAACGCGACGAGAATATGCAGCATAGATGGCTAACATGTCAGAATAGATTGACAAGTAAGAAATTTATTTACAAAGTTTCGTTCCGGAAATTTGAGCTTGTAAGAAAAGACTAGGTCTGTCCGACTATCGGACATAGATAACACTGCTTTAAGCACGTCAGTGGGAAATGATCCTCATCTAAGCACTCGTGAATTGGTCGAATAACTTAATATTCCACAGCCCATCATATGCCGCCACTTAGAAAAAATGGGTAAAGTTAGAAGACTAGGCGTCTGGCTTCCTCATTCCTTAAGTGAGAAAAAATAAGTCAGATCGTCTTTCCATCGCAACAAGTCACTTTTTCAGGCATCGAAATTAGCCTTTTCTTTATAGTGTCATAACAGGTGATACAAAATTAGTTTCCTATGACAATATCCAACGAAAAAGGCAGTTGGTTGATAAAGGTAAATCTCCACAACCCATCCACGAACCTGAGATCTATGAAAACAAAATTATTGTGCTTTTGGTGGGGTATTCGTGCAATTATTCATAATAAGTTTTTAGGCTGCCACAAAACACTAAATGTAAACTTGTATGTTGAGCAATTGCAGTGTGGACGAAAATCTAAAAATAAAAAAAACGCCAGGCACTTGTCAATAAGAAAAAAATGTCGTCTTCCATGACTACGCAATGGCATACACTGCAAAAGTGATTCAGGAAAAAAAATGCATCTTGGCTGGTCTGTACTTACCAACCCACGATTTCCCCTGACTTTTCCCTGACTAATTTTCACTTCTTTAGATCTCTACAGAATGCACTGCAAGGCAGAAAATTCACTGAAGACAAACAGGTGAAAGAGCACATACACATATTTAAAAAAATAAAAAACCGTCTTCAAAATTAATTCGTAAATGGGAAAAGGTCATTGAAGACAATGGCGAATATACAATTGATTAATTTTTTTTTAATTCGGTTAGTATTATGAATTGAATTAAGATCATAAAACGAAAGTTATTTATCAATCAACTTAATATTTTAACTTTGTTCATTTACGTTTCAATATATGTAAAACTATTATATATACAGACTAAAATGATACAAAAAAGTGAACACGTATTTGTATTATTTTGATTATTCGGAATACTGTTCTCATCTTGGATGCTATTCTCACAACGTTTCGGCCGATGTAACGTCTGACCGTCTTCAGGTGCGTTTGGTCAGACACGGGAATCTTTATTTCGAACTCGGGAATCTTTATGTCGAACTCGGGAATCTCTACGGAATTTTGAACGGAATCCTTTATTTAATCCACAGAGGTAGCTTGCTCTTGTTCGGCCAGTCACGACCGGGTAAAAGTCTTAAGTAATTCATAATTTTATTCTTAGTATTACCTGTAGTGAGGATTAGGGTTAGAGTTAAGGTTATGGTTAAGCAATTCATAATTGTATTCTTAGTATTACCTGTAGTGAGGGTTAGAGTTAAGATTAGGGTTAAGCAATTCATAATTGTATTCTTAGTATTACCTGTAGTGAGGGTTAGAGTTAAGATTAGGGTTAAGCAATTCATAATTGTATTCTTAGTATTACCTGTAGTGAGGATTAAAGTAAGGGTTAAGGTTAAATAATTCATAATTGTATTCTTAATATTACCTGTAGTGAGGATTGGACCGTCAACCTCAAGAAGACAGTCACTTAAAACTGATTATAACTTAGCACTTTTATTGGTTGCATCACAACCGATAAAAATAAAATGACAGACGATACTAAGAATATAATTACGAATTACATAAGACGCCTACCAGGTCATGGCTGACGGAACGAGAGCAAACTACCCCCGTGGATTAAATAAAAGGTACTGTTCGAAATTCTCTACAGATTCTTGAGTTCGACATAAAGGTTCCCGAGTTCGAAAGACGCACCTGAGGAAAATCGGATGTTACATCGGCCGAAACGTTGTGATCATAACATCCAGGATAAGAACAGTAGTCCGAATAATCCAAATAATCCAAATTATCAATCCTTATCTAGATAATTCTGTAAACTAATAAGATAGACTGGTTATTTATTCGAAAGAGGATTAGAAATGTGTAGCAAATAAAATGCACAATGTTAACTGTCTAAGCATTTCAAGAATAGGATACGGTCGTATTTCGGACACATAAAATATTAGTGAAATAAAATTATCCTAACCGTTTTGATGCTAACATGGATGTGTAAAATTCTAAACATTATAGAGAATGGACCACATATTCGAATGATTAAGTAAATGTGAAATTAGCAAATGTTTGAACGTGATAAAAGACACATGACTGTGGTGTAATGCTACATTTTTAAATATTATTATAAACGTATAGATTAGTTGAAACAAAGGAGCTAGGTTATTATTGATGACATCACCCTGCTATAAAAATACAGCCATTAAAAAGATTTTGTGACAAGGGGAAGGAGAGTATTGAAAAGATGTCCGACCAGAAAATTCGAGGTTTGGTATGGTTTGGTAGTTTTGTTTTACGGCATATCAACCCTTTTTGGGTTATTTAATGCCGAATCTGGTCATTATAGTAAAAGTTTTTATGCTTCAAGTTCTTTATATCTTCAAATGTTTAATCATCGTTTTTGGTTTGGTAGTTTTGTTTTACGGCATATCAACCCTTTTTGGGTTATTTAATGCCGAATCTGGTCATTATAGTAAAAGTTTTTATGCTTCAAGTTCTTTATATCTTCAAATGTTTAATCATCGTTTTTGGTTTGGTAGTTTTGTTTTACGGCACATCAACCCCTTTTGGGTTATTTAATGCCGAATCTGGTCATTATAGTAAAAGATTTATGCTTCAAGTTCTAAAAATAAAATAAAAAAGGGGAGGGAGAAAGGGAGAAGGGTTGTTGTTTTTGTTTTTGGTTTTGTAGAACATAATTAAGTTTTACAAAAAAAAAAAAGAAGAAAAACAAAAAACGTCAATGTAGGTGAATTTCGTCTCAGGGAGCCACAGGGCAGCCTGATCTGGTATCACCAGAGAAAATTCGAGTACGAAAATTGATCTCAAAACCATCAAGTGACGACGCATCGTTTAACCCAATTCCCCCCTCGCATTTACTTGTGCGGCAAATAAACCCAAGATGGCTGACTGACCTGCTAAGAAAAATAAACATGACTAAAAATAAAAGTAGATGATTTTTTCTGATTTGTACCACAGTGCCTCTTCTCAACGGTAGATTTGATTGGTTAGTTTAGTCATGTGATATAAGGAGTATTCGAAATTAGATTTCAGCTTTGGAATTAGCTTTAGTAACATATAATGCAATATACTGTTAGATATATTATTGTGATGTCGCCGAATTAGGTCTGAAGTTCCAGAAATATATGGGATGAAAATAAACATGACGATGGCAAGATAAAAATGAGCACAAACGACGTTTAAATTTGAAAAGCTTTATATGTGATATGCTGGAACGAAAAAGCAAGAGATACATAGAGGATGATAAGGTGTGTTGCAAATAATTGCGGGACTAATCTTGTGAAGTGGATGCTTCGTCCAAGTAACAGTTCTTGAGCTCTTTGAATATTTTGTAATTATATATTAGGTTAGAAGAAAGTGTTTTTAGGTTAGTCGTTTTTCTTTGTTGCTACTTCTGCTCGCTGTGTAGTATCTGTTCCGATGGATACTGCACCCCATAGACTGATATTGTCTTGGACTTCGGGGCTTGATTTACGCCGGTCTATGAGTCTGTCCTGTGCAGTTCTAGGAGGTCCACCCTCCCAGACTTCGCCTCCTCTCTTTGGGGAGGAGTAAGTTTATTGCTTACTGCATGAGGCGCCCCTACCGGGGAATGCCGACGGGGCTGTCCAGGCAATTTTTAATGGCCAGAATGCTAACCTCTCGGGCGCTGGCTTTTCAAACCCCACTTTTCCGACCCGACCTTGTGTCACATCTTACTTGTGGGAGTAAGATAAGACTGGCCTTGTGCCTAACTCTTGGAGAGGAGTAAATAAATACTTCTGCTCGCTATATTTTCTAGGTGTATTAAATGCCTGCTATAGCGTCTTGCTTTACGAACGTTAGGACAAAGAGAGAAAGAGTATTAAAATCATCACAGGCTCTTCGACAAAGCTGGATTTGATAGACAACCTGTGATTGGTTATTTATCGACGAATCACGGACATTGTTACAAATAGAACCTGTTCAATAGATAATATAACGGATTTAGATCAATGTGAGTATAGTCCATTCTAAAGCAATTCTTGGTTTCCTAAATTTCCCCAGACAACGACGTGACACGGGTTTTGTTAGTATTTAAATAAGATTCTAACTGTGGTACTGTGCAGACCTAAATAATTATAGACAATTATTATTCGGGCTAAAAACAAACATTTTATTTTGGAATTTTACATTTTCTCAACTTTTGGAAACAAACTTTGTAGCAACCATTTTGACGATTAATTCAAAGGCTTCAACAAGAGAACATAACTCGTGATAGATTTGAATACTCACTGCTAATAAGTTATTTTTGTTATTCAACAATTTACTTAATCATAAGAATATACTTAATGATAACGACGAACGTATCCCCCAACTAGCCATAAACTGCCGGGATCAGAGTTGGAACACTAAACCCCGCTTGTCTGTCTCCAAAAGGTAAGAAAATTTGCAAATCTATAACCAATGGAATCTTTGTATCTGTCTGCATGTAATCGAAACTATGCTATAACTTTTATATCTGAAACCGAAACTATGCTATTACTTTTATATTTGAAACCGGAACTATGCTATAACTTTTATATCTGAAACCGAAACTATGCTATTACTTTTATATTTGAAACCGAAACTATGCTATTACTTTTATATTTGAAACCGAAACTATGCTATTACTTTTATATTTGAAACCGAAACTATGCTATAACTTTTATATCTGAAACCGAAACTATGCTATTACTTTTATATTTGAAACCGAAACTATGCTATTACTTTTATATTTGAAACCGAAACTATGCTATAACTTTTATATCTGAAAACGAAACTATGTAAATTACTTTTATATTTGAAACCGAAACTATGCTATAACTTTTATATCTGAAACACAAACTATGCTATTACTTTTATATTTGAAACTGAAACCATACTATACCTTTTATATCTGAAACCGAAACTATGCTATTACTTTTATATTTGAAACCGAAACTATGCTATTACTTTTATATTTGAAACCGAAACTATGCTATAACTTTTATATCTGAAAACGAAACTATGTAAATTACTTTTATATTTGAAACCGAAACTATGCTATAACTTTTATATCTGAAACCGAAACTATGCTATTACTTTTATATTTGAAACCGAAACTATGCCATTACTTTTATATTTGAAATTGAAACTATGCTATCACTTTTATATTTGAAACCGAAACTGTGACTGGTTTTCCGTCATAAGTAGATCGCATTCGTTATTCCACCTCAAAGTCCCTGAAGCTATATATATATATATATAATCATTCAAACCCTCCCTTTGTAAACAAAAGGAGTGGCTTCTAGGACCCACTTGTGACCCTCCCCCAATATTATTTCTCTTAAACTTATCACTGGTCTTCATTCTACTTTTTAAAGCTTTTAGTCGTAATGCTTGAATTATTTCCACGTATTTACTCTGATGAGTGTGGACGAAAGACGGCTTAGTATATTCATGTATTTCTTTTTTTCTTTCCTTTTTCTTTTCCTCTCGTTTTTACACTTTTCAATTTCATTCCACCCCCTCCAAAAATATCACAAACGTCTATATTCCTAGCCTTAATAACATTTTGTACCACCAGAAATGTATTTAATTACTTTTATATTTGAAGCCAAAACTATACTATTTCTATATGTTAATGCGCAATTCAATTACCTATACTATTTTAGAATAATGTGTTATTTTTCAAAGTTTAATTGATAATTGTAGTGTAGTATATGTTCTGTCGTAATGATACCGTCTTTCAATCGTTAGCACAGCCATTTCCTTTTAAGGGTAGTGTATTATCTATTCTATTCTCATGATAATCCCCCCGGGTATTACCTACTCCTTTTTAAAGCGTGAGTGGGCAATGTTGTATCTATTCTTTTGTCAGGATACCATCCTTCCAGACATTACCTCATCTTTATGGAATAGTGGAGTATATGTTTGTTTGAAATATATACTAGCAAAAATATGCTGCCGGAGGGAGAATAATAAATAGGAGCTATTAATAAAAACAAACTACGATTAGAATAATTGTTTATGATAATCCGAACCTGAAAAACTTCAAATTAAAATTATTTAATGATTTTAGCAGTGAGACCATTGTAATGAATAATTACGAGTAACTTTCCTTACTCTTACTTATCTCCCCTTTGGAGAACTCTCCTGCCTCTACTAACCACTATAAATAGTAGCACTAATACTGTACCGACATTGTGTGCTGAATAAAGCTTTCCCAAGTTACGTCTGTTCTCGTTAGTCATTACAACCATTGTACAAGAAAATACCCATTTTTGGTACACGCAAAAGGTAAACTTTGAATTGTGCGCCCTAAAATTCTGCTCCGGGGGCCTCTGCTACCTCTACGCTACTGGGTGTGCCAACAAGAAAGCTATTAGAAAAATCTTTCAAACTGAAGTGGTGTGCAAAGTTTTGCTATTGAGACGTCCATAGAAAAAGAGAAAAAAACCGAAACAACAAATACAGAGAAAACTCTTCCGCCTTAAGAAGCTTTAAAATCGTGAACTACAGCCGAACAGATTTAGA
>OY744533.1:78388689-78408689 GCA_963556195.1 Sepiola atlantica
CTTAATTCCCGTTTGCTTTTTATTTGATAAAAACACACACAATTAATATATATATATATATATATATATATATATATATATATATATATATATATATATATATGTGTGTGTGTATGTGTGTGTGTGTGTATATCATGGCTATACCAATAACAGGCCGGCTAGACTCATGCCTGACTGCTTGAACTGGGGGCCAGTCAGTCACCAGATAAACTTTTAGCTGGTAGCACTTCGTTGTCACTGATCCAAGCAAATTTCATTCCGAAACTAAATTTTAACTCATCAAATTTATTTCAGCTGAGGTTCTGTTATTTTATCATTATTTACATTTGGATTATAAGTTCGTGAGTTAAAAGTCAGAATTGATTTTTTTTTTATTTACATGTAAACGGCTCTGTTCATTGACGAAATATCACTTTTACTTTTTTTTTAAGTTTTAAAAAAGTATTGTCTTTTAGAATTTGTTAATAAATCGTACATTCTGAATTACACATTATTTATATATTCTTAGGAAGTTTACTTTATTTACATCTAAACAGCTCTGTAAATTCATGAAATATCACTTTTATTTTTTTAATTTTAATATAATGTGTTGAATATTTCTCAAAATGCTCAAAAAGTGTTGTGTGACAGCCTGTCAAGGCAATTATAATGAATAAAATAAGGTTCGAGTGTTTCGTATCCCAAAAGATCAAGATGAGAGAGAAAGATGGTTAAAGGTAATACCAAGAGGCAGATGCGAAGTACATGGAGGACCGCTGGCTTCCGCTGAAAAAAGCTTGAAGAAAGTTTGTACGGATGCCTGAAACTGATACAATTCCGGCGGACACATGTCATAAACTAGTCGAATCAATGGCTAGGAGGTTGTCTGCTGTTATTGATAACAATGGAGGTCATACAAAGTATTAAAAATAAGATTATTTGTTTAAAATGCTCATGTGTACTCACTTTTTGTTACTTGTTCCAAATGTTTTTGTTCAATTCTTTTGCATTGACAAGATATTTGTTCCTTCATAGTTTATAAAGCTATTAAACCACTACATGGCTATGTTCACACCGAGTTTCATTTAAATCCTACGAAAAATTAAAGTTCTATGAAGTAAAAAGTAAAAGATTCGTTGGGTGTACTCACTTATTGTAGATACTGTATATATATATATATATATATATATATATATATATATATATATATATCGTGAAATACATTCTTCAGATGCTACAAGGGAGATGTTCAGTGAGGCACTACACTTATTGACGATTTCGGTTTTCGCATCATATCGCAATGGCTCAGGCAGGAATCCTGACTCGACTCCGGACGCGTCAGATCGCCTCTTTGAAAGATAGCAGGTACGTGTACCGACATTTTCAAACATCGGAGAGAACGAGTGAACGGGCGAGAGAGAGAGAGAGAGAGAGAGGGAGAAGTGTATATTTACAAGGCAACTAATATTTTTAATTTTCTCTTATTTCATTTTTTAAAATTTCTTTTATTATTCAATAATTCCTCAAATTCCTATTTACATTTTTCGTATTTTGCGTTTTAATTTGATGTTTGAAAGCTACACATGTTTCTAGCATGTTTGCTATTTTCAGACATTCACCTAGTCGGCCTTTGTGCATGTTTTCTAATACCCCCAGAAGATGACTAAACGTTAGTGGAAAGTCCGGAAATGAAGAAAGTTCCCGACAACAAATGGATTTGGGAAATCTTGTACTTATTTTACGCTCGCACTTTAAAAGTTGTTTTGAATTCTGGAAGGAATAATAAACGGATCTCAGACAAACAGAATGTCTATCATATTCACCGAAATATGCTTGAAAGAACGATTACTGCCTGACTCCAAAAATATTTGTATAGATAGATATTAAGTACGTGATCAAGAGAGAGAGAGTGATCAAGAGAGAGAGAGAGAAAGAGAGAAAGAGAGAAAGAGAAATAGAGAAAGAAAGAAAGAGAGATACAAAGAGAGAAAGAGAGAGAGAGAGAGAGAGAGGGAGAAAGGGAATGTCCGAAGACGCGTGTGCTTTCAGTTTGTCTCGGTTTACAAAGTACCGCCTTCTTAATCGAGCAAACAGCCGAACTCACTCGGAGACACGCTCGTCCCGACCCGGCGTTCAATGGCTCCTTAAAACACACAAAACACCGCTCATGGTTTCAGACAGAAGACTGAAAATAGAATGCTGCCTAAAAAATAAGAATACTAGTTCAATTTCCGATAGTAAAATCTTTTTTCAAATTCTAATAAGTTCCAAATAACAGTTGTTAAATATTGAACGAGTAAACCCACTAGTACATAAATTGGTTAGTTGAAAAAAAAACAGGAAATTAAAGTTCAGTCGTTGTTAACATGCTGAACTCGAAGTTAACACTATTCGACTGTGAAAATTGATAGAAGGTAGAAAGTTGGGTTTACTTCCGGCAGCCTCGTAACTCTCGCTTCCCTTATTTTGTCTTTTAGTCCTCATGTTTCTGACAAAGGGGGAAGAGTTGCTGCTTTCTGGGTCAGAATCTATATATCTAACTCTTATCGTTGACTAGTTTTTGATATTGAAGAAGTTTTATGTCATATTTTTAGTTCCTTAGTGGGTCCATGCCTTGTCTGGAGAGATTTCCACAAAAAACGGATATGATGTCACATGGCTCTAAGAGAGAGCGAGGGAGAGACGTTTGGACTCCCTTGGAATCACTACACATGTAGAACAGATTAATTTAAAATCCGCTGATAAGAGATGATTAAACAGCGATTATCAATCTCTATCTGTATCCACCATTTCACTGGTTAGTGATTGAGAACGAAGATCAAGTCCAATAAATCTTCTCTGTCTTCCAACTGTTTTGTTTTGACTTAGTTTTTTTCGAAGTATAAAATAACCTTTTTGCAGACCGCGTTCCCCCGGTCGGGAAGGATCACACAAAGGGTAAGTACAAGGAAAACATGCAACAACCAAGTTAAGTATACACTTTATGAACTTTCATGCGTTTTTATAATAATGACGACAGCGAAGTTTTCTGCATGCATGGCACAAGGTTTAAATGCTACACAGTTCTTATTTTCGGTTTGTTGAATAAAAAACAGGAAATGATAAAGAATGGAAAACTCAAAACAGCTGAGAACATAGAATAGTCAAATCGATGATGGTTCTTGATGAACATGATTGACATGATATCTAAAAATGTCTTAGAATACTGTAAGCTGACGTCATCAATGGAATTTGGAATGGAACAGTTTTCAACACTCGTTATGAAGAAAGAACACTCGAAACAATAGAGTGAATTGAACAACAAAATTGAGAGGCGATGATGGTTCTTGGCGAACATGAAACTATGAATATCTGGGAGTTCTGATAATAGACGTCATCAAATGACCAGCGATGAAAGAGATAATTAAAAGAGAATACCTGAGAAGAAAAAGAAAAACAAATTATATGGAAAAATCCCACTAAAAGAAATACACATTTGGACAGTAACACTAGTAAGATTTGTTTTGTTTGTTTTACGGCATATCAACCTTTTTTTTCGGGTTATTCAATGCCAAATCTGGTCATTTTGGTAAAAGTTTTTAAGCTTCAATTCTTCATATCTTCAAATATTCATTTATAGTGTTTAGTTAGGTGTTTTTGTCTTACGGCATATCAACCCTTTTTGGGTTATTTAATGTCCAATTTTGTCATTTTGGTAAAAGTTTTTCAGCTTCAAGTTCTTTATATCTTCAAATATTTATTCATGTTGTTTGGTTTTGTTATTTTGTCTTACGGCATATCAACCATTTTTCGGGTTATTTAAGTTGAGTTTGATTATCTTATCTTTGATCTAAAATTATGTGTCATTTAAAAAGGATATTGAGGGGTTTATTCATGTCGTTGCTAATTCGAATATAAAACTTAAAAAAAAACTCATAAACTAAAATTCAAGATGGTTGACAAATTTGTCTTTACAGAAAATTTAAAAATAAAAACGAATACTTGCTTTTTCTAAAATTTGAACTGTTTTTTTTTTACACTAGTCTGCATAACATAAAACATTTTTTGTCCCGATACAAAATTTTAATTTTATTTTTTAACGTATATAAAATTCAACTTTTATGCCTACACGTTGATTGTCATGAAATAATATCAACTAGCAATTCCATTAAAACTTTTTTTTTGTATAAAACGGATGTTCTAAGTTTATTTTGTTGTGCCAAAAAGTTGTTTATGTGTGTAATAAAATCTTCAAACAGTTCAAATATGTTTGATGCTAGAAAAAAGACACATTGAATTAACGTTAAGTTAACGTCAAAAGAATGTTATTTCATGAAAGGAAATACAATTAAAACTGGGGTAAATTGTACATTTATTTAAAAAAATAGTTTTGCATTTTTTATAACACTTACAAAATTCATTATTTTATTAGTTTAACACTAGCGAAACCCGTGTAAATTACACGAAATGATGTTTTCAATACGGGTCCTAATGTAACAAAGCACCCTCTATTTGTTAGTAAGTTACGCTTGCTTTATTATGAGCAACCCCCTTCTAGATAAAAGTATAATAATTGTTTGAAATAGTAACTCGTGTACGATGGACATTGCGCATATCTACTAAAAAAGGTTGATATGCTATCCGTTCAAAAAAAAAGACAACAAAATAATACTGGCCGATACCCTACTTTTTAAGCAGTCAACGTAATTAAATAGACAATGCCATTAAAAACGCCAACATAAAAACAAAAAATAGTTTTAAGTTTTAAGCAACACAAAAAAGTAGTTTTTAACCAGGTAATAAAAAATGTATTATTTCTTCCCCTTCCCCTCGAAATGTAGAATAAAAATCTTAGAGGTTGGTTGGGATCGAACTATAAACCAGTCGGGCCGAAGTAAAAAATACCACCTCGCTAACCATTGCGTCAGAGGGATAAACATATGAATATACCTAAACGCAGGCTAGTTGAATGTTTTTCAAAATTTAGGTGCAGCACGCATGCGCAGAGCTTTTGCCGGAAGCGTGACACACGAACACACACGCTATCGTATTAATATATAGATTATTTATCGTTTGTTTTCTAAATTTGTTTATTTACTTACAGGTTGTTTTTCATTTCATTCATAATTGCAATTCCTCAGCTTTTTGAGTAGGATCAAAGTAATGCCACCGACTACCCCCACACTCCATCCTTACTTTCTTTTTCTCCCACTTAAAGATGAACCTGCTTTTTCAGTCCTAAACAAACCGAAAAACAATGAGCGATCTATTCTTCAGAAAAAGGTGGGAGGGTATTACTAACAAGTTATTTGTTTTTTGTTGTCTCACTTCACACTTGCAATGAATTTGTTCATTTTATATATATTAACATTGTTCACCCAAACATGGCAGGGCGCCACTGTAGACGTAAGGGGCTACTGAGAGATAGGGGGTTAGTTATGGGGGTCATTTTAAGTTGGGAGCTGTGAAGTGAGATGTCTGTTTACATTAGTTTTAAATTTCTGCATGTCAGGAAAAGAGGGAGCAGAGATGGAGTTCCAGAGGCCGGCCTCACGGGAAAAGAAGTAGAAGGCTCTTCGGTATCTGGGGACCTTCACAGTGAATGGATGTGATTTGGACGATTGTCGAGTTGGTCTAGTGAATTTACGTCGAGGGGCCACAAAAGCAAGAAGTTAATCAGAGCACAATCCATATAATATACATATATATATATATATATAAATAATTGTTTTGTTTATTATCTATGTACGGGTACGTTTCGTTCTTTTTTAATCGGGACTCGTCAGCATAGATATATGACTATTCACTACTGGTCGCGCGATTCGGAGCCCCGGGCTTCGAGTAATTTACAACTTAAACCCCGACATCCAGAACCACACGGCCACCGCTAAATAGTCAGATAAACAGTTATAATTTTAACACTTATTTCGGCGGCTTGACGTCATAAGAGCGTTCAACTTAATGAATAGAGCTTAATGAATAGAACTTAATGAATAGAGTAACGTCATGCTGTGTTAATACTACACTTACGATGCCTGTCTAGGAGGGATTCTATTGGCTACAAGTAATATATACATATATATATATATATATATATACATATATATATATATATATATATATATATATATATATATATATATATATATATTAGTATTTCATGTATCCACATAAAATTTTATAAGGAGATATAATTTTTTATGTATCAATGTTCAGTATTTACTTCAACAGTACTCGATACGTAAGTAGAGCTAGGTAGTAAGCTATGACAATATATTCATGGCAATTAAGCTACACAGAGGCTCCTGCGTTTCATCTCCGTATACAACGCCACAATATTTGCAAAGGAAGGACCGAATAACAAGAAATACTACGTGGGTATGACCTCCCTTGATTTTAAAACTAGATATTATAACCACAAACACACATTTAAAAACAGAGAACGTCGAATTAAAACAACACTAGCAAACCACTATTGGGAGCTCAAAGAAACTTGACGCTCACCAATAATTGAATGGAAAATAGTACGACAGGCCAGTACATGTGGAAATTTAGACAACCTGTGTAGATTATGCCTGAATGAAAAAATTGAAATCCTAAATTGTAAAGACCCTCAACATCTATTAAACTGTAGGAGTGAGATAGCAAACAGCTGCTTACACAGAAATAAATTTACCTTAGGCTAACGATAAATAAATAAATAAATAAACAAAAACTAAACTAAACAAAAACTTAACAATTTAAAAATAAAAACCTAAAATAGAAATACAAGGAACCACATGTTAAAATAAATTCACCCATAATATTGACACAACAAAGGAAATAGGATATAGACAAATCTATAGAAAACAGAACAATAGAACAGGATATAGGAAAGAAAGTAACACTAACTACACCTTAGCTGAGAGAACAACAATGAATCTGATTGGTTAACTAGCTAACCGTGTATATAAAAACACCCGGCAAAAATAACTCCATGCATTTTAGCCTGAAGATTCTCTTCGGGGATGAAACGCGGGAGCCTCTGTGTAGCTTAATTGCCATAAATATATTTTCATAGCTTACTATATATATATATATATATATATATATATATATATATATATATAATTATTTGCATTCCATAGACGATGGGGAATTAAATCAAAACCATAACAATTAGTTTTAACAACTTCTTTATTTCTGTCCTTCAATGAGTTTTCTTTTACATCTCACATTTGACACACAAACCTAATTAATTAAAATTTAATATTCATTCCTATCTCTTACGTGCGTTTCATGGCAAAATCGGATAAGTGTATTTTTTCCAATTAGTAAAATTTTGTCAATCGTCAGAGGGTTGTTGAATAGCGAAAACACATGTAATAACAAGAACACTGAAGGAGAAAATTCGGTGAAAATCCAGGTTTATTTCTGATAAAAATTCGGCAAACTGAAGTATATATATATATATATATATATATATATATATATATATATATATATATATATATATATATATATTCATGAATAACCTTTTAATTTTCAACACATTAGGGATATATTAATTAGATCAGCTCCCTAGAGTAAATGTGGTATTGTGATGACTGTAACGATTCTAGTTAACAGTAAGATAGACAACAAATGGTAGACGGTAGATAACCAACGACATCCGCACTCCTCACACTTTTTATAGTCTTACCACTAATTTGTTTAAAATTTAAATTGTATTTTTAGATTTTGTGCAAATAAATAATTACAAAAAGTTGTATCCGTTCTTATACTTCACTTCATCTGTTTTTATGTGGGGAAAATCCAGCTCCCCAAAAAGGGGAAATCTGGCTTCTTCATTGATCGAGGGCAGAACAGATAAAGTGTAGTATCAGAATAGATACTATACTTCGCCCTAGCCAATAGTCCAAGATAAAATCCGCAACTCTGAGCATGCCCCCTTTTCCCTATTGCAAATGGCCGCCCGATAAGACAAACTACGTGGTCGCTTTGAACTCGGTAGGTTTTCATCTCTATTATCACAAATAGTTTGTGTGAGAACAGTTATGTAGTTATTGAGAAAAAAGATCGCATTTACGAGTTGTAAATGAGTTGGTTGTTGCAGATGGAATTCGATTGCCGAGTGTAGCGTTGCTACTTTGTCGGTTGTTATTCTGTTTCCATTAGTGTCCGGCTCGTGGCTGTAACGGCTTCACATACATAACCATCCAAGTAGGAACACAGAAATAAATAAGAGAGACAAACAGTTGATGTGTGCGCTCCGGTCGCTTCCTTCGTAAGAGGTCGATCCACGTAAGCATTTATTTATATAGCATGAGAAATATACAAGGGAGATAATTACAGATAATTACAGAATGACTAATGTAAGGGAGGTAATAAGGATACAACTTGTATCTCGGATGTAAACATTGTTGCTGTTTCCAAATGCACGAAAGCATTACACTACACCGAGTATCTCAAGGTTGGCCACTGCTGATAGTATTCAGATCTTCAGCGTGTTGCTACTTCGACAGTTGCGTTGACCGTTCTATTTTTAACGCCTGTCGACGAAGTCAGTAAACTATGTCAAGCCAATCAAGTCTCTTCTGTTGAGTCGCATTGCCGCTGCTTATATACAGACTGGCAGGACCCGAACAACCTGCTGTTGAAAGGTCTTTTTCTGATTGGTCAAAATATTTGTTGTATTACTTGTTGAAATTCCCGCCCGTTTATTTATTTTTTTGTTATAGGAGCGGTTGTGGTCGACGTTAGCACTTCAGTTTAGATTTTTTTAAACGAGGAGCTCCGGTAGGTTACGACATTCCGTTTCTGGATTTGAAATTAGAACGTTTTTATGGCAAACAAATAAACAGGCAAACAAAAAGAAAGAAACAAAATAAAAGCAAAAACAGCAGACAGACAGGATTTACAAAAAAAAATCGTATATAAAACTCCCAGTCTTTCCTTTTAAAGATCTTATCAGGAAACAAAGAATCAACTAAGTTGCGTTTCTATGGAAATGAGATTTTTTTCAAATCAAAGATACAAAATAAATAAAAGTTATAAAATTTAAATTTGGTTAAAAAATGTAGTTTTATCTGTTATGAAGACACTAACGAATAAACATCTTTAGGGACTTAAGAACTATGTTTTAAAATTTAAAAAAATCTAGAGAAAAAAAGAATGAGAGAAAAGAACGAGACAATGGATTGAACACAAGTTGCTATTTCGCTCATTACCGGAAGTGTTTTGGATTCATAACATTCCTAATAATATTTCTGCATAATAATAATAATAATAATAATAATAATAATAATAATAATAATAATAAAAATACTACTACTACTACTACTACTACTACTACTAATAATAATAATAATAGTAATAGTAATACTAATAATATTAATAGTAATAGTTATAATAATAATAATAAAAATAATTATAATAAAGATAATAATAATAAAAAAATAATAATAGTAATAAACGTAATGATGATGATAGTAATAGTAGTAGTAGTAGTAGTAGTAGTAGTCGAGAAGAAAAAATAGTAGTAGTAATAATAATAATAATAATAATAATAATAATAATAATAATAATACACACACCGGAGATAGTATTGGAAAACGAAAATCACAAAATACTCTGGGACATGAAGGTTCAAATTGATAACGCATCCAAGCAAGAAGACCGGATGTCATAATAGTCAAAAAGAAGGAAACATCCTGCCAAATCCTTGATTTTGCCGTCCCAGCAGACCACAGAAAAACGAAACAAATACACGAAACTATATAGATAACTGAAAGAGATACAGAGAATGAAGAAAGTAAATATAACATCAATAATCATAGAAGCACTAGGAACAGTCCCGACAAAATGTGGAAAAAAAACTGGGAGAAATTGGAACTAAAGGGAAGACTGAGGCTATACAACGGACGGCAATGATGAGAACAGCTGAAATCTTAAAGAAAAACCCTTGAATGCGGAAATCAATTCACAGAAACTGCGTACACTAACCAGTCACACGGTAGTTGCTATAGAAAGAGAAGAGACACATAGAACGCACAACACTGCATGAACCCAAGGGAACTGAAGCTTCACGAAATGTCATAAAATACCCCCCCCCTAATAATGACGCCACCAGCCTCGGCACATACTGCACAACATAGTCGTGTATGGTCAAGGATAATGGAAAGACCGAGGAGAGAAAGCACTAACCACACCTCCGCTGGAAGAGTGCGGAGATCACTGGAATTCTGGGGAAGCTTATTACCACACATACCTCAGAGAAGACTAATGGTCGTTGCCAGCGAGTAATCAATGTTTAACGGCTGTTGCGATAACGCAACATCATTTGCAATAGCGACCAAAAGAGTTAGAGATTATTTACAGTCTGGGGAGACTTGTAGTCATCCAGACTATATAGAACATCACCGGTTATTATCAGTGGGCAATAACTAATGATGATTTGCGTGTGAACTCCTAGTGAGTTAATAATAATAATAATAATAATAATAATAATAATAATAATAATAATAATATCACACGAACACAAGGGAACTGGACCTGCCATACATCTCATAAACTGACCCCTCCAATTAAAGGTCAAAGAGGTTTTAAAGACCCAGGAGGGAGAGCACTAGTTAGACTTTCACTAGAAAGGTGCGGAGGGTACTAGGACCTTGGAAAGGCTTATTGCCGCTTAAATCCCAGAGAAGACCACTGCTCGTTGCCAGCGAGAATTAATGATAAGCGGCTGGTGCGATAACGCAGAATCATTGGCAATGGGTATCGAAAGAAGTAGAGAGTACTGGAAATCTGGTAGGAATTGGTGTCACACAGACTTCAGGGAACACCGGCAGTTATTGTCAGTGAGCAATCGCTGATAATGACCAGTGTGAAAAAAAAATAATAATGACGATGTCACACAAACATAACGGAACGGAAATGAGTTTCAACAAGACGTTCACTAGAAGAAGGTGGAGTGCACTAAAACTAAATTCCAGAGCAGACCAACGGTCAACATCAACTATAAATCAATGATTAACGGCTGTTGCGATAACGCAAATAACCTGTAACAAAGAGTTGAACATCTAGGGAGACTTATTTCCACCAAGACTCCAGGAAGCATCACTGGTTGTTGTCAGTTTGTAAAAGCATATCCAATTAAGACAAAAGTGTCGAACCATTTGCTTACCCAGACTATAGAATCAGAATGTGCGAAGGGTTTCCTGGCTGTTATGAAACAAATATGCGAAAATAAACCCTTTATTGAAAGTGAAAATAACTTGTGTGAAAACTCTTAATAAGTAAATTATATATACATACATACACACACACAATTTATGTCTGCATATTTGTGGCTTGAACCTTCCTAATTTCCTTACGTTTTTTCTGGTTTATATATATATATATATATATATATATATATATATATATATATATATATAAATAATTTACAATTTCATGTTTACGCAAATCATATTTAAGTTGATATAATATATTGTGTATATAGTTTCAGTATTTACTTCCACATTGCTCACTATGTGAGTAGAGCTTAGCAGTAGTATATATCTATGGCAATGTATATATATATATATATATATATATATATATATATATATATATATATATATATATATATATATATATATATATATATATATATACGAGGGGCGTTCAATAGGTAATTCCCCTGACCAATTTCCCATAGCAGTAGATTAATGAAACTTGGTACAGTTATTAGTCTTTCTCTACCTAGGAAACGCCCAGAGTTATGCATTTCTCCCACTGTTTGATACAGCTCTGGACACCGTTTTTGTAGAACACCCCAGGTTGGCTCTCCAACCACGTCGTAACTTCAGAAATCAAGGCTGCATCATCTGGGAAACACTTTCCTTTCAAAAACAACTTCATGGCTGGGAAGAGATGAAAGTCAGAGGGTTCATGGTCATGAGAGTAAGGGGGTGGGAGAGGATTTCATAGCAACACACCCGTGTTTCTAATCTGGCGACATGCGAGTTGTGGACCGGAGCGTTGTCCTGCAGGAGGAGGATACCTTTGCTGATCTTGCTCTGCCTCTTGATTTTGATAGCTTCTCTTAATCTCATCAAAAGTGAAGCGTAATAGGCTCCTGTAATTGTGGTATTCTTTGCCAGGAAATCTGTCATCACTACTCCGTCCTGGTCCCAGAAGATTATGAGCATGACCTTGCCAGCGGAGGGTTGCACCCTTGACTTCTTTGGAGGTTGTGAGCTCAAGTGCTTCCACTGCATTGACTGGGCTGTGGTCTCTGGATAATAGTGATGGACCCAAGTTTCATCCTGTGTAATCAGTCTTTTGACAAACTTTGACTCATCTTCTTGGCACATCTCCAAATTCATCCTCGAGCACTCGACGCGTTCTTGCTTCTAGAAAGGTGTGAGCAACCTGGGAATCCATCTGGCAGACACCTTATGCATATGCAAATGGTCATGAATGATAGTTTCCACAGACCCTGTACTAATCTTGACATCTTGGGCTATTTGGCGAATAGTAATGCGTCGATCTTCCAAAATGGCAACGTCAACTTGATGGACAGATGCCCTATCAATGACAGAAGAGGGACGACCAGGTCTGGGAGCTGTTTCAACAGACTTGCGGCCATGTTTGAATTCACGATGCCAGCGTTTTACAAGGTCATATGATGGGGCATCATTACCATAACTTTCTTTCATTTCATCAAAGGTCTCCTTTGGTGTGCGTCCTTTCAAATACAAAAACCGAATCACTGCGCGACATTCGACTGGCTCCATTTAACACCTGACTCAGTTCAAAGACCTGTAACTCAGAAACCACAATTAGTTCAGAGCTGTTCTTTGCTACATAATCCATACAGAGATAAATCATTACACATGCAAAATTTCATCTAGATCAGACAACTGTAAATGGGTCAGGGGCATTACTTATTGAACGCTCCTCGTATATATATGTGTATATATATATTAATAATAAATATTTGTTATTGTTTACTATATATATATATATATATATATATATATATATATATAAATATATATATATATATATATATATATATATATATATATATATATATATATATATATTCTGTTTTATTTTACTTCAGTCGAAGTTCTCAGATATCAAGAGGATCCTTCCTGGGGCTAACACTTGATCTGTATACAAGATACATAGATATTCGAATATTCAATTTTAGTTCTCATTTGCCTGTAAAACATTGCGTTAATAAAGCGGTTTAGAACATTAATTTCCCTCTCTGCAATTGACCAGTAAACTATCTTATAGAATATCTTTCTTGTGGTTTCTTGGTTTTACTGGATTTCAGGACAAGAATTCACCTAGTCTGGTGGAGTATCCAGCTAAGTGCTGCTACATGAGGTAACATTATTTAGAAAAGGTGCACCACTCCTCGTACTAGCCAGTGTACCGCCGTGTCGAGGGGATTTTATTTGTGCTTCGAATACTATGTTATTTTGAATATTTTGTCAGAGTCTACTTGTAGGATGAAGTATCTTCATTTTAGTTTCTCTTGACAAACCCTTGTACAGAGAGATAAAAAAAAAACACTGGAGGATTGTGTTTAGTAGGTAATTCGAACTCTCGATTCCTGGGATTCAGCGACCGGGTTGGATCATAAAAAACTTTCTGCCTGATGAGACCTCAGCTCTTGATAGCTGTAGATCGATAACATCGACATGCCAGTGTAGCAGACCTTGTACATGTTTGAATAAAAGCATTCACAATACAGCTCTATATTTTTATTGAGCACTCTTTTATAAGCCTGGTTTGATTCCCTTTGGATTTCTACCCTGTGGATTTTTACCCTACCTGGATATATATATATATATATATATATATATATATATATATATATATATATATATATATGTAGATGTGTGTATGTGTGTGCGTGCACGCATGCGCGTGTGTGTGTATAATTAAAGTTCAGAGTCAGCGCCGGTATCCATTACGCCAATTACGCACATTCCGCAACAACTTACTTTTTCTCCAATTCCGAGAGCTTACTACATAAACATGTTTCGTCGTATAATACCGGAAAATAACTCTTCAGTCTTTTTTCAGTAGCTTTTCTGTGCTCTCAAGAATATTCATAGAATTTTATTCAATGTCAAATAGTCATTTTCAAGCAATAATATATCAATAATACGTATACATAACAACAATAATAATATCAATGATTATACTCATAGAAAGTTTTTTTGGTGAACTTACTTGTGACATGCAGCTGTAGGAAATCGATTCTGCTGGTGCATCGTTTATGAGAACCGCTGAGTACTTCCCCTAGATTGTGCCCCAAACGGACTAGATATAGGTAAGAATTCGCCCCTGTCAGACAACTCCCATGAGGCTTTCCTACAATGAGGAATCTAGCACCCCGATAATCAATGTTCTTATCTTAAAGGTAGAGTAAGAACTAACTATCTTTTTTGTATGTTGTATGATGTACGTTGCGCGTCTTTTATAATTGTCAACTGTAATAAACGTGTAAACTGTACTTTGTGTTTTAGTGTGGCTTAACCTTTTGTTCTATTGATGGATATGTTTAGGATATATGTTTAATACATGAGCTTTGAATTAAAATAATGTATATTCTAACACAGCCAAAATATTATGATCGCATTTGAATGCTATCTAATTGTGAACAAATGGAAACAAATACATTGAGAAATCAATTGAACATGTTCTTTATCTATCAGTAAAAAAAAAAGCTACTAAAAATGACTTGTGCAACATAACATATCTAATGGAAGGTTTACTGTAAAAATACACTTTGCTGTATACAAGTAATGAAAATAAAGTTGACTGAATTCGTAGCGGACACATTATAGGACTGGAAATTCAGGACGTTTTTGTATAACGGAGTTTTTGTTTTTGTGTTAAATAGGAATTAAATTTGTTTAAATACAGATAGAAAATGGATCTAGATATTACAAATTAAAGTTTAATAGAACGTTATGTTAATCTACAATGTAAACATGAAGTCGTACAGCTAAAAACTGCCAAAAAGCGCCATTACATAAAAAAGCGGGAAAAAAGAAAACAAAGAAACAGAAACAGAAAAAGAAAATAACAAGAAACAAATTCGTACATAATCCGAGCATGCGCACTCACGGTCGCAAATAATCGTATTGAGTTCCCGTCGTAAATTCTCCGGAGGGACACAAGCGAGTGTTTATGGAAATTGCGGAAAGAAAAAAACGAAACATAAATACACACGGCAATACGCGTCTACGTAGACATAGATATATACGCAAACATATAGACGCCGAATGACACATTATATACAAGAAGAAAAAGAAGGAGAAGAGAAAAGAAGAGGAAAGCCAATTGAGAATGGTGTCGATTGTTTGGCACTTTAACGAATTTATCGTTCATGTTTTTCTCCCGTTTCAAATTCTATAAGGTGTAATCATAGAAATGACCGAAAAAGCAAAACACAAAAGATGCCTTGTTTGTCGGAGTGAAACTCTTAGGAACCAATGACACACACACACACACACACACACACACACACATATATATATATATATATATATATATATATATATATATATATATACAGGGTGGGCAAAAATAAGGGTCCTATTTTTAAAAATTCATAACATTTTTATTTATTGATTTTTTTTTTTTTTTTTTTAGAATAAGTAAAGGACCCCTTCCGAAGCAAGCATGAGCCGTATTAGCCCTAAGGAACGTACCCTCATTTAGAAAACATTATTTTTGCTTAAAAACTCAAAACAGTGTAAAAAACAATACTTTAGTTTTTGTAAGTTTTAAGAAGTGTTTTTCGGCTAAAATTTGTTTTGTTTATTTCAAAAAAATCTCGGAAGGGTCAGTCTACACACACATAAAGTTTGGTGAGTTTAACTTTTACTTTGTGGAAGTTATTCAAATTCAAGTTATTCAAATTTAAAGATAAGACCCTTATTTTGGCCCACCCTGAGTACTTGTATGGTTATTGTTTCCTAGATGTTAATCAAACTCCCTCCTTAGCCTTTTGGCTAAGATCAAAGTGTAGTATGTGTTCGATGGATATTGCACCTTATAGACCGGTGTCGTCTTGACCTTCGGCCTTGGTTCCGCGGTCTCTGGGTTTGTTCTGTGCAGTTATAGGAGGCCCACCCTCCGGCTTTGCCTCCCCTCTTTGGGAGGAGTAAGTTTATTGCTTACTGCCTGAGGCGCACCTACCGGGGAATGCCGACGGGGCTGCCCAGGCATTTTTCGTAGGTCAGAGTGCTTACCTTCTCGGGCGCTGGCTTTTCAAATCCCACTTTCCCGATCTTGTGTCACATCTTACCTTGTGAGAGGAAGATAAATAAAGTGTAGTATGTGTTCCGATGGATGCTACATTCTGTAGACCGGTACTGTCTTGGCCTTCGGGCCTTGATTTCGCTGGTCTGAGGTATTGTCATGTGCAGTTTTAAGAGGTCCACCCTCCCAGCTTTGCCTTCTCACTCTTTGAGAAGTTTTTAGTTGATTGCTAATCGCCCGAGGCGCCACTACCAGGGAATGCCGACGGGGCTGCCCAGGCATTTTTTCGTAAGCTACAGTCCTCTTATTCTTAGGCACTGGCTTTTAAATCCCACTTACCCGACCTTGTGTAACATCTTACCGTTTCGGGAAGTAGCTAAATAATAACATCAGACGAATGCTACACCCTGAAGACCGGTACCGTCTTGGCATTTGGGCTTTCATTCCGCCGGTTTGAGGTATTGCACTCTTGCAGCTTTAGGAGGTCCACCTCCAGGCTTTGCCTTTTATTTTTGAGAAGTTATTAGTTAATTGCTAATCGCCCGAGGCGCTACTACCGAGGTATGCCAACGGGGCTGCCCAGGCATTTTTGTAGGCCAGAGTGCTCTTCCTCTATGGCACTGGCTTTTCAATCCTCCTTACCCGACCTTGTGTCACATCTTACCGCTGTGGAAAGTAGTTAAATACCAAGTGTTCAATAACAGGTAGAGCTTATTATAGTATATTTTATTTATTTATAAAAACATTATTGGCTACATATGTGCACACATGTTTCAGTTGCGACTTTATTCAAAATCCAGCTTCTTTCGGGCCATATCAACTAAACCTCTTTTCTCCCCCCTCTGTCTCTCTCTCTCTCTCTCTTGCTTTATCATTTTTCTCTTAAACTAAGGGTTCAATAGTATTAATACTGTGGTAATTTTCATATTGCTTATAATGGACAATTTCAGTTTTCTATTTAATAGTTAGTTTTTTATGTTAAACTGTTGAGAAAGAGAGAGATACGCAAGCGAGAGTGATAGACACTGTATAAAATAAAAGCGGTGTGTCAAAGAGCATAGATTCAGAGAGTGTTTTTACTAGTAAGAAATTGAGCAAGAAATTGAGCAAGAAGTGATCTTCTTGATGGTAAAATTGCAAATCACGCCTAATCATAGCAATTAAAATGTGCTTTTTTTTTTCAAGCATAACTTTCTGGTGATACCAGATCAGGCTGCCCTGTGGCTCCCTGAGACGAAATTCACCTACATTGACGTTTTTTTTTTTTTTTTTGTTTTTTTTTGTTTGTAAAACTTAATTATGTTCTACAAAACCAAAAACAAAAACAACAGCCTCTCTCCCTTTCTCCCTCCCCTTTTTTATTTTTATTTTTCCTACCCTACTCCCGGTCCTGGATATGACCTTAAACTACATCCGATGGTGAGATCCGGCTTACGGACTTTGGGGAATGTGGAGCCTCCTCTTAATTACCATTGCTCCCAGGTCCACCCTGACCCGGAGTGGTAGTACCTGTTAGGGTCCAAACTATGGGTTAAATAGAAACAGATATTAAAAGGGGAAAGAAACAAAAAAGAGAAGAAAACAAGACCAGATTCGGCATTAAATAACCCAAAAAGGGTTGATATGCCGTAAAACAAAACTACCAAACCAAACCATACCAAGCATAACTTTATTTTAATACCGAAGAATAGTGTAATACTTATTTTGTGTAATTAAAATAGATAAAAAACACCCTAGAAAAAAAACACGTTTATTAATTCAGCTAGTTAATTAAATAATAGATTAATACTTTCTCTCTGTCCCCCTCTGTCTCTCTCTCTGTATGTCTGTCTGTCTGTCTGTCTGTCTCTCTCCCCCCCCTCTCTCTCTCTCTCTCTCTCTCTCTATATATATATATATATATTGATAGGGCTGAGGTATGTTCTGTTCAGTCCTCGAAGGTACACTCTCCCAGGCTTTACCGTCTTTCTTAGAACGGGTTAGTTTCTTGCTAAACACCTGCGAGGCCCCTACCGGGAAATGCTGACAGAGCTGCTCAGACATTTTTTGTAGGTCAGAGTGCGTTTATCCTATTGCCCTGACTTTTTAAAACAACACCTGACCTTGTGTCTGACATCTTGGCATGGAGCTAAATAATATATTGATAGCACTTGCTACGTTTAAAGAGCCATGACCTTTTTATGCATATATATATGCTTCCGCTTATGTGTTTAGCTTGCTTGTCTATTGAATAGAGTTATGTAGTCAACCGGTAGTGTATTGTAAACAAAAAATACATAAACTCTATGATTTTTGTTACTATAGGACAAAAGTGCCGTAGCGTAGGTATTGGATTAAGCAAAATATAGATTTGACACATTTCAAAATGTATTGCTCTAAAATCGAATAAGACGCAATGATTTGAATTCTGTTGTCGTCGTCGTTGTTGTCATCGATATATACGTAACATTCATTTTATTTCTTCAGAAGATATTTAGCAGACAATTATTCTTACGTAAGAAAGTCTATTTATTTTAAACAGATTTATATTTTTATAATAAATAAATAAAAACAAAGATTAAATTTCGTTTGACCTATTAAAACTATTTAGCTGACAATTATTTTACGGTAAGAAAAAAGAGATGATAGTAACCGTTGAATTTCAACTGGTCTAACCATTAATAATAATAATAATAATAATAATAATAATAATAATAATAATGATAATAATAATAACATTGATGATACTTATTATGATGATGCTTAAACAAGTCCTCAACAATCATCCGCCAGAGCTAGGCAAAATGCTGTCCTTTGAGTGGCTTTTTGACTTATAAATAGACAAATAAACGGAACACACTCTTTAATATGCAAAGTGTTGATATGCCGTAAAACAAACCAGCTACCAGCACGAAACCTATGAAATACTGACTTTAAAAAAAATGAAGGGTGACGGCATAATACTCTTCCTACAATCAGAGGATCTACATAAAAGACATTAAAAGATCGCTAAATTAATAAATACAGACATCATCAAATTCTATAAATACTTGCATAGTTATTGATCACTTGGAGCATGATGACTTTTAACTAAATTACTGGATTATGTTTCTAAATGTGTCACCACTTATCAAGGCCACAAGCATTTTGTGGATAAGGATTGTTTTAAACGTAGTTCACCCCAAACAAGACAGGCCGCCACTGTAAACGTAAGGGGCTACTGAGAAGAAAGAAAATAGGAGAGGTTGGGGGGGTCAACCTAAACCGGGATCTGCGCAACGAGATGTCTGTTTACATTAATTTTAAATTTCTGCATGTCAGTACTGTCGGGGAAACAGGGGGCAGGGAGGGAGTTCCAGAGGCCAGCAGCACGAGGAAAGGAGCTATTTGAGTAGAAAGCTGTCCGGCATCGGGGGACCTCCACAGTGAATGGATGGGATGTAGTTGATTGTCGAGTTGGTCTAGTGAATTTACGTCGAGGGTGGGGGCTTTGATGAGATGGCATGATTGCCAGGACCAATTTCGAATACTTGTGAGGACATGGCAGGAATCTTTTGACGTTGGATTTGAAGACGATCACGTTGTAATCAGCAGGGTATTAAATAACTCCAAAAGGGTTGATATGCCGCAAAAAATAACTAAACAATGATTAAATACTAAGACCCTACTTATCAGGATAGATCCGTTAAAGTAAGGGCTGGGTTCATCTCTGATGTCGTTCGTAAATGCGTGTGTAAGCCATTATTAATCTTCATTGAAAATCCATTAATCCTATTCTGTGTTTATATAAAAAAAAAAACTCT
>OY744533.1:78411189-78418689 GCA_963556195.1 Sepiola atlantica
GTTACTTTGATAAACAACGAAAAACACACACATATATATATATATATAAGAAAGAGAGAGTGGGGTTTAAGGAAACGCTCTCAGAATGTCCTTAAAAAGAAAAATGTCCAAAGAATTGTTGTCACTCTCAACTTGTTAGCTGTTACATAATTTACAACGCCTTATCAGTGTTTAACGTTACACAACCTTCAACATAATCCCACCAAACATTTATTACTAAAACCAAATTACGATTACAAGTTTCATTCATGAACAATTTTGATAAGTTCACGTAATACGAGCAATACACGACTTTCCCTCACACAGAGTTTGAATGCCAACTAGACACTATCCTCAAGTGTATTCGGTGTCTCTGCACAGGGGTGTGTCAGGACATTATTGCATAAAAAATATTTTACCCTATAAGTACACCCTGACCAAATATTCAAAATAACATAGTATTCAAGGCCTACATAAGATACTCTGTGAATTCTTATACATTGGCCCATACGAGGAATGATGCACCTTCGCCTAGTTATGCTACTACACGTATTAGCACTAAGTTCGATACTCCACCAGACCAGATAAATTCAGGTCCTAGAATCGAGCAAGTCCAAGCAAAACCCACAAGAAAGATAAATTATAACATTGTTAAATGGTATCTTGGGAAGGAGGAAATTATAATTGATCTTCACTGCTTGACTTACTCAAGGTTTGATAGGGAAAGAAAAACTTTAAATAAAAAACTCGTACATATATGCATCTCATTAATAAAGCAAGTGTTAGCCAGAGGATAGAGGCACCTTGATCTCTGAGAATTTACTGAAGTATAAAAAACGAACATATATATATATATATATATATATATATATATATATATAAACAATATGATACTAAATTCTAATGACCATTTGGTTATTAATTTTTCATATATTCATGTAATTTTATGGCCTATTTACTATATACATGAACAACCAATAGACACACACACACGCACACATATAAATATATATATATATATATGTGTGTGTGTGTGTGTGTGAAATAAGACAAACGGTAAAAACATTTTTTATGCAGGAAAAATCATCAAAGAGACAAGTATTTCCTGTATTTAAAATGTGTTTATTCCGTTTGTCTTTTTTCACACATCTTGTCTTTCACAGCATTTCATTTTTATGATATATCGTGCACTTTACCGTCATATATATATATATATATATATATATATATATATATATATATATATATATATATATATATATATATATATATTATTGCTTTATACACTATATTAAGCTTTGTTTTTATCCTGATTGTCTACTGGCTAAAGATATTATTTATATCATTTATATTATTTATATCTTTAAAGTATCATCTTACTATATATATATATATATATATATATATATATATATATATATATATATATATATATATATATATATATATATATTGGATTTTACATGTATGCAACTCTTTAGAAACCCAAAGATCGTGTCCGCAAACATCAGATAACAACGACAAACTCAAACACTCACAGTGAAATATGATACATAAAACACAGTTCTAATAAGGAATATCTCTATCTATCTATCTATCTATCTATCTATCTATCTATCTATCTATCTATCTATCTATCTATCTATCTCTCTCTATATATATAATTATATATATATATATATATATATTTGTAACCCATAGAAAACCCTTTAGATGGGCACTGTAAGTGTAGTATTAACACAGCATGACGTCCCCAGCCATAAATGCATCGTTCCTTCTATTTAATTTAGCGCTCTAATGACGTAAAGCTGCCGAAATAAGTGTTAAAATTATCACTTTATATTTAGCTTTCCAGCGGTGGCCGTATGGTTCTAGATGTCGGGATTTGAATTGTAAAATACTTGTAGCCTGGGGTTTCGAATCACTCGACCAGTAGTGAATACTTATATCTCTATGCTGAAGAGTCCCGATTAAAAAGGACGAAACGTGTACGTACATAGATAATAAACAAAATCAAATATATATATATATGATCATAAACATTTGTTTGTTTACATACGTATACGTTTTATTCTTCCGGAATTGTCAGTGTAGTGATAATTATTCAAACCGATCAGAGGATCAAAAACCCCGACACAAATGTCAGTTTTAACGAAGATTTGGACGTCTTTACCCTTGTTCCCACCATGAACTACTACAGGAATCGGTGAAAGTATAGACTTATTGTACCGAGCTAGTGCGATAGTCAACCGAGGTAAACAACGGGCAACTGAGGCAGAAACATGTAGTTAAGCTATGTTCTTGACGGCTTTATAAATACTACGTACTAAAGTGCCCAACCAAAATTGGCAGCGACAAATAATTATTAATATTTGTTTATCTACATACGTAAACGTTTCATCTATCCGGAATCGTCAGTGTAGATTTAATTATTCAAACCGATCACAGGATTCGAAATCCAGGAAAAAGAGTCATGTTTTCAACTCAGATTACAACATCTTAACCCTTGCGGCCACCAAGTCGGTGAGAGTTTAGCCCTATTGTACTGAGCTGGCGTGATACTCAACCGATGTAAACAATGTTCAACTTATGAAGAAATAAAGGTCATGTTTTAAACACAGATTTCGACGTCTTAACCCTATATATATATATATATATATATATATATATATATATATATATATATATATATATATATATATATATATATGATATTAATTAATTACTCAAGTTCAAGTATAAAACAAATATTTTCATAAGTGCCCAATAACAAGTAGAGCATTTATAAAATCAGATGAAGTATAATATATATATATATATATATATATATATATATATATATATATATATATATATATATATATATATATATATATATATACATATATATATATATATATATAAATGTCTGTACTACAGCTACTGGTATTTTTTGCACTTTAAGTTTCTTTTCTTACATACGCAATGCCGCCTCTATTATTTTAGTGACGTATATACATACATATATATATATATATATATATATATATATATATATATATATATATATATATATATATATATATATTAATTTTGGTATAGACAATTAGTGCAACATTCGTACCGTCGGTTTTAAGCACGGAAAGTCTTAGCCATTCGGCTCTCTTCAGCTTCTGACCATTAATAATGATGCTACTGAGATAGCTACTAGACTAGGTGCCGAATACAGAATTAATTACTTAGAAAAGAGAAAAGCCCTTGTTACCTTAAAAGACCACAAAGAAAACTTCAGGAGGCCTACGACCGTGCAGATATCTGCGACTTAGTCGGCTTGCTTATATTAGATACGCTCAAAAATAAATTCCCAGACCATTTCTTTGGTCTCTATAGAGATGACGGACTTTCCCTGTCACGCAATCACAACGGAAACACATTAGATAGATTTAGAAAAGAATTAACAAGCACCTTCCATAATCTCGGTTTCAAAATCGCCATTAAAACAAATTTAGCCAAGTAAAATTCCTAGATACCACACTGAACCTTAAGAACAATACACACAAACCTTTCTACACACCCAATGAAACACTCCAATACATACACAAGGGATCCTGCCCCCCCCATCATCTTTAAAAATTTAGTCAATAATATTAGCCAAAGAATTTCAAACCTCTCATCCAGTCCCGAAATTTTCAACCAAGCAGCACCATATTACAACAAAGCGCTCCGCGACAGCGGGTTCAGAGAAGAGATCTCATACACCCCCACCCGAGACCAACCACGGGGAACCCGCAATAGAAGGAGATCGGTGATCTGGTTTTTCCCACGCTATTCCACCAATACCAAGACAAAGGTAGGCCACCTTTTCCTCAAATTACTTGACAAACATTTCCCACCCACAAATAAACTGTACAAACTTTTTAACAGAAATTATGTTAAGGTCAGCTATTCCATTGCCCCTTCAATAAGAAAAATTATCTCTGCGGAACCCAAAGCAATTACAAACGCAGGCTGCTCATGCCAAGACAAAAACAACTGCCCCCTAGAGGGGAATTGCAAAATCGATTCAATCATATATGAAGCAACCGTCACAACCAGAATAGCGGTAGTGTAGAAAAATACATTGGGATGACGCAGGGTAACTTCAAACAAAGATTATACGCACACAGAAAACCTTCAGATACAAAAACAAGGCAAATACGGCACTCGCGAACCGAATATGGCAACTTAAAGAAGAAAATACACCCTTCACCATCAAATGGAAAGTAATTGAGAGAAAACTATCCTTCTCCCCAGCCATAAACAGATTTCCTCTATGTGACGCTGAAAAATACCACATTTCAAGGGCCATCATTGATCCGAATACAGCCTGTTTGAATATCCGCGATGAAATCTTTAAGGGATGTATCCACAAGAGACAACCACTACTCATAAACTGGACTGACCGATTCACATAAGCCTAGCTACCCACCTCTGCTCCCCATCATTACTAATATAAACAAATTAAAAAATACGAACAAACACCTTATCAACCCATATCCACATTAATTTTCAAGAGCAAAAACTTCGGCTTTCACTAAAATATTTCTCTAGTCATTATGACGATAATACCCCCATTTCACAATTTATTTATCAGTCATTAGACTAATCTAACAAATACATTTAAACGACCTCAAACCATTTATAATTCCAACAGAGTTACCTCCCTTAGACCCAGCGCTTTCTTTATTCAAATTACTTCGGGTTGTTTAAAAGAATTGAAACACGAAACTTATTAACGAATTTCCCTTTTAACTTTTTTTCTCCCTTCTTTTTTCTCCCATTTTTTAGAACGCACATCTTCAAACCCCTAAACAGTAACGGCCAATGATACAAATTCATAAAATTGGATCACGGGAATTATATAGAAACTTTTTTTATTTTTTATGTTATATTTTTTTTTATTTCCCTTCTTTCTTTTTTATTATATATATTTTATTTTTTTAATTTTTAATTTTTAATTTTTTAATTTTAATTTTAATTTTAATTTTAATTTTAATTTTTATTCTTTTTTATTTTTATATTTTTATATTCTTATATCTCTTCAAATCTCCTCCGGTTTTAAATCTCAACCGTTCCATTACACTAAATTTTAAATTCAAACAAACATACACAACACGCTGAGCAAATAACGCGTCCCAATGAGAGTGTCACGTGACTTCACATTTCCGAAACAGATGACAACAGAAGCTGAAGAGAGCCGGATGGCTAAGACTTTCCGTGCTTGAAACCAACGGTACGAATGTTTCACTAATTTTCTGTACCAAAATAAATAAATATTATGCTCTTAACTTTTAACTTTAATTCTTAATTAATCGAGCACTTTGCTGGAATTTTTCCTACTATATTACAAAGAAGTATATATATATATATATATATCTCTCTCTCTCTATATATATATATATATATTGTTTTTTTATATATAATAGATAAAATAGTTAACCACGATACGTGTTTTGTCATTGTTTCGCCTCATTAGCGTGGCTTACTATGACAGGATCTAGCGTTCCACTCCTCTCATAGTCAGCCACGCTGATGAGCCGTAGTAAGGTCGAAACACGTGTTCGTGGATAACTATTTCATCTACAATATATATATATAAATATATAATATGTATATATATATATATATATATATATATATATATATATATATATATATATATATATATATATATATATATAGATGAGAGATATATTTGAGTTGAACACGGTTCTGAAGAAGAAAATAGTAACCGAAATATTATATCATACGGAGTTTCCACAAGACCATCTTGATACAGGTATTACATAACATTGTAACATTATGTAGATAAACGGATATATGTGTCTTTGTGAAAAAAATATATATATATATATATATATGTGTGTGTGTGTGTATGTATACATTGTATTAAGGGTAAAACTATTTAACCTATTCCTCCAGTATATGCCCCATTTTGTTCCAACTTGAGTCCATCCGTCACACCTCTGCATTGTATTGCCTTCTAAGTATCACATTTATCGCTCTCTCACTTTCTCTTTCTCTCTTTCTCTCTCTTTCTCTCTCTACACACACACACACACACACACACACACACACCCACACACACACACATATATATATATATTGCTGTGAATACTCGCCGACTTGGTATTTACAAAGTTAAATTCCTCTTAAATTCTAAGCTAATTTTTGGTGGCCAACTGCTAACTCTCCTGACTGCGAATCAGTGGCGATTTGTGATCGGAGTTCGCGCCCGTCGACCGTCGAGAATTAGCTTCCTGCACTGAAGATTCCGTAAGCATGAAACATCGATGTCTGTAGGTAATAAATAATTAATATATATAAACATATTAATACTTTAATCTTAATACGGTAGAATATCTTACGCTTCTAGTTAACTGTGTTCTTGCTTAATGCCGATATCGCAAGCCTACACCACGTTTAAAAATGTCGAATCATATGAATTCCGAATAACAGAGATTGTAAGCTTATCTTTGATTTAAGAAATTCCAGATACAGACCACGTGCAGAGTGAAACATGTGGGAATCATGACTGCTTCTATTGTTAGTCGAAAAAGAACAACGATTAACGGAAATATGCTCATCAAATCTAATTGTGGAAATGTCTGGGATTTTATCTGAGAATTTCATCTTTGAGACGAAAAGATAAAAGTGAAGTGATTACATCTGAGAGTAATTATTTCGATAATGGGTTGAAAATAAAATCTTTAAATAGTCGCGTTCATATTTGTGTAGTAAAATTCACACAATGTAAAGTCGGACATACCTAAAATAATAACGCTTTGCTGTTTATCTCTCTTTCTAACACACACCCCCCACCCCCCACGCACACACACCCACACACACCGACACCCACACATACACACACACACACACCCACACACACACACACATATATATAGCTATCTGGCGAGTATACTCGGTGAACCGAGTGCAAGATAAATACAAACAATTGCGCTTAAAAGGACGGTTAGAATCTTAAAAAGATCTCTAGGCTGGAGTGTCTGAAATAGTCGGTGAATGTCTTGCATCCGGTAGGATGCCCCATCTCCAGCAAAAACGGAAAGATAAGAAAAATAATATATATATATATATACGACTTTTTGTAAACATCAACAAGTGAACAAGTAACAAGATTTTTATTTACTTTTTGTAAATTTATATCATAATTGTAAGTCCCTACGACTTTTTGTAAATTAGTAATATAATTGTTTAAATTTTAAATAAAATTCTTGTAACTTGTTCACTTGTAGATGTTTACAAAATGTCGTAGGGACTTCTGTGCCACGATATATATATATATATATATATATATATATATATATATATATATATATATATATGTATATATATATATTTATATATATATATATATGTGTGTGTGTGTGTGTGTGTGTTTAAAGAATAGTGCTCAATAATAAATAATATTTTTTATTTATAATAATAATTTTATTTATACGAACCTACATATCTGTATAAATATTTATACAGGCATATATG
>OY744533.1:78421189-78423689 GCA_963556195.1 Sepiola atlantica
TATATATATATATATATATATATATATATATATATATAATTTATTTGGAAACTATATGTTACATACTTCAGAATCGTAACGCGGTTTCCTCCAGATGTGTTACCATTTTTAATTTTGTTAAAAAGTTTTTATCCAAAGAGTTTTAATCAATAAACGCAATTTCTCATTGTGTGTGATCTTCCTACCTTATTCCAGTACGCTGACAATTCCCTTTGGGTAAACACTTTTTAAAAGAAATTAAAAAAAATGTCAACGATTCTGAAATATGTACCATATAGTTTTCAAATATTGTATATATATATATATATATATATATATATATATATATGTGTATGTGGTAAGTTATGAACATATATTTAAGCAAATTAAGCTACACAGAGGCTTCAGCGTTTCATTAATTGCCATATATATTTTTGCATAACTTACTAGCTAGCTCTTCTCACGTATTAAGCACTGTTGAAGTAAATACTGAAAATCGATACATAAAAGACTACATCTCTTTATAAAATTTTATGTGGATACATGAAATAATATATATATATATATATATATATATATATATATATATATATATAAAGAGATGTACTAAAAGCGAACTTTTAGGAGAGGTAAAACCTATTGTGAAGAGTATACAGCTCAATATCCAGGATAGGGCAGGTAGATATGAAGAAGAATGGAAAGGAATTAGAGAAGTAAAAGCCAAATCAAAATTCAATTCAATTGCTCAGAGCAAGGTATATTCCAATATATATATATATATATATATATATATATCGTGCGACTAGTTTAAATAATTATCTCTACACTGACGATTCCTTAAAGATAAAACGTATACGTATGTAGATAATTAAATATTTATTGTTAAATGATTGTATATATATATATATATATATATATATATATATATATATATATATATATATATATATATATATATATATATATATATATATATGAAAACGTTCGTGAAACCTGTGAAACCTGTGAAACCTATGGAACATTTTTTTTTGATTTTAATACAAAAATACCATCATAAAAATTGAAAAAAAAAACAAATAAAGGTATAATTCAACAGACGAATTTTGTTTATTTTTTAACAATGTTTGCATAAATGAGAAAATGCTGCCTAAATACACACAATATATATATATGAAATATAAACATGCTAATTAGTATGAACTATCTGTTTCAAACTTTTACGGCTGCTTTGTACAGATCCTAGTGTTGGTGGTCAACGAAAGAAGCATATACATTAAACTTGTATGAATTATTTTTGTGGGGTGTCTATTTACTTCTGTCATGTCCGTGTAGTTTGTATATATGTATCAATTTATTCATATATACATAAAACGTTATCATCAAAGAACTGTAATAAAAAAGAGACAGAAAAGGAATATGAAAACAATCGACAAAATAGGAAGAGAAGAAAACGCGAAGAAACATAAGGTGGGAAAAATTAAACGAAAACATTTCAATAATGATACACCACTTCTATTGCAAAAGAAATTGTAGAAGAAAACAAACATGGCGACCGACCGAAAGATGAAAGTTCAGAAAAAACGACAAAACTAACAAACAACAACAATGGCGGGACAAAGAGAAAAAAGAAAATGACAGGGAAAAGAAAGAAAATGTACGATGGAAGATAGAATTTGAAAGAAAGAAAAATAAAGGTGGGAGAAAAAATGAAAGACCCTTTCTTTAAAAAAAATCAAATAAAGAAATAATGAATACGATAATCAAGTCGAGCAAAAAAGGGAAAAGTCGGAATAGCAATTGACAGTGTGTCACTTCCTGTGTATAAGGAAAAGGAAAAAAAACGACGGGAATCCCTGTTTTATCCTTTAGGGACTTTGGGGACATCAAATTAGATTACCAGAAAACAAAACTAAAAGTCAGCATTTGTTTATTTGTTATGAGACGAAGTATTCGCCTACGTCAGATTTCTCTTCTGTGTGGGAATTCGACCGAAACGGAAATCTGTTTCTTTGCTTTAAATTATGAAAAAAAAACAATTAAAACTTAGTCTAACCGATGACATTTTATAAAAATTAAATCAATTATAAATTACTTTTTATTTCTATATAATTAAAATTGTGTGATCACTTCAAGTGTGTCTGTGTAAATGTGTTTCTCGTCTGTACAGGGCGTACACAAAATTATTTTTAATCATTTACTTTTATTCGACTAGTTTTTACCCTCTGTCAAAAATGACAGAAAAAAATGCTTCGCCAATGTTCGCATCCACTATTTATCTAGATATATCACTGTGATATTCATATAAAATCATAGAATTATGTCAGTAATGTTATTTTTAATATATAAATTATTATCATTTCTGATGACCTGAAGAAAAAAAAACACCATTCATTGACTTTTTTTATATAGTGGAGCATTTCTTTCCGAATAATTTTCAGCGACCTGGTTAATCTGAGGTGGTTGTCTGACTTGCTATTTGCCTTCTTTCTTCCCCCCCCCCCACTACTTGAAATGGTTTCGT
>OY744533.1:78426189-78433689 GCA_963556195.1 Sepiola atlantica
CCCAGATGTGGCAACAATACTCCATACATGGGCGAATGGTGACTTTGTAGAAATATAGGATAATTTCAGGTGTGAGAAGTTTACTGGCACGGTAGAGGGAGCCCACCTTCTTTGCAGCAGCCCTGGCAATGTTTTCAATGTATTTATTCTTATTCATGTTATCTGTGAAAGTTAGGCCGAAGAGTTTGAATGATGAACTTTCAGGCAGGATGCTATTTGCCATGACAATCGGTGGTTGAAGAGGTTTCTTGTAGTTATTGAAGGAAAGTAGCTTTGTCTTTGCGGCATTAAAAGTTACCATCCATATTTTGCTGAATTGCTTTTATAATGTTAAAGTATTCATTTCCGAATTTACAGTCTTCGCTTTGCATAGAGTTTGAAAATCAGGAAATATCGAAATCATAGTGAGGATTGAACTCAGGACCTAGAAGAAAGAGATCGACAAGTTATTGCATTACAATAAGCACATTCATCTTAATAGAAAGAAAGGTGAACTCACGGATTGTTTATGTTCTCATTGGTTAAAACGAATAAACTAAGCTTATTTAATGGGTTTGCGTTTTTCTTTAATTTAATTGAAATTACAGTTTTGTTGATTCTGTATATTGGTCATCTATCCGATCAAATTGAGCTATAAAATGTGTCTTTCAATGTTAAAGGTAAGCGGTGCCCTGGTCGAGTTTCAAACCTTTTTCAGTCTCGTATCTCTGCATGCATGGTCAATAAAACGAATCGACAAGACCGTAATTTGAATTTTCGAATTGCACGCCATGCAAGGACGGCCATATATTATGGCGGGGATAAGGCATGATAAATTAATATATATATATATATATATATATATATATATATATATATATATATATATATATATATATATATATATATATATAACTTCTTTGTAATATAGCAGGAAAAATCCCAGCAGAGTGCTCGATTCATTAAGAATTAAAGTTAAAAATTAAGAGCGTAATATATATTTATTTTTGTACAGAAAGATTAGTGCAACATTGGTATCGTCGGTTTCTAGCACAGAAATACTTAGCCATCTGGTTTTCTTCAGCTGCTGTTGTCATCAAGAAAGCCGGATGGCTAAGTCCTTCTGTATATATATATATATATATATATATATATATATATATATATATATATATATATATATATGTATATATAGCGAGTTCCGCACGAGCGTTGAACACTGTTGATAATAAAAGCGCTTTCCCTGCCCTCCTGTATAAGTGTATCTCAATTTCAATTATTGTCTGTGCTGATTGTCAGTAGCCGTATAGTCCCGAGCGTTCGTCTCGTAATTTTAGCCTGAATTTATGAACTGCGTTTGATCCCATGCGACTGCCTACAACTACCTCTCCTGCACTGATGTTGGCAAAAAAACCGAAACGAAATCGTCTGTAGGTAATACAAACTTTTATATTTTATAGTATATATATATATATATATATATAGTCTAAAGAAGCTTTGATTCATTAGAAAAAAAAATGTAAAATGCAGTTTAAATCCCCAGACAAACTAACTAAATCCAAGATATTGCAGACTTAACATTCGTTGGAAAATAAATGAACAAATATAAGTAAAAAAAAAAAAAAAAAAAAAAAAAAAGAAGAAAAAAAAAGTTAATTATCTACGATTGAAACAAAAACAGGAAACCTTAAGCATCTAATATTAACACGGGGATCATCAGCTGTTTACTATGTAACTGTTTCGGAGATTTAAAAACAGGACAGTTATAATATTCATGGCTCTCCAATGGTACTGATTATACGACCATTTCCCCAATAATCAAGTGTCGAAATAATTCAGCTTAAAATATCACTAATATATACATAAATAAATAATAATGATAGAATAATAATAATAATAATAATAATATATTACCCTTAAGACTACCGTATGATATAGTAATTTGCATATCAAATAACATTAATTAAAACAATAATTAAAAAAAAAAATTAAATAAAAAAATAATAATACTATCTAAACACTACATCCAAGAACCATTCTGCAATATGGTAGCTAGAAATAAAATTATATAGGAATTAAAATTACATTAAAAAAAAAAAAAAATAAAGCTTAAGTACCTTTGGTACCAGAAAAGTACATAGATAAGAGGAAGGAAACCTAGCCATACAGATCTAAATACCCAATATATAGTCTAAAGAAGCTTTGAGTCACTAGAAAAAAAAATGTAAAATGCAGTTTAAATTCCCAGACATATATATATATATAGGATCAAATATAAACCAAAGTAAAAACTTTAGTAGATGGAACCTATTGTGAAGACGATTAGCTCAATATACGAGATAGAGCAATTGTAGAGATAGAAGAAAAAAGAGTGATAAATATGCGACGATTGTCCAAATTTATTTCAAATTTCAATTGTTCAATGTAAGGTGTATTCAGTAATAAACTAGTGTTTATTATTCTTTTCTTTAAGCCAAGGCTTTTCAAAGATCGAAATCTTATCATCAGAGGAGAAATACAGATGGATAAGTTGGCTTTCGAAAAAACCAAAGTTCAAATATTTGAAAAATATGAAAATTATTATTAAAGGAATTTTTGTTAAAAAAACGCAGTGAATGAAAAGAAAAGTTCCGTGAAGAATATATGCAGATTGTCCGGGTGGTAAATTTCCGTTGAAAAGAAGTCAAATGAATTGTAGAATGTGAAGAAAACTCTTTGCGTGGGAGCAGTGTGGAGAAAGTGCTCAAAATATAGGTGGGTCCAGACGCACTTAAAGGGGATTGAAAACAAAAATTCCTTTAATAATAATTTTCATATTTTTCAAATATTTGAACTTTGGTTTTTTCGAAAGCCAACTTATCCATCTGTATTTCTCCTCTGATGATAAGATTTCGATCTTTGAAAAGCCTTGGCTTAAGGAAAGAATAATAAACACTAGTTTATTACTGAATACACCTTGCATTGAACAATTGAAATTTGAAATAAATTTGGACAATCGTCGCATATTTATCACTCTTTATTCTTCTCTCTCTCTCTCTCTCTCTCTCTCTCTCTCTCTCTCTCTCTCTCTCTCTATATATATATATATATATATATATATATATATATATAAAAGGTTAGTAAGAGGGAATCTCAGCACAGTGCTCGATTATTAAAAAAACAAAGATAAGAGCGTAATATTTATTTATTAATGTTTGTATTACAGAAGATCAGAACAACATCAGTACTGTTGGTTTAAAATCGTAACCAAGGGGACCTAAAAAGGCCTCTATATCAGAACTCTCTCCAGTCTCTTTTGATATATGTCTCCCCGGAAAACTGTCATAAACAGCGACCGAAGAGTTCCAATATAGAGGCCTTTTCGGTCTCCTTTGTTAGTATTTAAAACCAACGGTACCGATGTTGTTCTGATCTTCTGTAATAAGTATTGATTTACTCCACACCAGGAGTTAGGCACAAGGTCAGTTTTTATCTTACTCCCACAAGTAAGATGTGACCAAAGGTCGGGTCGGGAAAGTGGGGTTTAAAAATTGCCTGGGCAGCTCCGTCGGCATTCCCCGTAGGGGCGCCTCAGGTAGTAAGCAATAAACTTACTCCTCCCCAAAGAGGGGAGGCGAAGCCTGGGAGGGTGGACCTTCTAGAACTGCACAGGACATACCCATAGACCGGCGTAAATCAAGCCCCGAAGGCCAAGACAATACCAGTCTATGGGGTGCAGTATCCATCGGAACAGATACTACACTTTGATCTTAGCCAAAAGGCCAAGAAAGTTGCCCAGTAGGTGTGAAAGTGAAAAAGAAAATAGATAAAAATATAAAAGAAGAATAAGAAACAAAGAAGAATGTGTCACACACTTATCATATTTCAACGTCACTTAAAGTCTTCTCATATGGTCCAATCAGATCATCCTTTCTTCATCCCATGTGTGTGCCTTCAAAATAAAATTATTTCCAAATCTTCACTTTTTCTGAAGACGTTCGCCAACACGAACGAAACCGGTCAAATCTCTTGTTTTTATTTTTCTCCTGCACTTTAACCTGTTTTCTGTTTGTCATTTTTCACACATATATATTATATATATATAGGCAGCATCTTTTCTTAAAGGCAAGTGTTGTTAAATATAACCGATAACTTATGTCTGGATATCTTTTCGTAGATCTTTTGCATTGTCCGAATCGGAATCTTAATTTCGGAGAGGGATTGGCCGATGAATCTGCCAACGTTTTCATTTGTTTCCCAAGTACTTTAAAGCCGATCCGTGCCCATTTTCAGGGGAATGAGGTGAATCAAGTAAGTACCATGTGTTCGTATTATAGGTGGTTTTGGCGGGAATTATATAAGTGCGAAACTATAGTTAGCATTATATACATTTTAGTATATTATAGTTTTTGTTTGTTTGTACTATACTCTTAGATTTTTGCACACACACACACATATATATATATATATATATATATATATATATATATATATATATATATATATATATATATATATATATGGGAAATGAGAAAGAAAAAAAACCAAGAGATTTTTTTATATATTCATCAACGTTTCGTCTTTATTGTAAGACTTCCTCAGGATGATAATTTTAAGAAAAATGTCATGCAAGTACATCGAAATATTAGGTTGACATGATGGGTGGATAAAAAAAGTAGTAGCCGTGGCTACTAAGAGCGCTGGACGAGGGTCCAGGCTGCGAGAAGTCAGTCAGTAGCAGAGAGTGAAATGAATGTGGAAAGCTTTGAGTGGGTACATTAAGGCAGCAGTGAAAAGGGGGAGGGGGAGAGTGTTAGTGAATTTGTCTTAGGGTGGGAGAGAGGAGAGGGGGCTGAGGTTTTTGTTGTGGTGTGGTGTGGCATGGATTTTGAGGGACTGGGGAAAGAGGCGGGAAGGGGGGAACTCTGTGTTTTTGGTATGTAGGTGGTATCATAGTTTTAGAAAAAGATTTGAAGAAATGAAGATAACTTGAAAATAGGCGGAGGGTGGGTAAGATCATGAAAGAAATAGTCGAAAGGGTGAGATAGGTGAGAGGGGAGAAGGGAGATTTTGTTATGGTCAGGTGTGAAATTTTTAGAGGGTAGGAGTATTAAGAAGCTGGCTATATCAGGAATGTGTGAATATAAGTGAATGTGAAAGAATGTGTTGAACTGTGCTGTGAACGTGACAATAAAGAAAAAGAAAAGAAAAAGAAGAAAAAGGATTTTAATTTTGGCGAGAAATAAGTGAAATGTAGTTTCGTTCAGGATGTGTTGATGGTTTGAGATTAAATTGAGGGCAAAAGGGGGTTAAATATCTAAATATATCTATCATGGCTAACCCTTCTTCTCATCTACTCAATTGAACTTATATACAACTCCCCACATACACACTCACGTACTAACTCCTTCTCACATACATATTCATTCACTACGAATCAAAACTACTTAACCACAAATAACAGCCTTACCAATGAACACAATCTACACATCCTCACAAATATTTAGATATTTAAACCCCTTACTTAAATTCAATTTCATTCAAAGAGGATACAAAACACTACATGCCCTTCGTAAAAATTGAGATACGTCCGATTTTCGTGAAATTTTAACCAAATTACAGTTTTAAAAAAATAATTTAAAAGAATTTTCAGGGGACATAGTATAGGCACACTCTCTCATTTAAATATTCAAATATTTCAGATTTCAATTTAATTTGCCTCCAGAGTCATTAGGCTTCTCTACGTGTCAATTTTGTCTTAAGACCCTTCTATCTGAAGCCTTAAATTTTAGACATTTTTAAGAATCAAAATCATGTATATGGTTTTTGGATTAAAACTGAAATAAGTATTCCAGAAGTAAGGTTTAGTATCATTATATCTTCGTTTTAATCTTCGTAACGGGACATAAAAAGTGTGTAAACCTGTTCTGTTCGGGGACGGGTATTTTTCTAATATAACTCTTCTTTTAAATTGAGATTACAGTTATCGCCTAATACGCCACGTAGATGTGTACTTCAACTAATTATAAATACGGGTAGTCAAAATACAGTTGTTTTCAATTAAAAATTTTATTTCTAATTTAAAACTATTGCTTATAATTATGATTATACATTATGTGAAATATTGCAAACTTTCAGGTTTTTACTTAATTATATCAGACATGGGAATTAAAAATTAGCGGCTTTTACAAGATTGTAATAAGCAGAAATGTATGTTTGCCCGCGTGTCTATACGTGTACGTGTACGTGTGTGTACACGGCTGTGGTGAATATGTGCATGGATGTTGATAGGAGTATGCATGTGTATATGTATGTGAGTGCATAAGTATTTTTGTTTGTGTTTGTGGTAGTGTGCGCACGCACGCAACTTTTTTGTCACCCAAAGGAAAAGAGAAACCCGGCGCCAGGAAAGGCAGTTCTTAACTTGTTTGGCGTCTTCTGACCTGCTTACGGCTTCAGAAAAATGAAAATCAACTAGTCCCATCCGAAAACACATACTCACGTGTATATGTATATATATATATATATATATATATATATATATATATATATATATATATATATGTCTATAAATATATGCACATATATATGTGTCTCTCTCTATATCTATATATGCACATATATATGTATATATATGTACATATATATACATGTACATATATATATGTACATATATATATGTACATATATATATACATGTACATATATATGTACATATATATATGTACTTATATATGTACATATATATATCCTTTTTTATTTTATATATATATATGTACATATATATATATGTGTCTATAAATATATGCACATATATATGTGTCTCTCTCTATATATATCTATATATCTATATATGCACATATATATGTATATATATATGTACATATATATACATGTACATATATATATGTACATATATATATATGTACATATATATATATACATGTACATATATATGTACATATATATATGCACTTATATATATGTACATATATATATCCTTTTTCATTTTCTATATATATATATATGTCTAAAAGGGCTTTGAGTTATTTATAAATGAAGATATAAAAAAGCAGTTTAAATTCCTAACTTATTCTACATCTTGCAGACTTAGCACTTGTATAAGCCGACTTAGCGCTTGTATAAGCCGACTTAGCACTTGTATAAGCCGACTTAGCACTTGTATAAGCCGACTTAGCGCTGGAAAATTCATAAATAAAAAAGGGCTGAACTATATAACGATGAAACATAAACAAAGGAACTTTACTTAAATCGTGAAATAAAAAGAGGATCATCAGTTGTTTATCATGTGACTGTTTCAGAGATCTAAAATAGGAGCACATAGTAAATCCATGGTTCTCCAGCGGCACTGATCAAAATAATGCTTCCCCAATAACCAAATGTAAACAGTATTCAGGTATTATTTCACTAAAAAACTATATATATAAATTCCCGAAACAGTTTTTCATGGTAAACAACTGATGATCCCTTAAATAATGTTAGAAGCAAACTTATATAATAACTGAAAAAGTTAAATTTACT
>OY744533.1:78438689-78471189 GCA_963556195.1 Sepiola atlantica
TCGGAACCACTAACCATAATATTCATTATATAAAAACAGACAACTCTCAGAGGGAAAAACAACTACTTAAATATACGAAAAAAAAGTCACAAGACGGCATTTGTATGGTCTTTACTCTTGACCGACATATGTATAAACTAACTAGAGATTTCGCAATTCTTCGTGTAGACCCCCAAGAAACAATTCCATCTCCAAGCAAGCACTTATTAATGGTAAAAGACTATAACATAATTCACATACAAAACATCACACTACATGACAACTATATCTGCAGAATTGATGCGCAGTTTGTTACACAAATGATACCGGAACAATTTACCTGTGATAGTTTTGGAATACAACTTTGTTCGCTAAATAAATCATTAGCTCGTAACGGTAATTCACAAGAAGAAGAGCACGCATACGTTCATTAAAATAGACAACGGTTTTCTATGTCATTCTGATGATATCTGGCGAGAATAGAACGTGAATGCTTCTGTGTAGTTTATTTTCCATAAATATATTTTCATACTACTCCATAACTTTACTCACGTATTGAGCACTGTTGAAGGAAATACTGAAAAAATATATACGCAATATATTATATTACCTTATAATATTATAGCTATATATACATGAAATAATAATAAAAAAATATTAATATTATATATATATATATGTAACAATATTAATTTTAAATAAATAATATTAAATTATTTTTACCTACATACGCTAGCGTTTCGAGCTTTCGCTCTCATCAATGCAGGGATAATAATCTCGGACGGTCGCACGGTCCGAACCCCTGCCACAACTCTACCTGGACTCTGCCTGGACTCTATAAGCAAGCACTGTAACCATTATATATATATATATATTTGTCTTGGCTCTGATGAAGCTTGTTTTTGTCAAGCGAAATATTAGCTAAAAAAAAAAAAATCAAGATGAAGAAAAAAAACAAAACGGAAGGTATTTTGAAATATTTTATTAAATGTTTCGAAATATTTTTGTTTTTCTTTTGATTTAATTACTCGCATCTAATACATGGTTTTTGAAGGCTTGTTTGCCTCCATATTTATATTAACTTACAAAAGATGCTTTATAAAATGAACTTTCCTAATTTATAACTCGCAGCGACCATGCGCATTCAAGTTCTATTCTATTTAAAACAGACATTTTCAACAATAGTCCACAACACCGGACGTGACACTTCACCAACACCAGGAAGTAAATTATGGAAAAAAAAAGGTTATACCTTTATTTGTCTTGGCTCTGATGAAGCTTGTTTTTGTCAAGCGAAATATTAGCTAAAAAAAAAAAATCAAGATGAAGAAAAAAAAAAAACGGAAGGTATTTTGAAATATTTTATTAAATGTTTCGAAATATTTTTGTTTTTCTTTTGATTTAATTACTCGCATCTAATACATGGTTTTTGAAGGCTTGTTTGCCTCCATATTTATATTAACTTACAAAAGATGCTTTATAAAATGAACTTTCCTAATTTATAACTCGCAGCGACCATGCGCATTCAAGTTCTATTCTATTTAAAACAGACATTTTCAACAATAGTCCACAACACCGGACGTGACACTTCACCAACACCAGGAAGTAAATTATGGAAAAAAAAAAGGTTATACCTTTATTTGTCTTGGCTCTGATGAAGCTTGTTTTTGTCAAGCGAAATATTAGCTAAAAAAAAAAAAATCAAGATGAAGAAAAAAAAAAAAACGGAAGGTATTTTGAAATATTTTATTAAATGTTTCGAAATATTTTTGTTTTTCTTTTGATTTAATTACTCGCATCTAATACATGGTTTTTGAAGGCTTGTTTGTCTCCATATTTATATTAACTTACAAAAGATGCTTTATAAAATGAACTTTCCTAATTTATAACTCGCAGCGACCATGCGCATTCAAGTTCTATTCTATTTAAAACAGACATTTTCAACAATAGTCCACAACACCGGACGTGACACTTTACCAACACCAGGAAGTAAATTATGGAAAAAAAAAGGTTATACCTTTATTTGTCTTGGCTCTGATGAAGCTTGTTTTTGTCAAGCGAAATATTAGCTAAAAAAAAAAAAATCAAGATGAAGAAAAAAAACAAAAACGGAAGGTATTTTGAAATATTTTATTAAATGTTTTGAAATATTTTTGTTTTTCTTTTGATTTAATTACTCGCATCTAATACATGGTTTTTGAAGGCTTGTTTGCCTCCATATTTATATTAACTTACAAAAGATGCTTTATAAAATGAACTTTCCTAATTTATATATATATATATATATATATATATATATATATATATATATTTGTGGTGTCACTCTATTTAACGGTTTAGCATACATCACGAATGGCCTTGACCCTACTTCGCTTTGAACAATCGGCATGGTACTGTATCGAACGACGAGCTGACATCTACAAATACATTGAAAGTGTCTGCAGAATGTATTCTCAGATTTCCTTTCAATAAATGTCTTATTTAGCGTTTGTAATCTTAACATTAGATGAGGTGTCAAACCACCGAACTTAGAACATATACTATATTACCTTAGCCATAAATGTACAAAAAAAATAAATTTGGGAAAGTTCATTTTTTAAAATCATCTTTAAAATTTTAAACTTAAAGAAAGAGGTAAAATGCCTTCAAAAAACATGTGTTAGATGCATATATTTTTATTAGAATCAAAATAAAAAATAAAGAATATATTTTTTTCTTCTTGATCTTCACTTTTTCATCTAATAATTTAGCTTGATATAACAAGCCTCGTCAGAGCTCTAGACAAATATAAGGTATTAACCTTATTTTTGTTTTCGTAACAATCCTTCCTGGTCTTGTAGAAGTGACGTCCGATGTTGTGTGGACTAACGGTGTAAATGTCTCTTTTAAATTGAACTTAAATCGCGCATGGTCGCTGGTAGGTATAAAATTATATATATATATATATATATATACATTTAACATTTTTTTTAACATGGTTCACCCCAAACAAGGCAGGCCGCCACTGTAGACGTAAGGGGCTACTGAGAAAAAAGAAAAGGGGAGAAGGTTGAGGGTCAGCCTAAATTGGGATCTGAGCAGCAAAATGTCTGTTTACATTAGTTTTAAATTTCTGCATGTCAGTACTGTCGGGGAAACAGGGGGCAGGGAGGGGGTTCCAGAGGCCAGCAGCACGAGGAAAAAAGCTATTTGAGTAGAAGGCTCTCCGGCATCTGGGGACCCCCACAGTGAATTTAGAGTAGCCAATTCATCGGAGCCTTGGCAATGTTTTCAATGTATTTGTTCCTATTCATGTTACCTGTGAAGTTTAGGCCGAGGAGTTTGAATGATTAACTCTCAGGTAGAGTGTTATTTGCCATAACAATCGGTGGTTGGATAGGCTTCTTGTAGTTATTGAAGGAAAAGAGCTTTGTCTTTGCGGCATTAAAAGTTACCAACTATTTATGACCCCAATCCACTACAGCCTGTTCTAAAGATTCAGCCATTGCCTCGGATATGATCGCGTCGGTTTTGCCAACATGGTGAGAGTAAAGCGTGGTGTCGACAGAAAATAAACCAATCTCAGACTCTATGTCATCAGGGAGATCGTTTATATAGATCAGGAACAACAAAGGTCCAATGATAGATCCCTGGTGTACACCAGCATTTATGTCATGTGTCTTAGATGAACGGCCATTGAGGACAATCTGGATTTTTCTTTTGTTTAGGAAGGATCTAATTATATTAAGTAGTTGCCCAGTAATACCGTATGAGCGTATTTTCAGTAAAAGCCCTTTATGTCATACCTTGTCAAAGGCCTTGGATATATCAAGTGCTACTGCCCTAGCTTCACCTGCCTTGTCGAGTGTATGATACATGCGTTCAGAGATGACCGTTAGGATGTCTGCAGTAGATCGTGCTTGTCTAAATCCATACTGGCGGTCAGATAGAAGTTTAGCATTAACTAAGTGCCGTACTATCGCTAGATTGATGAAGGATTCAAAGATTTTGGCAAAGATTGACAGTAGACTGATTGGGCGGTAGTTCTGAGGGTCGGTTCTATTCCCCGAACTCTTGTAGACTGGTACCACAGAGACAATTTTCCAGCTATCGGGGAAGCAAGATTCAGCTAGGCATTTATTGTAGAGTTTGGACCCATACATACATGACAAATAAAAAGCTAAAATAAATCCGACAGAATGAGTGATAATAGAAATGTGGAAGACCTAAAATCAACGTTCGAAAATGTACTACACCAACGGTCAACCCTTGCACATATTCCATCCCTTTTCTATCAAAATTAAAAAAGAAGCTTTATACCAAGATAACAACTCTTTAGTTTGTATTAGAAATTCATTTTATACAGTAATAATATAGGGGTTTGCATTCGCGTCTATAATCAACAAATACACCGTTTTATTTTATTTGTGAATCGAAAATTACAAATAATAAAATATTAAAGTATAATAATGGTGCTATAGAGTCCAGGGCGAGGTGCAGGTTAACACAACTGGCACCATTCATTCCCAGGCAAAGGTCGGCGGGTGTGGGGTAGCGGGCAGTGCCCCTTTTTAATATATACAATGCAGAGTACTTTAGCACTAATAAAATCGATTCAATATAGATGTAAGTCAGAACTAATGCTTGTCACCCCGTCCACATCCTTTTGAATTGTATATATATATATATATATATATATATATATATATATATATATATATATATATATATATATATAAGTCAATGGTAAGCGCCAGACGTCTAAGTACACAGAGAATATTATATAAATTGCGCGCATACGTGTGTGTATCCAACAGATTAGTCGGAAGTCGAAAAGCCACACCCACGGATTTCGACCTCTGCCCTCGTCTGTCCGTGAGTCAAGAACCTTTGATGCATGCCACGCAAGAATTGAGAACAGATTTATGTCTCCACGTTCACCAAAAAAGCAAACACATTTTACACTCAACAAATTCTTTTGACGAAAGCTTTGTATATTAAAAAAATACGTCAAAGCTTTTGTGGAAGGAAAAAGAAAAAAAAACTTCCTTTCTTTTGTATTGTTGTACTATTATTGTCGGGTTCTCAAAATGCAGTTGACTTGCTGTAATGGACACAAAGAAAGAAGCTAGAATATTACTACAACTAATACTACTACTAAAACTACTACTACTACTACTACTACTACTACTACTACTACTACTGTTACGTTCTCAACCTTGTGTCATACATCCAGCAACCAAGTTGCTGCAATAGTTTCAGAAACATTAAAGTTGATAAATTGTTCGTACTTTTGTTGCCGATCGCTCCTCCTGTGCGCCCTTCTATGGCGATCCTCCTAGACTGACGGAATGCTGTTCTGTAATAAAAGGTTAACTCGACACAAAACTTATGAAAGACAGCGGGCATTTATTCAATATGATATTCTTCCTAAAGCACTGACCAGAAGAGTAAAAACTAGAGCGAGAACAATCAAAATCACTGATCAATTATATGCTATCAGCCCATGTCCTTACTCGTTCGATAACGTAACGGTCTGCCTTTTCTATCACCATCTCTATTTGAGGTATTTGACGTCATATTCGTTTCTAGTAATTCCTACCCATAAGCAATCTTCAAGCTGGTATCATCAAGCTGATCTTGGCTAACAATTTCTTATTATTTTCAACTAAATAATATAGTAAATGATCTACCAGATCAATATCTAACACGAATACATTGCAAAGAGAAAGCTAATGATTGATGCATTTGAAAATAAAATCTTATTCCCGGTATCATTAGCAACCCATTTTTTATATTCGGAGTGTAGCTTTATTCTTTCTTATTAATTCTACTAATAGTAGAATAGTAGAATTAACAGAAATCATAGTAAAGTTTCGGCGCCAGACAGGGAGATACCACGTCTTTATAGGTGATAGATTAGTAAATTATATGAAGAAATAAGAATAATCTGTTGAAGTAATTAAAGCAACGATGTTATAAATTAATTATTAAATTCTTTTTTTTAGCATAGTTCACCCCAAACAAGGCAGGACGCTACTGTAGAAGTCAGGGGCTACTGAGAAAAAAAAGGGGAGAAGGTTGGGGGTCGTCAACCTAGATTGGCATCTGCGCAGCGAGATGTCTGTTTACATTAGTTTTAAACTTCTGCGTGTCTGTACTGTCGGGGAAACAGGGGGCAGGGAGGGTGTTCCAGAGGCCAGCAACACGAGGAAAGAAGCTATTTGAGTAGAAGGCTCTCCAACATCTGGGGACCTCCACAGTGAATGAATGAGATTTAGTTGATTGTCGAGTTAGTCTAGTGAATTTACGTCGAGGGGGCACCAGAGTAGCCAGTTCATCGGAACATAATCCATTGAAGTATTTGTAAAACAAGCACAAGGATGCTACATTGCGGCGATGGGACAGGGACTGGAGCTTGGTTGACAGTGAGGGACCTATTAGGTTGGCGATTCTTTTTTGGACCTTGTCAAGGAGAGAGAGACTAGTAGATGATGCACCATCCCAGATGTGACAACAATACTCCATGCATGGGCGGATGGTGGCTTTGTAGAGATACAGGATAATGTCAGGTGAGAGAAGTTTACTAGCACGGTAGAGGGAGCCAACCTTTGCGGCAGCCTTTGCAATGTCTTCGATGTATTTGTTCCAATTCATGTTACCTGTGAAGGTTAGGCCGAGGAGTTTGAATGATGAACTCTCAGGTAGGGTGTTATTAACCATGACAATCGGTGGTTGGAGAGATTCTTTGTAGTTATTAAAGGAAAGGAGCTTTGTCTTAGCGGCATTAAAAGTTACTAACCATTTGTGACCCCAATCCACTACAGCCTGGAGGTCATTTTCTAAAGATTCAGCCATTGCCTCGGATATGATCGCGTCGGTTTTGCCAACATGGCGAGAGTAAAGCGTGGTGTCGTCAGCAAATAAACCAATCTCAGACTCTATGTCATCAGGGAGATCGTTTATATAGATCAGGAACAACAGAGGTTTATTTTTACTCATTAATTTATTAATAAGTTAAGAGAACGGATATTTAGTTACAACAATAACAACAACTACTACTACCCCTACTACTACTTCTAGTTGTAGCTGCATTATTAAGCTTATAGGACATTAAACCGATGTAGAGAATAGAAAGTGGACATTCGATTTACTTTTAGCAACCTCGCTTGGTCCGTTATTCCACACATTTAATGAGCGATATTTCTGACAAATGAGGAATAATTACTGCTTTTCTGCGTTGGCTGCTGCTGGTACGTTAAGATTTCCAATCCTCTCATAGTATTAATGATCATTTATATAATCAGCGTTTTCAGCCTTGATAGGTGTTGACTTATTAGTAAATTGATAACGACTAAACTTTATTTACTATAAAAAAGATTTTTAAAAACCTGAGTAAGTTACAGCTAAAATGCAAGTAAATTAATGATTTAGACAGTAAATAACTCACTAGGATATGTATAAGATTAAACTATGCAAGTACCTGCACTTTAAACACGAAGACAAATAGTACAAAAACCGGAGACAGTCTGGGACAGACATATTAATTCAAACAGCGAGACCAGACGTGATAATTGTAGATTTCGCTATCTCAGCATCTTACAGGTTTAAGATCACGCAGACAGAAATGCGAAGCAAATATAGGGAGATTGCCAATAAACTGACAGGAATATGGAATGTGAAGAAAATCACTATAACACCAATAATTGTAGTCCAGAAGAAAACTGGGAAAAGTCTAGGAGAAATTGGAATCGACGCAGGGAAATGATGAAAACGGCCGAAACCTTAAGAAAAATCCTCAAATACCAACCAACCTACATTTTTATCAGATTCGACGCTATTTTAGCTTTTGTTATTAAAGTATACAGGAAAAACGTTAGGAAAAAAAACAAAACAAAAAAAAAACAACAACAACAACAACAACAACAACAACAGCAACAGCAACAGCAACAGCAACAGCAACAACAACAACAACAACAACAATATACGACTGCGAATCAGTGGCGATTTGTGATCGGAGTTCGCGCCCGTCGACTGTCGGGAATTAGCTTCCTGCACTGAAGATTGCGTAAGCATGAACCATCGATGTCTTTAGGTAATAAATAATTTATATTTATTTATAAATATTATATATATATATTACTAAGGCTGGGCACCCTGAGTTAATTTAATAACAGGCAGTACTACTAGCTTCATTGCGAGATCTAACATGATTTGTTGTTGTTGTTGTTGTTGTTGATCACTCTTCGCCGCTTGCTGTGAATACTCGCCGACTTGGTATTTACAAAGTTATATTCTTCCTAAGAATCCAAGCTAATTTCTGGTGGCCAACTTGTAACTCTCTTGACTGCGAATCAGTGGCGACTTGTGATCGGAGTTCGCGCCCGTCGACCGTCGGGAATTAGCTTCCTGCACTGAAGATTGCGTAAGCATGAAACATCGATGTCTGTAGGTAATAAATAATTAATATTCATTTATAAATATTATATATATATATATTTTTTTATATTAACTTTGGTAAATTTTACAAAAAATAATGTGCACATGTTAATCACCGGGTTACCGAGAATACATATTCCAACATGTATAATGATCATATATATATGCATACCTAACTTTATATATATATATATATATATATATATATATATATATATATATGCTTTATAGTAGTTGCATTTCAATAACCATAGGGAAAATCAATCAAAAACCATAATGTTCATTTATTCTCACAATTTCTTTATCTTTTCTTCTTCGTTTCACAAAACACAATCTATTTATTTATTTTGTTCCATGTTTTATACCTGTTCTATATTTTAACGTCGTCTAAGACCAAGTTTCCTCAAACACGTCAGAACACATTAGAACACGTAATCACGTAATACCACTCCATATCTTCGAACAAAGGACATACTGAATTGACATGGCTATATAAAGTATCACTCTACCGTTGTTAAGCGCTGGGTTGAGTGGATGGCAGCGGTCAGGCAACGTGTGTGGCAATAGGACTCACTTCCATGTTATACCTTCGGCAAAGCCAAGACGTTATTTTCTTGCGTCCTACGACTTGACCAGTCCCAACATCCTGCCTCTAACTCGTCTGATTGCAATCACATAGGCTATTATGTGTTGAGCGCAATTAAGAGATACACCAACTGTACTGCCTGTAATTCCAAAGGGCGGATTGATTGCCAGTATCCAACTGGTGTTCAGGCGTCTCTTGAAGTACATTGTGAAGTTCATGTGCTACAGGTTCAGGTCCCGCCTGAAGTCCGTACTAGAGTCTCAGGGCTGCCTCCTCGAATAAGCAATGTCAGGCAAAAGATTACCTAAAACATGCAGTTTGAATTTTAAGAAATTACTTATTGGACAAGATATGAGCTTTTTTTTCTCCTCAAAAAGTGTTACAATTGTCTCGGTTTTTTAATAATCCAAAAAGGAATAATTTTGATGAGGATTATAGCCCAAAGAGAAATAATATTGATAAGGACAATATTCCGAAGAGAAATGGTGTTGACGCGGACATTAATCCGAAGAGAAATAATGCTGATGAGAACAATAATCTGAAGATAAATATGGCAGTAGTCCGAAGAGAAATGATGTTGATGAGAACAATAATCTAGAGAGAAATAGTGTAGAAAGGGACAATAGTCTGAAGAGAAATACTGTTGCCGAGGCCGCTGATTCAAAGAGAAATAATGATGATCTCGCGTTTTTAGCACATCTTCCACTCTAATCTGCTAACTCTATTTCTCCTGTTACACTCTTTGTTCTGTTCATCTTCTTATTCGTCCCCTATCCATTCAGCTCATCTTTTTCATCTGGCGAAGCGCGCCAAGACACACGCATTTTCACTTTTATTTTATAGATAAATATTGGAAATGATATTAAGATCGGATAATTCTCTTATTATTTTTTCAATCCAGCGGTATTAATTTTTTGGTTAAAAAGCAAGTTAAGTTAATTTTCATTGTCTGCCCTTACGTATATACCTTTCCTAACACCATGAGTGCATACTTGACGGAGATAGAAATCCGGTAGGAGTTAAAGTCGGTTTAGTTGAATCGCAGTGTGTTAGTGAAAGTTAAAAAAAGCGCACACACACAAAAATAAATAAAATACATCCCTAGAACTTTATTAACAATTTTCGTCAACAGAAAAACTTGACACAAACGACACCGTCTCTAAAATCTCCGACTCTCAAATAGTATTAAGAATTCTCCAAAACAAGAATCTTTTCTCCTTTTCTCTTGCAGAACACTCGACTTTGGTCCGAACTCATCGCACATACTTTTCTGCTCAGGGAGGGAAGTTCCTACCTTTTTTACCCAAACGATAATTCGTCCATGCCAAAGAATGCTCATTTGTATCAGTGCATCTTCATCATCGTACAAACACAACAAGATTTCATCTTGCAAGCATAACGCTCTGGATTAAATCTCCGATGGACGACACACGGTGCGACCCTCACCCCTTTTTTTTCGTAGACCTGCATGATGGTTGCTAGACACAAATTTAGCGATTCTGCCAATCGCTCCTCCACCTAACACAACCCTAACAACAACTAGAAAAAGAACGATAATTCCTATTATGCGTCAATTCAATCTGCGCGTTTAGCGATGGAAAAGTTATATCAAACTGAAGCGTGACAGACAGATGAACCGACCGGCTCTTATAGAGATGCTTGAAATGCATCTAAAAATGCTATTTAAAATTTAAGCGTGACATACCGACTAACCTTTTGGCTAAGACAAAAAGTGTAGTATCTGTTCCGATGGATACTGCACGCCTGCCCTGTGCAGTTCTAGGAGGTCCACCCTCCCAGGCTTTGCCTCCCCTCTTTGGGGAGGAGTAAGTTTATTGCTTACTGTCTGAGGCGCCCCTACCGGGGAATGCCGACGGGGCTGCCCAGGCATTTTTTAAATGGCCAGAGTGCTCACCTCTCGAACGCTGGCTTTTCAAACCCCACTTTCTCGACCCGATCTTGGGTCACATCTTACTTGTGGGAGTAAGATAAAACTGGCCTTGTGCCTAACTCCTGGGGAGGAGTAAATAAAACAGACTAACGTGCTATATTAAATTGATTAAACTCAAATCGGCCAACCGACAGAGCCTCTTATGGAAATGCGTGGGCACGTCTAAAAGAGTTTTAAATTTTGCAATTCATGAAACACATGTGAGGCAATTATTTTCGTTTTACATTCTTTGTTCTTTTTTCCACTTTTGGAAGAACAGTTGAGAAATTATGGGATTAATTTAGTTGGGATTTATTCAAAGAGCCGCACGAAATTAAATATCCAACGCATTTAGATTTGGTGATATTCTTTGAACGAATAGAAATGAGTGATTTAGATGCTCCAACGCCGTTTAAACATTGATATGGCCACCCCGAGAGCAAAACAGCAAAAAGCAAAAAAGGGGAAAACGAAATAAACGATTAAAATACACACAAAATTAGTCAGCGTGTATATCTGGATTAAAAAAAAAATCAACGTTGATTTTAATTTCCTGTCTTATTGATAGTTGATAATAAGAACCGTGTGACAACCACCACCACAACCACTACTACTACTACTACTACTATCATTAATACTAATAAGAAGAATAAGCAATTATTTATAACGATTCGTATAAAAGCGCCTAGTAACACTCACACAGGTCGTCATCAATGATTGCTCATTGATAATAACCGGTGGTGTTAGCTGGAGTCTGATTGACGACAAATCGCCCCATATTTTTTAAATTTATTATTATTATTATTATTATTATTATTATTATTATTATTATTATTATTATTATTATTATTATTATTATTATTATTATTATTATTATTATTATTATTATTATTATTATTATTAGTAGTAGTAGTAGTAGTAGTAGTAGTAGTACTCACTCGGAGTTCTCACACAGATCATCGTCAATGATTGCTCACCGACAACAACCAGTGGTATTTCCTGGAGTCTGAGTGACAACAAGCCTCCAGAGATTTCCAGTATTCTTCACCTCTTTTCGATAACGATGGGGTATCGCAACAACATCTTACCATTGATTTCTCGCTGGTAAGAACAATTGGTCTTCTCTGGGCTTTGGGTGGCAATAAGCCTCCCCAAGGTCCCAGCATTCTCTGCACTTTTCCAGTGGAAAATTATTATTATTATTATTATTATTATTATTATTATTATTTGTACTCACTAGGAGTTTTCACACAGATCATCATCAGTGATTGCTCACTAATAATAACAGGTGGTGTTCCATGGAGTCTAAGTGACAACAAGTCTCTCCAGATTTCTAGTACGCTCACCCACTTTTCGATAACCAATGTAAATGATTTTGCGGTATCGCAACAGACGCTAATCATTTATTACTCGCTGGTATCTACCATTGGTCTTCCCTGGAATTTTGGCAGCAATAAGGTCCCAGTACTCCCCACACTCTTCCAGTGGAGGTCTGGTTAGTGCTCTCCCTCCTCGGTTTTCTAATCATCTTTGACCTTTCACGACAATTGTGTTTGGTATCAGTCGAGGCTTCTGCCATCACCTTTTTGTTTTGGCGGAGGGAGCAGTTTATGAAAATTTCTGGCAGTTTCTGTTTTTTTAGGGTTCATGTGGTGGTGTTCCTCCTATGGTTTTGTTTTCTTCCTATTGTAACTTCCATGTGACTGGTTACTGTTCATAGCTTATGCGTGTTGGTTTCCGCATACGAGGATTTTCCTTAATATTGCGGCTATTTTTATCATTGTCCTCCTTTGTATGGTCTCATTGATCTCTTTTGATTCCAATTTCTCCCAGTTTTTTTTCCAGTTTTTTAAAAAATTGTTCCTAGTGCTCATATGATCATTAGTATTATATTGACTTTCTTTATACTCCATATCCCTTTCACTTCTCTGATATTTCCGTGTATTTGCTTCGTTTTTCTATTTACTTTATATTAACCCTGTTGCCGTTTGATACAGTAAAGCCCACGATTTTGCAGGATTTTGCCTTCTTGTCGATTATTATAACATCCGGTCTCCTCGCTTGTATAAATTTATCTGTTTTCACCTCCATATCCCAAAGTATTTTGTGTTTTCCGTTTTCCAGTACTGTCTCTGGGTTATGTTTGTACCATTTGTTCACGTGTTCGAAATGCAGTCGTTTGCATAGTTTCCAGTGTACTGCTTTCCCCACGCAGTCGTATCTGTGTTTGTATTATTTTTGGCTAGTTTGCTGCATTCAATTATTATGAGATTTACTGTTTCGTCTCTTTGTCCACATAATCTACATTTACTGTTTTCCTGGGTTTTATCTATTTTAGCTTTAATGTAATTAGTCCTAATCGCACTGTTCTCTGCAGCTGTCAGTAGATATTCCGTTTCTCTGTCCAGGTGTCCTTTTCTGAGCCATGTCCAGGCTTGTACGTGGGTCTCTTTTGTCATTCTTATAAATCGTCCATATAACTGTTTTTCTTCCCACTTTTTTCTTCTCTTTTTGTTTCTGGTTTATGTGCTTCCGGAGTTGTTCATTTGGACAGTGTCTTTTGCTGCGGTGATAAGCCTTTCCGTGTTCTGGTTTATGTATTTCTCCAGCCCTTTTTGGTGTCTTCCCCACAGTGTTCTATACATACCAGTCCTTTTTCCTCTTCGTTTCTTTTCACGTAGAGTCAGTCCGTATCGTTTTTTGGATGTAGTGCATTGTGCATTGTCATTAATTTTATAGTCCTCTGATCAAGGTGTCTGAGATCTTTTTTAGTCCAGCCTATGAATGGTCCAGAGTATCTTATTAGTCATACTGCACAGGTGCTGATTTAATTTACTAGGTTTCTGTTATATAATTTCGTTTTTTTAATAGTTTCCTTTTTTCTATTCAAGTATTCTTTTCGAATTTTCTCTGTTATTTCTGTAGATTATACTGTAGGTAGCTAAAAAATTCCAATAATCATAGGATATCTCCAGTAAAAAGAATTTCACAAACTACCTGCCCACTATACCAGGTGAACCAAGTGCAAGAGAGATCCGAACAATTTCGCTTAAAGGGACGGTTAAAATTCTAAAACCATCTCTCGGTTAGAGTTTCTGAAATAGTGGTGAATGTTTTGCATTCTACGAGATGCTCTATCCGCAACAAAAACAAAAAAATTGAAAAAAAAGGAGAACACCGTTATCATCGATGTATTATTGGTAAACGGCTGGGGAGAAAAAGCAAAGTAAGTTACATGGTTAGTGGAATCGAACAGAGGTTATTGAAAAGTTGTGTAGACTTGCTGTAACTCACAATCACGGCTCCTCAATGTGGCTAGACCGGCTGTGTATTTAAAGTTGAATCGAAATCAGATCGTCAGTGTTGTAGTCAAGCGCTCTTACTCCTGGTCAGTCTCAGTATCCCACGAAAGAAGGAGACATTATGTTTTTTTCATTTACATATTACGGTTCCAGATAACTCTATTCAAATTATAAAGATTAATGTTTCTTTTTCTAAGTTGAGACCGTTTTTTTCTTCCTACTAGAGAGCTCAATCCACGATTGAGTGGCAAGTTTACATATATAATCATTAACAACTATGCTTAGTGGATGTTCACTTAAGCTGTCGGTGAAATGTAAATAAAAGATAGAGAACGCTTAAGGCGCCGTATTTAACCAACGGCATGCTAGGGACTCCGGCCTCCGAGGTTTCAATCTCGATTCTCGGCGATAATGTGCTAGTGGGTCTAATACACACTGATGAGTTTTAATTAAAGCGAAACAGTTGTCTGTGGATGACTCCCTCTAATTATCTCTCTCTCTCTCTCTCTCTCTGTATATATATATATATATATATATATATATATATATATATATATATATATATATATATATATATAAGGTTAATACAACAAAAGATATAAGAGGCAACTAATATCTTTTATTAGTGAACATCCGGATAAAAATAAAGCTCAATATACTGGATAGAGCATTAATAGCAATAGATAAAGTGACAGAATAAAATTAGGTACGAATCAAATTTTATTACAATTCAATGTTCAGGCAAAGTTCTTTCAAGTCCTTAACTCATGAGTTTTCAAAGAAAATCTTCTCCTCAGAGGACCATTACCGCAATGACATTACTGTAGGTAATAAAAATTAAACTTTGAAAATATATAAAAAAATATATATATAGAAAAAATACATAAAGGTATATAAAACATCAAATATATCGGCCCAAAACATACTATTTAGTAAAACTATACAATTCATCCAAGTCAACAAGTCTAAAATAGCTCAAGGCAAGACATCCAATATGTTGATTAAAGAATAATCCAAGTGGTGAATGGTGGTCGAAAAGCGAAAAAAGTGATCCAAGCAGATATATTATCTATTGCTATATATATATATATATATATATATATATATATATATATATATAGTCATCCACATACAGCCTGTTTCGATATATATATAGTGAATGCTTTTATTCGAACATGTACAAGGTCTGATACACTGGCATGTCGATGTTATCGATCTACAGCTATACCTGGATCACTATATATATATGTATATATATATATATATATATATATATATATATATATATATATAAAGTGGTGCACTAAAAGCGAACTTTTTAGGAAGAGTAAAACCTATTGTGAAGAGTATACAGCTCAATATCCAGGATAGAGCAGGTAGATATGAAGAAGAATGGAAAGGAATTAGAGAAGCAAAAGCCAAATCATAATTCAATTCAATTGCTCAGAGCAAGTATATTCCGCAAAAAAGGCAATTTATTCAAGTTAAATTTTCCTTAAACCAGGCTTTTCAAAGATCAAAATCTTATCATCAGAGGAAGTCGCTGGGATAGATAAGTTGGCAAAGGCCAAGATTTAAAATTTGAAAAAATAAAATAACAGTTGTAGGGGAAGAAACACAGGGCAAAATTCTGCCCGAATGCAAGCAAATGTCCGATTGCTAAAATGTCCGGTGTCGAAAAGTCCAGCGGAGAGAATGAGATGTAGATAGGTAGCTCTGAGCAATTGAATTGAATTATGATTTGGCTTTTGCTTCTCTAATTCCTTTCCATTCTTCTTCATATATATATATATATATATATATATATATATATATATATATATATATATATATATATATATATATATATATATATATATATATATATATATATATATAATTAGAGGGAGTCATCCACAGACAACTGTTTCAATAAGTATATCTAATTCAATAAAATGCCAACGGGAGGATAATGACCAGTAAAAGCAAATAAAGTAAAATAGTTAAAAAGTACATAGCAGTGTTCCTCATCCAATCTCGAGCAAATTCAAATTCAAAACACTATTTAAAAAAATGTGTTATTTTTCGAACGTCATCGAAAAGCTTACCTTACCGGAAACAGACGTCTTGTTAATAAATTAAAAACAAAAAACTAACTAAATTAATGAGGAAAAGTAAGAAATGTGCTCGCATCTGAAGCCTAATATACCATTCTCGAATACATTGCGAGTTCTCAAAAAGTAATCTAAAAGAGCTTGATTTCCTTAGAGTAATATTAGTATTTTGTTGCTACATCAATCCTATGATGTTAAAGTACGAAACGAGTGTAAATAGAAAGAATATATGTATAGGTTTTAATTATGAAGTGAGTATGTTAGAATAAGGAAAAAACTATTCTCATATTCCATAAAACTGGGAGCAGTCATTATTTTGATTGAAAATCTACCGTAAATAAAAGAGGAAAACAGTAGCGTGAAAAACTAAACACAAACGGTGCTCATAGCCTTATTATGCCATTAACAGTAAGGCCACATCATTACTGGCGCCTGTACGAGTAGATATTAGAAAGTGAGTAAAAATAGCAGCCATTTTCTTTGTGGAAGGTTTATTTGTGAGAAACAATTGAAGCCAGAGTAAATATGAGAACGTTTGAAAGAATACAAAATAAACACATAATTTCTAAAAAACAAACGCATGAGGGCTTAGCCTAATCGGATGAAGCAACGGATTAGGACATGACAGATTTGGTTATTAACCTATAATGTCTGAATGTACAGAAGAAATCGACTTTACTTTCTTATATATATATATATATATATATATATATATATATATATATATATATATATATATATATATATATATATATATATAATAACTGATGAAATAAACTCGAGTGTATGAGATGAGATGAAAAAGGGAAGATCGTAAACTTCAAGAGCCCATCTCAACGTGTCGCCTAACTGTTACAAGGGCTTTATCGAGAGTAAAATTGAAAAGGTGACGACTTCACTCTTCATAAAACACTTGTAACTGTTAGGCGAAATCTTGAGATAGACTCTTGAAGTTTCATTTAATCTCATTCATTTTATTTCATGTCAGTTTCGGAGCAAAGGAACGCTTACACGCGTTTCTAGGAAAATTCAAAGTATACTTGAACAAATTAGCTACACAAAACTCCGTCACGATAGTATGTTGCTAAATTATCACACATACATACACACACATTTATATATATATATATATATATATATATATATATATATATATATATATATATATATATGGGTAAATAAAAGGATAAAACAATCCGACGGGATGAAATTAAAAATGGAACAATGGAAGACCCATAAGCTGAACGTTTTGCCCGATGTGATGTGGGCTTTTTCAAGAACTGATGAAAAATGTGCTAAAAATGATAAAAGACGGGAAGGTCATATAATTGGGGAATATATATAGTGGTAGGGTTGTAATGGAGGGAAATATATGCAAATATGTAAAGTGTCAGAAATAGGTGTGCAAAATGTCAGCATATAATTATACATACATATATATCTATTTATTTATTTATTTTTAAAAATTCATATTTAAAATACATATATGCATGCATGCATAAATATATATATATATATATATATATATATATATATATTTCAATTTGAAAAACCTGAAACAATGTATGTTTTTTTTGTTGTTAAAATAAATAAAATTTATTTTAAACTTAGCTTTCAGAAATACAATTCCTTTGTAAAGTCAAAATGTGTTTTATATAGTTCGAAATGGAATAAATACTTTTGGTGGTAGGGGAAAATCAAGTAATATATATATATATATATAATATACATATATATATGCATATATATACATATATACACACATATATATATATGCATATATATACATATATACATATATATATATGCATATATATACATATATATACATATATATATATATACATATATATATATATATATATATATATATATATATATATATATATATATATATGCATATATATATTGTACAGTTTTAGAAAACAAATCATGGTCTATCATCACAACGAGAGAACCTCCCAAAATCCATTATACTTTTCTCTTGAAATAGAAAAAATGACTTCTAACAATAATAATCTTTCTTTTTCTCATACCACTTCTACTGCCATGAATTAAAGCAATAATAATATATCTTCTTCTTCCTCCTCTCCCTTTTAAATCACAAAAAAACAAAAAACAAACAATCGCTCCCCCATCTCTAAAAGAGCAACGGAATTATTTTTCGCTCGTAACGATTGATCCTTCTTATCACGATTCACTAAAGAAATAAGAAATTAGAAAATAAATTTAGAAATCCGATATATTTTAGATTAGAAAACTTAACCAACTTCCAAAGAAGTTTTGCAAATTATTTAAAAAGAAAACATTAAACGAAATGTTAAAAAAAAAGCTCCAAAACTTCCCAGTATTTTTTTCTAGATTGCCGAAGATTCCACAAACATCTTGATTTCAAATAAATAAACGAACAAATAAACATAAAAGCAGATGCATTTTAACCCTTTGAGACAACAGAAATAATGCATCCACCTATAGTAGTAGTGTTATTATTATTATTAGTATTATTTATTTTAGTGATAATAGTGGTAATTGTTGTTGTACGTTGATAATTGGCGATGATGTCGCTACCCGCAATCGGTAAAAGAGCACAGTCCTCGCATTGAAGAGACTGATTTTAGATCTTCCGCATCAGCGCAGATGTGAGTGGTGTCTCTCGCTACAAGTTGCTATCTGCAGACCTTCCTCACTGCTAAGACAAATACGCTCCCCACGGAACTTTAAACTACTTGGGCATTCCTCTAGCAGGTCGCATTATGGTAGGATTTGCTGGGTTTATTTTACATTTTTTTAAGTGTGAAGTTGATACGGTTTGTGTGTTTTATTCTCGCTGTCCTCCGACTGATACTGTTTCAGTTCGATCCTGGCACAAGTCACACTCATTGAACTCTGCACTCTCAAACCATACTTAGAATCAGTGGTATGGTGGAATAGCTACATGTGGATGACTATATACGTATATTCCCTCCCCAGTTATCGATTCATCTCTTTAGTAAAAAGAAATAATTGATTCAACCAAGTATACACATTATAACACTTCTTAATTTGAATAGAGTTCTTCGTAATATGTCATTATCATAATGTTTAATCTGAAATATATTTCAATTTCATTTTTACTTAAAAAAAATTGTTTGATTTTATTTTTATTTTCTTACAAAATGAAATTTAAACAAATAATTTCAATATAGACAGACACCCCACTAAAATAAGGCATACCTGTTTAAATTTCCTGCTTCCTTCCTCGATGGCCAGCACTCGAAGCCACACAAAGCAACAATAAAAGTTTGCAATATCGATATTTTATACTAATTGACCGTTTTAGTGATTCAGATATAAATATATCCATCATATAAGTATGACATCGGCCAAAGACGTATTGTAATTCTCAGAGTTTCAGAAGTGCCATATTATAGGTTAATATGAAGGTGGGCTTAATCGGCGTCAAATCGCAGCAAACTTCGGAATTCTACTTTCCACTGTTAACTGAGTGATTGTCCGATTCAGTAAAAATAAACACATTATCACATCTGTTGTTTCGCAATTATTTTTATTATTATACTTTTCCCATCTTGGATTTTATTTTCACAACGTTTCAGCCGATGTAACCTCTACTTTCTTCAGGTACGTCTTAACGAACTCGGGAATCTGTCCGCAAAGACCCGTAGCGACAATAGTGCAAAGTAATAACTAGTTCTAAGTCAAAGTCTTCTGAAGGTTGAAGGTTCAATCACCAGTACGGGCGATACTAAAAATACAATTCCGAATTACTTAAGACTTCGAAAAGGTCATGGCCGACGGAACGAGAGCAAATTACCTCCGATAAATACCACATACACTTAGTGGTATTAAACTGTATGGAAATTTTAGAAGTGGGAATATCTGTAAAATCCCTTTCGCTAATGCAATTAGGAAAATATGGATCAATCAACCACTCCCAATCTTTCAATAAAATAATAGGGATGACTAGACTGTAACACCTTGGTAGAGCAACTAGTTGAGAAGAAAGTAATACTCAGAAATGGCACAGCTATCCGCTTATCCTAACGTTGCTTCCAGTTGTCTATGATTTATTTTTTCTGCTGAACTGAAGCAATGCCAAGTCAGATGTGTGATTAGATATTACACACTCTTTTCACTATAAGCTTTTTATTGTGCAAGCTATCTTTAAGGAGATATTGATTGTCTTTCTATATGTTTATTTACTGTAACAACATATGAGAAAAGTCTCAAAACCGACAACAAACGGAGAAGAGAACGTAATAAGAGCACATTTACTTAGAAGTATATATACGGCGAATGGACAATGGGAGGATACACAAGGATAATTATATGACGAACTCGCAACCAGCTCCAGACCAGCAGGGAGACCTGCTTTGCGCTACAATGGTGGTCTGCAAGCAAGACATGCAGGCAGGTGGCATCGACCCATCAGGCTGGGCGTTTGTCGCTGAAGATCGCAGCCGCTGGACAAGAGCTGTAAAGACATGCTGAAAGAGGAGTGAGGAGAGGAGAGACCATCAGTTGAGGGAGAGAAGAGAGCACAGACAGCATAGGGCTGCAACAGAGCTCTCGCAACCAGACACCAGCTATATCTGTGGAAACTGTAATAGAGCTTTTCGATCCGGGATAGGTTTGCACAGTCAGAGCAAACGATGCAATTCAGCAACAGACAAATCTGAGGCGAAGAACTCTATTGTCTCCTGACACAGACGGAGACCAACAAGTATACGAATATCTTTGTAATAAATCTAGATTAAAAAAATGATGGTTCATCACATAACGAGGCCAAAAGCCATTCGAGAGTGAGGTTTAGTGAGATTTTTCAGTTGGATAGTAAAACGGTACTAGGAAAGAATTAAGAACTATGATTAATTCACAGAATGACTCGAGAGATATTTGTTGACATTGAACTTAAAACTGATCAGGTTGGAGTCTGTGGGGAAACATTCTCGCGGTAACAAGGTAGTTCCGTTTTATTTTAGATACACAGAAGAAGAAAGGAAGGTACTTCACAGTGTTTGCAGAAGGCGAGTTCGTGCTGAGACTATCTTACGGGGGGAGATTATAACTTAAGGCCCAGCCGATAGTCTACCATGGAAATAACGAAAGAGTAGAAAAAGACTAACAACGTATCTTTTGTGGGATAAGCGCTCTAGGGAAAGGGAAGAGATAATCTTTTAAAGTAAGAAAGGGTGCTCTGAGCGGCACTTCCCCAGGTATGACAGCAATACTCCATCTGGATTTTATACGGGTAGAGGATTGCATCAGGTGTCAGATACTTTCTGAAAATAAATGAATGAATTTCAAAAGTATACCCTTTGAGTCGTTCGATTGTGAAGAACTTTTGCCGTTTTCCAATCTGGATTATAGCTGAATAGTTGAAAAAGCATAAAATGCTCGCTTATTAATAATTGTAAAAACTATTTTATTGTTTAAATAGGGATTTATATTCATTACAAATATTCCATATTGTCAAAACACAAGTTCGAATGTTGGAAAGGTTTCAGGAAATTATTTAGGAAAATAATCTTGTCAGCATTCCGATTCTGGTTAAGTGCCAATTCTCTTGAAGTATAATGATGTTCGAGAAAAAAGGTCAAACGACTTAAGTTATCATCAGAAAAGCTTATAATTGCATGAAGTCAGCAATTGAGAGTCCTAAAGTGTTTAAAATGTGTTCAAATTTTGAAAAAATGTCATTTTTTTATTCTGTCTTTTTGTGTGAATTCATTGCAGCCAGAAGTAAACACATTGCAACGCGGTGGTCTTCATACATTTTAGGTGATACATTTTTAAAATTCTTGTTTTGTATACTCCACAGAGTTTTCACTACTTCCACCTTCTCACATATTTACGCACTTTTATTTAGTTGGTTGATATACTCCTTCTGTAGTACATTGTACATGACCATTAGTTACCTAGACTTCTGGTTCAGGTGTTTGATTTCTTCTTTTTGTCCAGCCGATGAAGGGTTCAGAATATCTTACTACTGATACTGCGCAGGTACGTTTTTTTTATCAGGTTTCTACCAAATAAGTTATTTTCTATTATTTTCTATTGCTATTATTATACTTTTTTTTAATTGATCGGAAGTTTGACGAAATGTTTAATAGGAAATCGCATGAATACTTTTTCATTTTTTGTAACTTCTACGTCGTACATTTTTATATAATAAAATGCTGGTGAGCATTAGGTCTGTTAATATAGTTTATAAATGAGCTATCATCATTTTACTCACTAGGAGTTTACACACAAGCCAATATCAGTGGTTACTCACTGCCAATAACCAGTGGTGTTACCCCGGAGTCCGAGTAATGACACGTCTTTTCAGATATAAAGTACCCCCCATCTCTTTTGATAACATTTCCAAATCATTTTGCGTAATAGCTACATCCGTTTACCATTGATTTATCGCTAGAAACGTACGCCGTTAGTCTTCTCTGGAATTTGAGTAATAAATCACCCCAAACCTCCATCAGTCTTGCAATCATCCCAGTGTATGTCTGGTTGGGGCTCTATCTCCTTGACCTTTAACGACAATTTTGTGTGGTATCAGCCGAGGCTGCTGACATTGCACGTGTCTGTGTGTTTCCCTTTCCAATTCTCTGTTGCTGGTAAGCGTTCGGTTGTTATGTAGGTTGGTTTCCGCATCCAAGGATTTTTAAAAATGTTTCGACCGTTTTCAACATTGCTGCTCATTGTATGGTCTCAATCTTCCCTTTTAATTCCAATTTCTCCTAGTCATTTTTGCAGTTCAAAATCTTTGGCGATAATTTTATTATTATCATCATATAACTAGGAGTTCTCACACAGGCCATCATCTGTGATTGCTCACTGACAATAACCGGTGGTGCTCACTGGAGTCTGAGTGTCAACAAATATCCCCAGATTTCCAGTGCTCTCCATCTCTTCCGATAACCATTGCAGATGTTTTTGCGTAATTGAAACTGCAATTTACCATTGATTTCTCGCATGCAACGACCATTGATCTTCTCTGGGATTAGAGTTGCAATAAGCCCCCCCCCCCCACAACGTCTTAGTACTTTCCGTATCTATTATTATTATTACTACTACTACTCACTAGGAGTTATTATACAGGTTATCGTCAATGATTGCTCACCGACAAAATCCGGTGGTGTTCCCTGGAGTCTGAGTGACAAAAAGCCTCCTCAGATTTCCATACTCTCCACCTCTTTTTGATAACCACCGCAAATAACCTTGCGGTATCGCAACAGCCGCTTACCATTGATTTCTCGGTGGTAAGAACCATTGGTCTTTTCTGGGATTTAAGTGGCAATAAGCCTCCCCAAGGTCCGAGCACTCTCCTCACTCTTCCAGTGGAGGTCTGGTTTGTGCTGTCCCTCCTTGACTCATTACAAATCTTTTGAGGTCGATGTAATTTATTGGAGGGGGGGGGGGGCTTATGATGTGATGTTATTTGCAGTTTCTGTTCTTTGGTTCGTGATGTGGTGTTCTTCATGTGGTTTTGTTTTCTTTCTGTTGTAAATTCCATGTGACTGGGTACCCTTCGGAGCGTATGCGGATTATTATTATTATTATTATTAGTAGTAGTAGTAGTAGTAGAAGTAGTAGTAGTAGTATTAAGTATAGTAGAACTAATAGTAGTAATATTAGGTGTAGTTATTCTTTTAAAATCGATCGGACGCATCCTATAAAATGATGAAAAAATCGCACAATATTTATTATCTGTTATTTGTTATACTTAAAATCAATTTATCTTTAATGCAGAGAAAAAAATCCGTTCTATGTATTATCGTACAACAACTATGTCATCGTTTTGTATGTAGATACACCTGACTTCTTTTTATTTCAATGGCATTAAAACAATTTATTGTGATTTCTATATGAGTAGTGGTGTTGACATACATCTATAAAGCCACACTTCTCCCATGCATGAATATTGATGAACCAATCGCTAGTCTCTCCCTCTTCGCAGGCTGCAGTATAGCAGAATAGATTCTTTTACCTAATAGGTTCCATGCAGTTTACTAAGCTTCAGCTCTTTGTCCCATCGCCACAATTTTGCTATCCTGTGCTGGTTTTACAAGTACTTCCTCGGAATGTGCTCCGACGAACTTACTGCACTTGTTTCCCCACCAACATAAATATCCCGAGCAACATGACTGGCAGCAAAATCACACCTCTTCATTGTATAGTTTTCAAAATGTCAGAAAATTCTTCTACTCAAATAAATTCTTTCATCAAAGTGCTTCCCTTTAGAATTCTCTTCTAGCTCCCGGTTTCTCTAACTGTACCAACATGCAGATATTTAAATGTAATGTGAACAAACACTATAAATTTGTTCCTTAAGTTATAGTTACCACGTAAGTGGCAATATGCGTTGTTTGGAGAGAAATAAAGTTTTTTAAAAATACACCTCGAAACTGTAGTGAAATAGCGTCATAACAGAGATATGCGAACCTCAAATATGAAGATGGTTTCGAACAATCCTTACAGATACAATATAAGGGAAGAGTATCCTGATTTAGTAAAAGCAACAAAAGGAATATATCTTAGCTTGGCTAGCAAACCATATTGTCATTAAAGGGAATAGAAAACGCAGATAAACTAGTCCCCTAAAGCCCTTAACAACGATATAAATAATATCAAAATACCAGATACAGGTTTTAAAAAGTAAAATCAAAGAATACATAAAATTAAAATGGCAAGAAATATGGAACATCTTGTTTGAAAAGAAATTGCATAAACATTAACCCAAAGTCGAAATGAAAAACATAAACATGATAAATGATCGAAGAGAAGACATCGTATAAACATGATAAATGATCGAAGAGAAGACATCGTATAAACATGTATTCGTCGCGGCCACATGAGACTGACCCACATACATCTGCTTCGAGGAGAAGGTGAATCTCCGTGTGCCCATTGTAATCAAGGAATAACAACAAAACATATATTAATAAAAATGAAAAAATATTCACAAATATGCAGCAAACATTATTTGAAAACATAGCATTTTACCAAATAATGGAGTTTCTTAAAGAAACAAATTAGTAACAACATTTTGAAATCCAGTTTTAACAAAATAAAATCTAACAAGAAACAAATAAAAATTAACCTGTATAGAAATGTTAATTATATTGTAACCAAACAATTTTTAAAATTCTCTTCAAAAGAATGGCACAAATAATATCTTAAACAACTCAAAAGAAGCAAAAAGTGTACTTATATAGTTTACGGGCCGTGCTGAAATAATAACAGTATAATTAAGAAACACATTCATAACATAAGGAGGGGGATCTTTGTTAACTATTCTGTTCTTTCACCTAACAATTTAATAAACAAAAAATACCGTAAAAATTGAATTTAACTTGAAAATATTATTTAAAAACTAGTACGGTCTATTAACCGCAAAAGAATACCAAAATCTTAAAATCAAATAAAATCATTCACACGTTATGAATTGTAAAATCACACGCTCTAAAAACACCTTCACAAAAAAGGCTGTAAAAACTAGCTGATTCGAGAAAATAAACTGTTTGACCTAGGATGACATCATAATGGTTGAATAATACTAAGAAACAAACAAACACACAAACAAACACACAAACACACAAACAAACGTAATAGCAAATTCGCATTTAACCCACCAGTGGACGAGTATCTCAGCTAGTTTATAATCTGTCACATGCTGTGTTTCAGAGTAATACTTCTCTTAATATTTTGTCGACAATATAAAAAAATTCACAAAAACAAAATTATCTTCCAAAATTGAAATAATGGTACAGAAAAAAAAGAGATTTCTAATTATTAGGCGTCGTTTTATTACGAGCAACCACATTTATAAATGGACGCCATGAGCTCCATAAATGTTGACACTAATTGGACAGACTGTTATAAAACATATCTCTTCAAACGCCTAAATTAATCCTTGACACGCGAGCATTGTCTCTAAAATTTTATGAAAATACTATTATTTAAAAATACTTTCACAAATAATAAACCAGAGTTTAATTCATAGGGGTAGATATACTCTGAAAACCATGTTATATTATATGAAATTGCATTATTGAAAAACTATTTGCCGTAAATAATAAAGTAAAAAATTAGAGTTATATATATATATTAAATTATATATATAAAATTATTAATACCTACAGACGCTAGCGTGTCAAGCTTATTGCTCTCATCAGTGCAGGAAAGTAACAATTTCAGACGGTCGGGAGACGCGAACCCGGTTCACAGAGTTAGCCTAGAATCGACAAACGGTCGCAATGTCCACTCGCCAACGGAAACTGTCACGTAATTAAGGGAAATTAAGATCTATATGTACCTAGAAACGGGCGCAGATAGAAGACTAGTCGAGAGTGTTCTACAAACGTATTCGGAACTTTGCATTAGAGCTTTTTTGACAGTTTATTTTTAACACCACCGAGAGCGCTCAACTTTAGTTTATGTGTGTTTGTGTGTGCGTTTATATATATATATATATATATATATATATATATAGAGAGAGAGAGAGAGAGAGAGAGAGAGAGACATAGATAGATAGATAGATAGAGAGGGAGAGAGGGGGAGGGAGAGGCAGACAGATACACAGAGAGAGAGAGAGAGAGAGAGAGGGGGGAGAGGGAGAGAGTGTGAGAAAGACAGAGAGAGGTAGAGGCGTTCAATATTTTATGCGTTATGCTAAGTTCCGGTATAACGTGTCGTTAAACACTGTTTATAACAGTCTTCTAGATATGTCCGTTGGCATAGACATAAATAGACCTTAATTATTTTGTTTTTACCGTGGGATTGTGTTAATCGCATGGTCCGGCGTTTAGACAGAAGATAACATGTTTACTTGGGTCTTCGGTTTCGAATCCTATGACCGTCAGAACAATTATCATCAAAATTGATGATATCCGAAAAAGAATGAAACACATGTGTATGTGAATTAGAAGTCAGAAATATGCATCACAATATTGTATCTCTTTCCTCTCTCTCTCTGTATATATATATATATATATATATATATATATATATATATATATATATATATGAATTAATAAAATTAATAAAGTATTTTACCGTGTAGTTTGGTGGTACCGGGGTTTCGTCAGTCTTACTATGCCGAATTTGGGTAGAAACTAGTTTATAGTGGGAGACCGACTTTTTATACGTATTATTTATATTTAGTTTTTATAATATATATATTTTTTATGTATACTTTTTGAGTTTTTTGTCTGTTGGAGTGTACTGTGTTTTTGGACTTGGATAGTGAAGATGTATAGAGGTATTGGGGTTATACCTTTAATAATAGATATATGAGGATACGTGCGCGGAGAATGTATATAAATATTTAAATAGTAAGGTCTAAGACGTATGGACGCGTCTTGTTTGTCATAGTTCAGTTAGTGGCAGTATGAGGAGGAGGAGAGAATTTGATGATTATCTGTGTGTAACGTGTTTCTATTGTTGGGCAATTTTGTCAGGAGAAACGTTTTCCTTAAACGGCACAGTTTCAAAACCACGGAGTTGATCAAAACTGAGAGATTCTGCTACTTATGTTGATGTTCGTTGATTAATAATCCTAAATTTGATTTTATATTGTGTGCTCAAGTAATTGCGATTCCAAACTGTAGTTGCTAGAGGGATAATGTCTCGTTTGCTCAGGTATCGAAATATATTATTATGGACGTAGAATCTCTGTTTGAAGATTCCATCGTCTTTTATGGTGTGTGTGCCTGAGGTAACTTACATTATAGACAAGTGATTTAATTGTGAATCTTTCTCTTAAAGTACAATATTCACCTGTTGTGCACGAACCGTTAAAGATTTAGGAATATTGATATGAGTTGCTTTTTTAAGCTATTAAAGAACATAGGGCAAGCAGGAGTAACTAGTTTTACCCCTGTGTCTCTTTATAACTTGTGGAGCTTATTAGATCGTTGGAATTTTGTATCTAGTAAATAGAAGAAGTATTTGACTATTTTAAGTTCACGCAGATACTTTTCCATTCCTAATTTGGCTCGTATTTTAAATTTAAGTTTTTGAAAAATTGTATTTTAATAATCGAACACTCAGCTGAATTTCTTTCTAACAATCTTTCTAAAGGTAGAAATATATATATATATATATATATATATATATATATATATATATATATATATATATATTAGGCATTGTGAATTGTTGAGGTCTATATTTGAGGTTTTATATTTCCCCTGATGAACTGCCAAGCAAGTATTTTGCTCTGGTAGCGAAACACGTGTAGGGTACAATGACTTTAGAAAATAAATACATAATAAAAAACAAACTTTTTTGTTGTGATGAATACTTTCTTGAATGAAATGTCTTGGTAAACTCTCCAAATATACATATATATATATATATATATATATATATATATATATATATATATATATAAGTAGTATCATGGATTCATCTAAACTCTATAAAATACAGTAGTTTTGTAAAAACAAACCGATACATTTTTCCTGAGTTAAGATGAATAACATAATTGAGGAGAATATTTTTAAGAACAACACTTTAATCTGAAGCAGGAAAACTAGATATGATAACGGAAACGTTTTTGTTTTTGTTTTTAGGACGTTTGTGAACACAAAGGTAATGTGGAAAGGAAGACAGGCTCAGCCGGCTCCAAACGATTAACAAGAAGGAAGTATTTAAGACTGAAAATAACATGTTTTGGCTACATGAAAAGCAGCCTTACAAATTTGGTCAAAGAGTTCAAAACCGGAGAGGATATGTCTCTTTCTCCAGAAATTATAGCCTGGAGATTTAATGAAAACGATGTATCATTAAGACGATTAACAGAAAACCTTTGTTATCACAAACGAATACCATTTATAAGATGAGCTTTGTTAAGCTGTGAGTGGTAGATCGCAACATCGTTGTTGACTATGAGTCACAAAGATGTAGTAAAAAAGACCAGAATAAAATAGGGGTAACATTAATACGTGTGCACATTACAAATTTTATTCCCGGACTAAGGATACAACAAGAAGAAAGAACGTATTCCGCGCCTAATTTAATATTGGCGCCTAATTTACACGTTACGTGATAATTCTGTGGCGCAGTAATTATCTCGTAGTGCGGTGATCAGGTCGATGGCCTTATCACAACTTGGCTGAGTGGAACTACACTTAGTTGATAATTCAATAAGCTTTGTTAATGGATATTGCACTTTCTCTCATTGGAACGGTTTCAGAGAGTTATCTAGATGGATGAGTCGTTTCTTTTTCTTGTGAATGATACTTCTGAATGGTATTTTCGAAAATCAGGTGACCTTTAAGCCACGGCTTTTCAAAGATAGCACTTTTATCGACAGATTGTCTGACTAATAACAATTGAATATAAATGAATTATTAGAGGTGAATATCTTTAAAATATAAAAGTAAAAAAAAGATTTTGAAAATAATTGTAGGAATAAAATGTCTCAATATTCATATATATATATATATATATATATATATATATATATATATATATATATATATATAGTCTTGGAAGTTTTTCAATCTTTAAAAGTATATGAAAATAAATACCGTTTAGGTCCAAGCCCTTCATTGGAAAATTCCCTTCCTTGTAAGTCAATAAATCTCTTATAATCACTTTATTAGTAAGCTCCCATGAATTTACGTTAGTCTTAATATTTGTGTAACTACAGTAATGCATGAAAATGGGGAAATTATGGTCTGGAGTGCTTCTTTATCACTTCGTATTTGAGTGTCAATTCTGTGTGAAAAGAGCATAAAAACCAAGCAATACATCTGTAATTTAGAAAAAGCTTACGCCGGACAGTTTAAAAGTTGTGTTCTACCTGTTTCCGGGAAATGTCTAGTTTCTGCAGGATAATGCTCCAGCTCACACTGCAAAATTAATCAAATAATGTTCTGGCCCAGACAAAATTTGATCTTAACCAGATCGAGAACTTTTGTTAGGCAGAAAATTTGCAAACAAAATGTCGCTCTGGAAGACAGTAATAGAAGATTGTGAAAATCTCACTTAGAAACAATTTAAGACGCTGACAGAAAGCATGCCCACACCAATAGGACGGAAGACTAAAGAAGGAGCCATCAGGTATTGGTTAAATGCCAATTTGATAATGTGTGTTTTTGGAAATTTTATTCGCCAAGCTCAGTTTTATTGACATAATTTTCAGAATATATATTTAAACTTAGCTACATGCCTATAAGAAAATTAAATAAAATAAGGGATATACCAGAAATATAAGATGAAAAATCAGCCATTATGGCACGAATCGATAGTTCGCCTGAATTTTCTTGCAAGCTAATTCGTATGAATTTAGCATATACAATGTTTTAAATACACCTTTATAGAAGACATTTTATCAAATCAATTCAAATTGATAATTTATTTTTCATCTATCATAACATTAGCACACACACACACACACACACACACACACACACACACACACACATATATATATATATATATATATATATATATATATATATATATATATATATATGTATATGATCTTCGAAGTTTTTCAACCTTTAAAACTATATGGTAGAGAAAAAAACACTTGAAGTCCAAAATCCCTTGTTGTGAAATTCTCGTGCTAATAATCACTGTATTAGTTTTCTTCAAAGTATTTAAGCTTGTCTTTATATTTTTGTAGGGATCATCAGTGGTTTACCATGAAAAATTGTCTCGGGGATTTAAAAACAAAACAGTATTGTGTTGTATACATTTGATCAACGTGTATTTACTACAGCTTTATTCATATACAATTACATTACAGAAAAATATACATTTACATATTTCTTAATTTTCAATTATGTTTAAAAAATCTATTTTACTTAAAAAAACTAACTGGCTTTGCAAACTCCCCTTTTGTATACAAGACGATGGAATTATTGACATAATTCTGACAACCTAGGGAATGTTGTGTCTCTTAGCAATTCATTGTTGGAATGAGGTATGATTGATTTGGTGCTAGTAGGCCATTCCCCCAGGCATTAACTCCTTCTTCGCCTGGGTCGCCCCTATCGGAGATCGCCGATATGTCTGTTCACGGATATTTTTGTACTCATCCGAGGGAAATAATGTTCCCCACATTAAACAGGCCTGGTGTCAAATATTGGGAGGTACGTAAATAAAGTCTTATTCAGCTCTTCTTTGCATATTAGCCGGGGAATCCTTGGCACATTTTTATTCTAGGAACTGGCTTTTAAAGAGACCTATCATTTCGTCTGAATTAGGCATGATTCGGTTCAGTCTAAAGAAGTTATATTCCAAGGCATCACCTTCTCTTTCGGCAGTAGAGTTGAATTATTGCCAGTGGCTTTTTTTATTCAGATAATCTAACCTGTAATTCAATATGATATCTATATATGAGGGAAGGAGAGAGAGAGTAAGAGAGAGAGAGAGAGAGGGAGAGAGAGAGATGGTATATGAAGCTATATTAATATATTGGCTATATAGATACAAATTATTAACATACTATATACTACTTGCAACATTCTAATCGTTTTTAAAGTACACACATACCTCTTTCACAGAGAAAATGTGAAAATAAACCTCTAAAGATGATTTTAAACGAATAAAAAAGATATGTACACGACTAAATTAAAAAGGAGTACCAACAAATCACGTAACGTTCAAATATCAAATTTTCGACAATTTGTTTTATTTATTTTTGGTTTTAATTTAAAATTAAGTTGGTATAGGGCGCAGTTTAAAACAGTTTCGGTAACAACAGAAGCAGGCCAAACGCCATCTTGAAAGCAGATGACACCAACGAAACCGGAAGTCCTGTGTACGATCCGATATCAGTATTAAAAACAGAGGCTGGAAATTTACAACATATCTTGCCGCCAGTTATAGTATGGATTACGCGGCCTCAACACATCAAATAGTTATTTTTCCGGAAGAAAGGGTTCTTCTTGTCAAGTGTACACCATTATTTCATGGAAACTATTTTCAATTTAGCTACAGGGGCGCTGCTATTTCTGCCACACATTTGTGCAGACACAGAAAGGCTGGCTTTTGTTCTGCTTAAGATGTGTCCACGCATCTCGACAAAGAGCTTGGTCAGTCGGTCTGTCAGTCGGTCACGCTTCAGTTCGAAATAGCATTTTATTGTCATCGAAATACGCTCAAATTTAATGCCTCATGTAAGAGACTCTCTCTGTCGGTTGGTCTGTCGTGCCTCAGATTAAAATAGCCTTTTCGC
>OY744533.1:78476189-78481189 GCA_963556195.1 Sepiola atlantica
TTCTACAATTTTATTTCAGATTTATGGACGAAAAATTACTCTAAACCTTTAGGTTTTATTTGCATTAAATAAAAAAAACTTAAATATTTTTTGTATAAAAACTATTAGAATAATTCTTCTTTTTTTTTAATTGGAGCGTTTTTAATTTTATTTTTGATTATTCTGTTTTTTTTTAATGGACACATTATTTTAATCGTAACTTTCGTTAATATTCGTATAACTGTAGCGTATTGCAGTGCTAATTACACACATCTAAAGTCCAAAAGACTGTAATAGCTATTTGAACCGTTGTCGTGTATTTGCTGCTACTGCTACTTCCCTTTGCTCTTGGTGTTGCTATTTATTTGTACGTTTTTCAAGCAAGCCAGACTTCTGTATAGAGCTCACAAATATCGTGCCTCAGGATTGTTTGGTCGACATAAAACCATCATCATTAGTCGCAGTTATTCACTAACAGGAAAGAGAACACCAAAGAATACCGAGATCAGCACATCTCAGCAGTTGCATGCGAAGTCGGGGAAGGTTTGTCCCAACAAAAATAGAATGACGCAGAAGCAACCTTTACTCGCTCACTGCATCGATTTTCGGATCCGTTTCAGACACATTTTTGCTTGTCATAAACAGAGGAAAACAAGGAATTCTGATGCCGACTCCTCTTGGATTGCCACTAAAGTCCTGCTAGCCGGGTAACTTTTACATTACTACGTCGACGCCACCACTACCAGGTTGAAGAAAGGTTGTGCTTTAGGAAAGTGATGGTATTTTATGGTAATGTCTGGTTAATCGTTATTAGTATGCACGAGACACCAAGAAAGAAGCAACGCACATACCATTTGCTTTTGGTTGTAAAAGCTGTTCCATTCCCTTTATTTATGTAAGCACACAGACACCGGATTTTGACAGTATCATAAACTATTTCCGCCCACTGTATATTTTGTTATTCTCGCCAATATTGTTTTTTGCATTCAGTTCCAGAAATAAATGTGATCACCACATACGTGTATATTTTTATGCCATCCATTTGTATAACTTTTCATTTTATTTCTCGCTTTCCAATCATTCTAAAATTAATGAAGCAGCAGGTTATTCAATTTACCTCAACTCAACACCTGAGCATATGGTTAAGATAGACGAGTCTCTGTTAAATTCTAACACTAGTGGTTAAAAGACAATGTCAAAAAAAGCCCACAAAAAGAATAAAATAATAAAAAGGTATTTATTAACATTATTAGCATTGTTTTGTTAAATGAACCTGATTGTAACTAAATCTAAACAGAAACTACCATAGACAACATTTCTCTCCAAGAACATCCCATATGTCCAATGCAATGTACAATATACAACATACAATACAACATCCCATATGTGCAATACAATATAAAATAACAACATACAATATACAACATACAACATACAATATAAAAATACAATAGAACATCCCATATGTGCAATACAATATATAATATAAAACATACAATATACAACATATAATAGCACATTTCATACGTGAAATACAATATACAATATACAATATAAAACACACAATAGGACATCCCATACGTGCAATACAATATACAATATAAAACATAGAATATACAACATACAACACACAATAGAACATCTCATATGTGCAATGCACTATATAATATACAACATACAATATACACCATACAATAGAACATCTCATATGTGCAATACAATATACAATATACAACATAGAATATACACCATACAATAGAACATCCCATATGTGCAATACGATATACAATATACTACATACAATTTACAACATACAATATAACATCCTATATGTGCAATACAATATACAACATACACTATACAACATACAATAGATCATCCCATATGTGCAATACGATATACAATATACAACATGCAATTTACAACATACAATATAACATCCTATATGTGCAATACAATATACAATATACAACATACAATATACAACATACAATAGAACCTCCGATATGTGCAATGCAATACCGTTGAGTACAATATAGTCATTTTAAAGTCCAGTTGTAACAATTTTTTGTAGTATCGCCCACTTAAATAATAAAATTCTGAACATTTAACCCCTCATTCCAATCCCTTTAAATTGTAATTTATCGTGAACAAACAATATAATTAGACCTCAAGTGTCCTTCGGGCCTTTATAAACGGTGACTCATTAGTATATATATGAGAGGTGACGAGTGTTAATTGGATAACGAACCTGAATGACGACCTGGGTGTTCCAAGTTCGAATCCAGTCGGCTCCACAGTAGCATTTTCACCTAGGGATGTTGGCAATCTTCACGTGTCTCTTCCCGTAAGAACCCTATGTCTTTTTTGAAATAATTGTAACTATAAAGGTATCGAAGAAACCAATGCCAACACTAGAATCATCGGATTCACACGAAATAAATGAATAGTATATATAACGAAATTGAATTTTATAACTGCTAACAAGACGATTTTTATAACAGTCAAATAAACAGTGTGTCTCTTTTATGTTATGAAGGTATGCCATGAGAGTTAAACCGGACACACCCCGGCATAATGTTATAAAGAAAAAAAAACCCATCTAAATCTCCCGATTAAAAATTTACAAAAAGCTCAAAATTCAAAATGGTTATCTTACACTTTTTAAATACTTCAATCTAAGAATAATACATGAATAAATACATGAAAACTAAAAAAAAAACTCTTTCTGGTAAAAATAACGTAACGATTATTTTTCCCGCCAACTTTGTACATTTAAGGGATCATTATTTCAACTACGCATAATTTGCAACCAAAATGAATTAGTGTTTAATTGGGCGGGTAATTATTGCTGGCGGAGTGGATTCAAACTCCAGTAGTGTTTAATAAGGTTTTCCCCTTTATTTTAATTTTTTTTTTACTTTTGTGTGTTACGAGATTTTCCGACGTTTAAACTTTCTTTACAATTTATTAGTTTTAGGATACATTCGTGTTTTAGAGGTGGTGGGTATTTTTAAATTGCCCCAAACATCTGTGGTTGGGATGTCTGTAGAAGCATTATCAACCCCTACACTCACTGAAGCTGCATGCGACCTGCTAAGCAAAACGGATCATGATATTTTTAAGTGGTTGTGGTGGGCTTAATGAATATGTACATTTTGTCAAATTGCACGAATTGGTCACTTGTTCATCGCAAAATACCTTGACAAATTATCATGTATATTTTAGGAGAGTAGAAAGTGGACCTTGTGGTTTACTTTCGACCGCCTCGTTACTCTCGCTTCTCTTATTTTGTCTTTTCGTTCTCACATTCCATTAGCGATGTTTCTGACAAAGGGGGAATAATTGCTGTTTTCTAGGTCGGAATCCATCCATCTAACACTAATCGTTGGCTAATTTTTTTTTTTTTATCTTGAAGTAATATTTTTAAACTCATTACATCAAGTGGCTTCATACCTTGTCTGGAGCGATTTCCATAATAAATAAATAAAAATAAACCTCGTGTGTTTATTAAGCTGTCTGCTGTTTGTTGAAGCCTAGAGAGATGTTTTATTGAACGTTTTATTATGTAAAATAAAAAATAAAATATATAACATTTAAAAATAAACAAACATTCAATAACACTTAGCGATTTGACAATGCAGAAAACAACACACAACGAACTTAGTAAACACGCGAGAACTTTTTGTGGGAACAAAAAAAAATGTACACGAGTAAAACATAAGTCTGCAGGTGCCCCGTTGGTAACCTAGTTATCAGAATCTTCGATATCAACAGGGACTGACGAATATTTCATGCGATGACCAGATGGATGAAACCCAGGTATCCCCAACACACACTCATGTAAAGTCTCAAAATAAAATAATTTAATTTAAATATATATGGAGAGAGCGATGTGTTTCCTTTCAAAAGCATCGTGTAAATTTGATTAGAAATCTGTAAGTTTAAAAATCCAGAACAACGCATGAATATATATATATTTTTAAATAAATATTTATTTATTCAAAATCAACTGAATGAATACATTTTTTATTTAAAACATAAATATTTCTGCGCTGTTCTGGCATTTAAGCTTAGAGATTTCTATTCAAATTTACACACCGCTTTTGAAGAGGAAACACATCTCTAATTATTTCCACGCGGACCAACGCGAACCCCTGATTGAACATTTGATAATCTCACCGTTTAAGATCAGAGGGACTTTTACTTCTCCGCGGCATAATGTCAGAAGCACGGGAAAAAAAATACAAATTGATTCTATGCCTGCTGCTGACGGGTTACAGTCGTGTATATATATATATATATATACAACTCTCTGTCCTCTCTACCCCCCCCCTCTCTCTCTCTCTCTCTCTCTCTCTCTATATATATATATATATATATATATATATATATATATATATATATATGTAAATAATTATATATGGTTTATTTATCTATAGACGAGCATGTTATTTCTTTTGAAGACTCATCAGTATAGATTCAAATAACTGACCTATATATATATATATATATATATATATATATATATATATGTATATATATGTATGTATATATATGTATATATATATGTATATATATGTACATATATATATGTATATATATATATGTACATATATATATGTATCTATATATGTATATATATGTATATATATGTATCTATATATATATGTATTTATATATATATATATGTATCTATATAAATGTATCTATATATATATGTATATATATATGTGTATATATATATATATGTATATATATATATATATATATATATATATATATATGTATATATATATGTGTGTATATATATATATGCATATATATATATATATATATATATATATATATATATATATATATATATATATATATATATATATATATATATATATATATATATATATATATATATATATGATAGTACACGCAAGTAAAGTGATTAGTCGTATGTACCCATTTGGTTTCGAGTTTCCGGAAAGGAAACCTCTCGCTATTGTCTTTGAATCAGTCAACCGTCT
>OY744533.1:78486189-78488689 GCA_963556195.1 Sepiola atlantica
AAAAGTTTATTTCTCTTGATTTAGGGTAGAACAAATATATAAAGACCTGTAAAATTTGTTTTTCTATACAATTAGATTTTAAACGTTTAACCAGTTTCAGACACTAAAACATTAAAGAATGGGAGAGAACCACAATCCCTGACCTCCATGGTAAATTACAACGATGGATGCAAGTCACAAAGAAGTCTAAGAAACTGTTCAGCCTCACTCCTCCGATAATGAAAAACAAACAAAAATGTCGTCAACGTAACGTGTGTGATAATCTGGCTTGGTCTTTTTGGAAAACAATTGGGTTTCCAAAAATCCAAGGAAAATATTGGATAAAGATGGACCAGGATGGCTACCCATTGATATACCATTATATTGCTATAGCTGAAAGCCACTGATGAGTATTTATTTACTCCTCTCCAGGAGTTAGGCACAAGCCCAGTTTTTATCTTACTCCCACAAGTAAGATGTGACCCAAGGTCGGGTCGGGAAAGTGGGGTTTAAAAATTTCCTGGGCAGCCCCGTCGGCATTCCCCGATAGGGGCGCCTCAGGCAGTAAACAATAAACTTACTCCTCCCCAAAGAGGGGAGGCGAAGCCTGGGAGGGTCGACCTTCTAAAATTGCATAGGACAGACCCATAGACCGGCGTAAATCAAGCCCCAAAGGCCAAGACAATACCAGTTTATGGGGCATAGTATCCATCGGAACAGATACTACACTTTGATCTTAGCCAAAAGACCAAAACATTGAGTAAGCCGTACATTTTATTCCTTTGAGAACCAATAGGTACGATTCTATCGTATATCTCTTTAGATATAAACTTGTTTTTGTAAAGTACAAGAAGTCTTTTCTGGATTTTTATTCACATGCAAAAAGTATCATCATGGCTTAAATCACCCAACGTGAAATATTTTTTATCATCTAAAATATTGCACATTTCGAGATATAATCAACATTGTTCGGCCTTGTCTTGGCGAATTAGGGTTCGACATGAGTAATTTGGCTGCTTCAAAATGATTTTTCTGCCATATATAGAATACTGCACCCAGGCCTGGGCTCCAGCGACTAGATATGGAAATTGGAATGTAATATTGAAACTGGAAGGCGTACAAAGAAGGGTGACAAAACTAATAAGTAAAGTAAAAGAGTGCAGTTACAGGGAGAGATTGGACAAATTGGAATTGACTACGTAGCTGAAGAGAAGAATGAGAGGTGATATGATTGAGACTTTCAAGATAATTAATGGCATTTCTAACTATGGTGGACATTTTTTTTAGTATTTCTCCTAGATCTGGAAGGTTATTGTCAAGGCAGTTTTAAAAAAACTAGATCTGTATACCAGTTAAGTCGTTTTGCTCACAGAGTAATATGTTTTTGGAATAAGCTGCCAGATCGGATTAAGAACAGAAATAGTGTGGATCAGTTTAAGATAAGGTTGGATGAATTCAGAGAAAGTTGTAGGGGGGAGCAAAAATTCTTAGTAATCAAATTATTCAAATGTGTATCATACGAAGAAGTTATTTTATTGATTGTGTAAATATCGCCATTAGTCAACAACTTTGAAAAGCGAAGTTTATCAAAGAAAGAAAATCCCTTCCAAAACCGTCGCTCAAATTAAAATATATTTACTCAGCAATAAATTTTGGGAGTCAGAGTGAAAAAGTATTTCATCTTGTAAAAATACATGTTGGACTGCTAACGAAGTTCAACATTTAATTTTAGAAATCCGGTTACAGATATTACCGGGATTCAACATGATTCAAACGACACGATTTAAGAAACTTAAACCATATAATTCAAAGCAGTTAACTTGTTTTTAATATGTATAACGTTGTTTATAGTTTTAAGAAATTGGGGGACCGACCTCGAAAATATGTAAGCAGATTACTAGTACAGCAACATGGTAGGATAACTTTCAGAGGAAACATTATTCATTTGATAAAAAAGATTGCGGATGGATAAAAAAAATTGCTAAAATTTTCCATAAAACCTTATCGTCTGACCCTCTAAGAGAAAACGTAAGACTTATAAATAAAAAAAAAACTAAGAAAATCGGATAAAAATTGAGTGGAAAAATATTTTCTGTTAGAGAAATTAGTTGAGAGAAAAAAACTCAACATTAATGGGGGATTGCGATCATGGAAGATCTCTAACTGATGTTCTAGAACCTTCTGTTTACATAGTCTAAGTCTGTACACCACTATTCGCTCATCAGAGAGAGGGAGAGAAAGAGAGGGAGAGAGAAATTCTGTTATTCGCCTTTCTTGGACTTACATAATTTTACATGCAGTCGGTGTAACTGAAATGGATAATTTCTACATCACTTATTGAAATCTCGACAGGTTGAATCTTTCTCTGATCAATATCTGATTGCATTTTCCAAGCATCAGCTTAAGGTCAAAATCAGATGTGATGGAAAACGGTTACATTTATCGGAATTCGACAAAAAATGAATACAAAGTTGCGAGTTTGCGTGTACGAAAAGGAGGCACCTATGAGTACGTGTTCCCA
>OY744533.1:78491189-78503689 GCA_963556195.1 Sepiola atlantica
CCCTAAATACCTTGAAATAAGTTAAGAAGATATCGCCCTATCTTCCTCCCCCTATTACAGGTCATGTAATTCGTCCGTCGCTTACAAAATTGGACTGTTTCACGGCCCGACACCCCGGGATCCACTTTTTTATCTGCACCCGAAGCGTGGGAAAAGTAAACAGGGTTCTTTCCATTCGGGTGACACAGACGGACCGAATTGAAATACGTTCGCAAACCAGCGACAAGGTAATTTGGACAGACTTGCCGAAAATCCCCTCCGCCCCGTAACTTAATAAAACAACTACCAACAACAACAGCAACAACAAACGGAGCGTATACGCATGCGTGGGCTGTCATGCACTTATTTTTCCTCTGACTCTTTCTTTTTTTATTTTTCATTTCTCTATATTTATTTTCTTTCTTTTTTTTTAATTTCTGTTTCTCTCATTTTCTATTTCTCCTTCCATCTCTTTATCAATTTCCTTCTCCTCCCTTTTATTTTCATTTCTTTCTTTCTAGATAGATTTCTCTCTTTTAGTCTCTATCTATCTCTCGTTCTATCTATTTTATTTCTTGTTAGTCTTTTCATTTTTCTTTTTTTTGACTCTCTTCCTTTTCGTACCCTTTCCTTTTTTTTCAATTCTCCTATCTGTTCGCCTTTCATCTTTTCTCTCTCTTTCTCTTCTTCCCTTTTCCTCATCTTTATTTTCGTTTTTTCCTTTTCCTTTCCCTTGTTTCTATTTTCTTGTCTCTATTTCACTCCCTTTTACACCATTTCTGTCTCTCTTATCCATTGTTCTGTCATTCAATCATAACCCCTTTCTTCTTATCTCTTTTTACATTGTCTTACTTTTTTTACATCCCAGTTCTATTCCTCTTATCTCTTTATAGCCCCATCTCGATCTTGTCCCTGTGTTATCTCCCGCCTTTCCTATTCAATATCTTTCTTATTTCCACCCTTTCTTCTTTTTTCCTTTATTTTCTCTTTCTTTTCCTTAGTATATTTCTTATATTTTCCCCGCTCCATTGCTATTTTACTAATTCTATGATTCACCCTCTCGTTTTTCCCAATTCCCTTCCCCCTCTCTCTCTCTTTCTTTAACATCTGTATACCCTTTCTCTCTCACTGTATCTTCTTCCCATCTTCCCCTTTCTTTTTTCATTCTCTCTCTATGTCCACTTTCTATTCTCTCCCCTTCTTTCTTTCCTTTCTTTAAAATATCCCTTTAAATATTAAATGATTTTTAACGCCAATACGTATTGTTTTGAAGTATTAAGATAAGTTTGACCGCTATTGACAATCTTTACCTATTCTTTTATTTATATTTTTTCATCGCTTATGTTTGAATTCATGTTTTGAAACATGAGGTAAATCATAAATCTATGACGTTACGCCAAATCTATAATTATTTTGTTAAGGTAATGTTTTGATCTTTATCTATATAAAAGTCCAGTAGAGATCGTAAGGTTTCGGTTTCGATTTCCGGTCATGGTATTCCTCTTATTTGGTGAGAATTTATTATTTACTCTTAATGCAATATTCTCTATTCCTAATAGTAGTTAAGATCTCTGATATTTCGAAATTAGACAACTTCCGTAATGTATTTATATTACGTTTAAAAAGTTTCGGTTTCAATTTCCGGTCACGGCATCCGCTTTAATTGTTGAGAATGTATTATTTACTATTAATGCAATATGCTTCATTTCTAAAAGTAGTTAAGATATCTGCTATTTCGAAATGAGACAAATTCCACAACGTATTTATATTACGTTTTAAAAAATTGTGATCGACGGAGATAATTTCTCTTTACATAAAATAGAGCAATATATATTTAAGTATGTGTTGCCATATCTGATAAGGAACAGCAATAACGTAAAGATTTTGAGAGGAAATTAAGGGAATTCCGAAATAATGGCACCAACGTATTTACGGGAGATATTTTGAGAACTATCAGATGAAATATTTAACAGAATTTAATCTGTATACAATAGCAATTGTATAACTTGTGTAAACTACTACTACTACTACTACTGCTAATACTACTACTGTTATTAATAATAATATTAATAATAATACTTATAATAATTATGAATACTTATTTGAATGCATGGCGTAATATAATAGTTTATACTAATGAGTCACCACTTATTAATGCCCTAACGAGACTCGAAAATAAGTGTTAATAGATGTCGGCGAATGATCTCAGAATAGGATCTGCAAGATCATAGATGAAGATCTGAAAGAGGGTTCGTCCCAGAATGGATCTTGAGGCAAGCCGTTGATTCCATGTGCTTCAGACATCTGTCCATCAATAACTGATCTTATAGAACTATCAGAGAGCAAAGATCTGATGGTTGCGAATACATTGCCAGATATTCCGTAGTTAACAAGCTTGTGAAGCAACCCTTTGTATCAAAGCATACCAAATACCTTTTATATATCAAGCGATATCGCTCTAATACCGAAACCCTCGTTGATAGATTCACAAATCTTGTGCAATAATACAATCAGTACGTCAGCTGTTGAACTAACATCACGAAATTAATATGGCTTGTTACAAAGTAGATTGCTTTTGCTGAGGTGATTTATAATTCTTTGGTTTGTCATAGATTCGAACAGATTGCTCATGACGCACAGGAGACTGATCGGTTAGTAGTGAATTGCATGAAACTGATCGTTATTATTTGTAAACACCAAGGAGGTCTATTATGATACTTACATAAAAACCTCACAAACATTCACAGATGTTAGACTAAAAGTCGCGACTTTGGGCAGTTGCTCTGAGCCCGTATATTTACCACGAACTTTGAGTACTCTCACTATATATATATATATGTATATATATATATATATATATATATATATATATATATATATATATATATATATATATATATATATATATATATATATATATTCACCCTTTCTACAGAAAGAGCGACCTATAAGTAACATTTCTGTCAAAAATAAATTCCATCTATTCAATATAATTAAGCAATTTCCATATGAGAAAATAAATAATCTGTGACTAAATATGTGTAACTAAAATAATTTCTTTATTATTATTTTAATTTGGCAGTAGTAATGTTACTGCGACGTATGGCACGGTGGCTAAGTGGCCAATGACGCCGACTGTAGACCTGGGTGTGCTGAGTTCGTGCCACGGAAACACTTTCATCAAAACCCACACCTGACCATATGTCTAACCCCCTTGAGTGTATAGTACAATGGTAGGACACCCTTAGCATGAGTGCCAAACTTGACACGTTAGACATTTTCCGTGAACGTGAATCTCCGAATCCAATTCCAGTTTCTTCTTTCCAAGAACCGCAGGCTTGTGGAACTCTCTTCCTGCTGACTGCTTTCCTCCTACCTATAATCTTGGTCTTTTCAAGACTAAGGTCAATAGACATCTCATGTCTTTGTGCGAATCATATTTGTTCTTGTTAGTTCTTTACATCAGTTGGCTTCATGCCTTGTCTGGAGCGATTTCCATTAAAAAAATCCGTTCAAGAGAAAGCGGGAAATAATCCGTGTAATATTTACTTCTTTTTAATATAATGTGCACTTTTGTAGGTAAACTAATTACACAGTATTTTGTTCATGGTTATTTTGTATCAGTCTTAAGGGATTAATAATTAACAGAATATGTAATTATAACTCCTGGTGTTCTATTTTCGTCAAGAAAACACAGTATTGCATTGAGAATTGTAGGTTTAGAAAGCAATATGAAACACTAAATGATTTTATTAATGTAATAATAAATCAAAATATTATTTACTTTTGTGCTGCGGTTTTAAATAGTGTTTTCAAATTCTGTGGATATATATGGTCGTTACTAATAGACTTCAAGTTTGTTAAAATATATCCACCTAGGAGAAAAAGAGATCCATCAATTCAATATAAAACATTATTAATATAATAAAGTGTTTGTGTCCGTATGCTTGTGAATAAAACTTAGATTATTTAATTTCGCAGTAGTGATATTACAGCGGTGGTATACTTTTATGTGAGTGTATAGGACAGGGGTAGAAAACCCTTGGCACAGTTTACAAAATTATTCTTATAATATTAGGAGAAGAATACCCGTCCCTGGGCGGGAAAACTTTATTCCCCGAGCAGAAGTGTTTCACCATTTTTATGTCTCCTTACGAAGATTAAAATCAAAATATAATGGTATTACTCTTTATGTCAAAAATCATCATTTCCATTTTGATAAAACAAACATTATATTGACTTGATTCTAGAAAATGTCTAAAATGTACGACTTAAGCTTAATGGGTCTTAAGAAAAAAACTGCAATTCAGGGAATCTTACTTAATTGATGTCTAATGAATTTGGATAAAATTTACTGCTAATTTGATATATTTGAATTTTTAAATGGAGGGGTTTTCCCATATGATGCTCCCTAAAATCCCTATGTAATTGTTTATATATTTGTATGTTCAGGATTACCGCTCTATGCATACAATTAGATTAAACTCAATATAGCGCACATTACTGTTGTGTTCTGGTTATACGCTGAAAGCAAGAAGTGATACGAAGCAATGAGGAACAGAGGTCAAAGAAAGGACAACAACAACAACGTGTTACTTGTAGTTCGCCCGGTGCAATAAAGAGAGGGATTACGTGCGCGGTGTTTGTTTATATATACAATCATAAAGAACAGGGGAGATAATTACAGATTACTATGTTATGGTGCAAGGGAGATAACTGTTGTTATCTCTAAATGTACAATTGGATATTACAATTACGACCCCATAAACCTAGAAGCTTTATTCTAAAATTTATGCTCGGGAATTAGTTTAGGAGTTAATCCTTTACATACAAATACATAAACATATACACATACCTAACTTTATACAGATAGAGATATGATTTTACCGATATGGTGTAAGTATTTTTAGTTGAAAAATTTCAAAGACGTCCTTTACTATGTTTCTCTCAAATTTCAGTCGGCGCATGAAGAGATTTTGTATAAGAGATTTGTCCCAATTTTGCACATATAAACTTACTAACCCCTGGCACAGGGCTAAATAAAAACAAAAAAAAATCACTGCATAGCTTTTGTGGTCTGCGTTCGACAGTAAAGAAAAGTTTGAAAAATCCAAAGCTCAGATTGGTTGTACAAGATCACGTGTTTAGTTAGAGTGAGAATGTTTACAACAGTTTGTAGTGAAGGCAATACAAAGAAGCGAATGTACCATAACCATGACTTATAGGTCACTTTATCATCATGGCCAGGTGGAAAAAGGAATTAACAATGTAAAGTTTTCGGAACTTATGGAGCAACCATGCTGGCGATTGTTATTGATTTTATATTCTATATAAAATTATGTCAGTCGGATTTTCGAGTTTAGAGTACGATAGCAATGTGTCTGACGCATCGATATTTGAGTCTTTCTTCTTTTCTTTTCATTTACTTTAGGAACTTATAAAGCAACCAGAACTGCGATTGTGATTGTTTTTGGAATCAATAAAGAAATATTTTGAATATCGACTCACCGTGTAAGGTGGAATAATCAAACCAACTCAATAATACGAAAAGAAATTGATATGTATATGGGGGGAAAACCATGAGACAATCTCGCCTGACAAAGTCGTTTAATAACGAAAGCTGTAACAAAAAACAATCTTTCATTTAAATTTCATCATGTGTTGATTTTTAGAAATATTTCAGTTAAATACATTTTCAAGAGTGCTTCAAAGATGTTGTCAATTTCCTTATTCAAAAAGGGTCAATCTGCGCATAACATTGACCGGACTCTACTTATCTTAACCTCTTTTAGAACTTGACGTGCTTTTCTGCCTCTACCGTGATTCGACCCCTCGGGGTTAATACCATCAAAATGAGGAGGAAGAAGAAAAGAACAAAAACTATAAGACAGTCTCGTCTGACAAAGTTGTTTTACAACGAAAGCTTGCAAAACAAAATGATTTTTTCATTTAAATTGGACCACGTGTTGATTTTCAAATATATTTAACTTAAATACATTTTCATGCGTGCCTCAAAGATGTTAATTTCCTTATATATATATATATATATATATATATATATATATATATATATATATATATATTATTGCCCTCTCAAGTATATTTTCATTGGTTTGTGTTCTAGCTTTGGCGGACCTTAGCGAATGTGGATTTTGATGTCCAATCTTCTTTTGTGGTGGATGAGAAAATAGACTGATTCTATTTTTCCCAGGCATGCACGCTGACTATGATCACTGGACCTTAACAAATATGTACAGGCGGAATTCGTATACGAACGGACTAATAAGTAAATAGTTGGGATTATTGTACGAATTCAAAAGACACGCTTTTGTTTGTGTGTTAAGCATTTTTTACCTACTTTTTCACGAACAACGTACAATTGTGTAATCTGTGTCTCCGTGTTCGTATTCTGTTTTAATGTGGGTCTCAACTTTTTTCTTTTTCGTTTGCACCTGCGCCAGTGTGACACAATTCTTAGGGGATGCTAACTATACTTTACACATTTTCTAATAAGTTACCACTTATCAAGGCTAAAAGCTGCTCAAGGATAAGGGTTTATGAGAGTGGTGGATTGTCAGTTGGATGATAAAGAATATGATGAGAGGATTTAAAATGACGAATGCAATGCACAAGTTTTGTTACTCATGGAGAGCGTAGCAACACATTTGTTATTTCCAGATTGAGTTTTAACCTACTGTTAGGCGTTTATTAAAATCAATAGACGTAGCAACATATTTGCTATTCCTAGATTGAGTTTTAACCTACTGTTTAGAATTAACTAAGATTAATAGACCGTAGCAACATATTTGTTATTCCCAGATTGAGTTTTAACCTACTGTTAAGCGTTTATAAAAATAAATAGACGGTAGCATCATATTTGTTATTCCCAGATTGAGTTTTAACCTACTGTTTAGAATTTATGAAAATCAATAGACGGTAGCAACATATTAGCTATTTCCAGATTGAGTTTTAACGTACTCTTTAGTGTTTATTAAAATCAATAGACCGTAGCAACATATTTGTTATTTCCAGATTGAGTTTTAACCTACTGTTAAGCGTTCATTAACATCAATCGACGGTAGCAACATATTAACTATTTCCAGATTGAGTTTTAACCTATTGTTAAGCGTTTATTAAAATCAATAGACCGTAGCAACATATTTGTTATTCCACGATTGAGTTTTAACCTACTGTTTAGCGTTTATTAAAATAAATAGACGGTAGCAACATATTTGTTATTTCCAGATTGAGTTTTAACCTACTGTTAAGCGTTCATTAAAATCAATCGACGGTAGCAACATATTAGCTATTTCCAGATTGAGTTTTAACCTACTGTTTAGCGTTCATTAAAATCAATAGACGGTAGCAACATATTTGTTATTTCCAGATTGAGTTTTAACCTACTGTTTAGCGTTCATTAAAATCAATAGACGGTAGCAACATATTTGTTATTCCACGATTGAGTTTTAACCTACTGTTTAGAATTTATTAAAATCAATAGACGTACCAACATATTTGCTATTTCCAGATTGAGTTTTAACCTACTGTTTAGAATTAACTAAAATCAATAGAGGGTAGCAACATATTTGTTATTTTCAGATTGAGTTTTAACCTACTGTTTAGTGTTTATAAAAATCAATAGACCGTAGCAACATATTTGTTATTTCCAGGTTGAGTTTTAACCTACTGTTTAGTGTTTATAAAAATCAATAGACGGTGGCAACATATTTGTTATTCAAAAATTGAGTTTTAACCTACTGTTTAGCGTTTATAAAATCAATAGACTGTAGCAACATATTTTTTATTCCCAGATTAAGTTTTAACCTACTTTTTAGCATTTATTAAAATCAATGGACGGTAGCAACATATTTGTTATTGAAAATTGAGTGTTATCCTACTGTTTAGTGTATATTAAAATCAATACAAATAAAAGTATTTTTGTAATTCTCAAATGATAGTTTCTCAGAATGTTAATTAGTCATTCGTTCCAAGTTATCAATTTATTCATGCAGTCCGGCCACTATGAAGAACAACAGCAAAAATGGCGATCAAAACTAAGTTAACAAGTAGGAATCAGAAGACCTACATTTATGATGGGCGACGAAGACTCGGTTCTACACGTGGGAATCCGTAGAACGATTTCAAAGATGTCGATTCAGTTCAGATAAAGCCACTAACGATAATAACGGGGAAGGAGTAGCCGACACATACAGAGTAAACAACGAGACTTTGTTTCTACAAACTCACACACCTGTGTAGACGACGTTTCGATTCTACAAGACCTTGATCTTTGTTTTGGATCATTCATATCTTTCATTATCGTTCATGTGAAGGTGACATTGAACGTGTTAACAAATGCACCCCCCTCCCCGTAGCAGCAGCAGCAGCAGCAGCAGCAGCACCTGTTTATTTTACTCCACCCACATTCTAATGCGTCCATGTTAACGTTAGATTGTTTTGTTGGCCTCCACATTTGTACGCATGAATGTAGTACGGGATTCGTGCGCGCGTATGTGTGTGTGTGTGTTTGTGGGAACCAACCGTAAATTGTTGCGACACACAAACAAAAGCGTTTCTTTTGAATTATTACAGGAATCTCAACTATTTACTGATTCGTCTGAACACAAAAGCCCAGATTTAGCGATAAAGGTAATCAGTTTCAAAACGAGCCGACTCCATAAAACAATCTATCAATCGATTCGTGCGAATTGAATTGCAATCTGAAACGATAGTCTTAACATTTGCGTCTTTTTTTTCCTTGACGAGTTGATCTTTCAATTGTTTTTGTTTTTCTTTTTACATACACGCACGTGCACACAAGTCGAGGTCTAAATATAAAGGTTTTTAAAAAAAAAGAAGTTTTTTATGGAAATCGCTCTAGACAAGACTATAAAGCCACTTGATGTAAAGAGCTAAAAATAGTACTTCAAGATCAAAAACTAGCCAACGACAAGTGCCAGATGTAGAGATTCCAAACCAGAAAACAGCAATTCTTCTCCATTTGTCAGAAACATCACTTATGGAATGTGACGACTAACGGACAACATAGGGGAAGCGAGAGTTACGAGAAAATTTGAACCCCGCTCTCCGCGACTGCCGATTCGCATGAATGCTACTTACCTTAAAAGATAAACATTACAATTATAAGTTCATCAAATGTAAGTACGCAAAATACTCAAAACATACACAAAATCAGCATACACACCAGTTAAATACGGAAAATGGTACACCTAAAAGAACACTAGAGAGAACATCGGCTAGAACGTAGTGTACATCTCTTCGGGTTGGAATCAAAGTGTAGTATTTCTTATGTTCTTGTTTAGTGAAGAGGTCATCGTTCTAGACCGAGGCAATTTTATTTTGTCCTAATCCAGAGATACCCTTTTTGTCGAGCTGAATCCACCCCCCCCAACATTACAAACCCACTTTGTGTTTAACTCAGCCCTCGTGTGGAGGCAAGTAAATAAGTACACTACATACTGAAAAAATAAATCCTAAAATAGTTCACTAACGAATGAAGTCGAATCGTGAAGTATGTAACACAAAAAAGGATTTAACATCAGCAGGTAAGGTTTTGGCGTCCGTATTTTGGGATGCACAACGTATTTTGTTTATTACCTTGAGAAAAAAAAGAACGTTCAATTGCTAATATTACATAGCATTATTGGTGCGCTTTAAAAAAACGGCTACAAATGAAAAAAAGAAGTAGTAATTCACCAACACAATGCACAGTGTCAAAAGTCGATCGCAACGTTGACCAAACTACAGATACTGCACTTCGAATTGCTTCAGCATTTATACTACGGCCTAGATTTGTTCACGAGTGACTACTGGCTGTTTGCACACCCCAAAAGAATGCTCCAGAGAAAGAGATGTGTCTTCAATGAAAAAGTGATATCGGAAACTAAGGCGTATTTTAAACCCAAAGAGAAAATCGTTCTTCAAAAATCATCGGATTTGTAGAGAAGCATCGGAATCAAAGTATCACTTTAAAAGAAGACTATGTTGTTTAATAAATTCGCATTTTGCATAAAAGTATTTCTCTTATTAGTTAGGGCCGGGTTGGATTACGTGATGTGTGAGGTGTTATATTTAAATCACACTTTACTTTTAATGAGAATATACACTCTTCAATACGATAGTATGCAATGTCTATTATGAAACGTCATTTTTACAATCCCCTATTCTACAGTGACCGCTTATATTTCATAAAAAAGGTACAGCCTTAGGTACTTATATCGAATATGAACCAGTTTCTGTGTACTTCACCTCGGCAGCGTTCGGGCATGTGCGTAAACACTCGAGAGATGCCGACAGATGCCGAGAGATGCCGAGCGATTAGCCAATCAGCTGTCAGGCGACACATTTTCTAACCAGACGACAAATCTTCTAACCAATATTGAAATTGATTAAAGCTAGTTCATTATTTCCTCAAAAATAGACATTGGAAAAATTCTGAAAATTATACATGTGGTCCCATGAAATGGCAACAGCAAAGAATCCGCGGAAGGAATGCGGAGATGGATGAACGAACACGCAGACCGATTGGACAACTTTTTTGAAGGAAGCCTGCGAATACACTTTGTTACGAAATCTTCATCAGATCGGAGGCCCAAGGCATACTGTGACGTAGACTAGTCTGTTTAACGATAGAAAAAAACAAAATTGGCAGGGTTGCCCAGCCGGTCTGGATCTTCGGGGGTATACGACCCCGCAGAGAAGGGGGGGGGGTTCCATGCGCCGGTGACTAACAGGAACACCGAAACCCTTCTTCCAATAATTAAAAAAATATTATTAACGTGAATATTTTGGATGTAAAGGAAGGGCGGGAATGTTTAGCTTTTAACAGCTGGGCTATTGCGCTACCCCGTCAAAATTCTACTAAGATATTTAAGAACTTACAGTCTTTAGAAACCCATTCTAGACGAAACCGAAAATAAGGGTCAACAACCACTATGACAAGTCCATCAGCCAGTTTCAGCCTGAAATGCGAACACATAGTATGCAACTCGGAAGGATCAAACCGAACATCTGCAGACATAATCTGTCTCTACTATTTAATCAAATATGTTTGGATGAAGAAATGCTGGCGAAATATACATTTGTTGTGAAGAAGGTGTCTGTTAAAATAAATCGTTCTTTCAAAATATTAGACATTTCAAGCATCACTTTATGTACTCTAAATGACGGAATCAAGGCCAATACGGTAGTGTAGCATCCACAAGAACAGATACTACACTCTGATCTTAGACAAAAAGGCCAAAGTGTTAATATTAATTGGTATTTATCTACCCCCACAGCGGTAAGATGTGACACAATGTCAGGAAAGTGGGATTTGATAAGTAAGCACCCTAGAGAATAAAGAGTACTCTGGCCGTCAAAAAATACATGGGCACACCTGTCGGCATTCCCCGGTAGGGGCGCCTCAGTCGATTCGCAATAAGCTAACCCCTTCTCAAAGGGTGAGAAGGCAAAGCCTGGGAGAGTGGACCGCTAGAACTGCATAAGATAGTACCTCAGACCTGCGGAATCAAGGCCCGAAGGTCGAGACGGTACCGGTTATAGAGTGAGCATCCGTCGGAACAGATACTACACTCTGATCTTAGCCAAAAGGCACAAAGTGTAAATGTTGCTTATCTTTGGTGGTTTTAGTGAATAATTTGAATAAACTGTTGTATTTGTTGTTCGTCTAATTTATCGGGGAAATTATTGTTCATAGTATTTTTTGAAGGTTTTCGATTTCATCGTTCTAGATGAGAAGATGTGATATTCACTGTTAATAAGTATTTTATGAGGGTGATTTTATTTTTTGACGGTCACTATTGAAAGATTAAATTCATAGCAAGTTCGTTTTTGTAAGGTTGAAGTTTGTCATTTATTTCTGGTGTTGAGTTCGATTTTTTTACCACGTTTTTAATCGTGATCCCCTTTTGTTGTCGACGGCTGCATTGAAAAGAGTCGACTGAAAAACGTCGAGGTAGATTATTGTCTGTATCCTTTTCTTTTTACTAATTTGTTTCAACTTTTTTGTGGCAAAAAAGTTCTAAAGTAATTCATCTTTGTTCTTGTGATTCCATATTTCCCTTTAAGAATAATATAACGTTTAAAAATAGGAAAAGAAAACAACATCACCATCGATGATAATAGCACGACATCCACTATTGTTCTAATATATATATATATATATATATATATATATATATATATATATATATATATATATATATATATATATATATCAGAAAGTGTGTTTGAAAGCTATGACAGTGCAGTTTGGTAGGAAACCCATCGGATCCTCGCAAAAACCCTACCGCATCGCCAAAAGGTCAACTCTCTCATTCTAACTCCCTTGAATTGGCTGACCTCAACTTAATTTTAATTAGTTACTGTTTTTTTTCCTTTTTATATACTAAAAGCTCTCGGCTAAACAAAAAAACGGAAATTAATTCAATGAGTTTCTCTCTCGATGATACATTTAAATCAAACAACAACAAAAAGATTAAAACAATACAATTTGATGA
>OY744533.1:78508689-78536189 GCA_963556195.1 Sepiola atlantica
AACACTCATTATCAACTCTAAAACAATTAAACAACGTTACGGTTTCTACAATTTATCTCCTTTAATCAGATATTTAATCTTGAATACAAACTCAAGATGTTTTAAAATGTGAATATTCGCCATCAAATTCTTCACATTAAACATTCCAAATTTTTCTCTTTATTTAACTTATATATTTCTTTGTCTTGTGTGTTATTTTTTCAAATCAATCATCCCGAGGGAGTCTTGCAATCAATACGAAACGTTGATGAATACATACATTTTTTTTTATTCCCTATATATATATATATATATATATATATATATATACTACATATATATATACTACATATATATATACATATACATATATATATACATACATACATACATATATATACATGTATACATACATACATATATATATACATGTATACATATATATACATGTATACATATATATATACATGTATACATACATATAAATACATGTATACATACATATTATACATGTATATATACATATATATATACATGTATACATACATATAAATACATGTATACATACATATTATACATGTATATATACATATATATATATACATGTATACATACATATATATATACATGTATACATACATACATATATATATATACATACATATATATATACACATGTATACATACATATATATATGTATATATATATATAATTATATATATATGTATATATATATATATATATATATATATATATATATATATATATATATATATATAAAATAAAACCAAGTCGCACGGAATCTTATAATCACTGGTGCGAGAATTTATATATATATATATATATATATATATATATATATAAATATATATATATATATACATATACATATATATATATATATATATATATATATATATATATATATATATATATATATATATATATATATATATACATATTGTTTTTATGATAGAAAAATAGACAAATATAGAAAACCAGGGAGTAAGGAAATTATGATAGTATGTGTTTCTAAAAAAACGTTTTTCCTTACGTGTATGTTTTTCACGTGTATTATGTTAATTAAGAAAAGAAAATAAGATATAATACTGTGATGGAGGATGTAACGAAAAATAGCTTTCATTGATGACTTAAATAAACGGAACACTTTTGAATTGTAACGGTTCTGTTTAATGTGATTAATTTGATAGAGAAAATTCACCTTTTAAAAACATCTTGAGTTTCTTATCAAGATAATTATGTTTGTAAATGGGTAGACACATTTGTGTGGATTAAAATCTTTTTGAAAACAATTCTGTACATTTATTAAATTAGTATATATACATATATATATATATATATATACATATATATATATATATATATATATATATATATATATATATATATATATATATATGTGTGTGTGTGTGTATATCCAGTATATAGGATAATGATGACCAATTTCAGAAACAAACACTTTTTCATTGAGTTTATTAGGGACAAGTTTATTGGACTTTCTCCCCATTACAAATTTGCTTTAGATTATTGGACACATATACCGACATCAAGTGCTGTTTTTATGTTTTTTATTGAACCTATTTTATGTCCTTATTCCGATTTCACTGCAACATTCCATGTTAATAAACCAACAGAAAACAAATAAAGCCTTAACATTAAATCCGAATATATGCTATGTTATTTAGTTCTATTAGACATTCTCACCTACTATCAAATTTCAGAGAATTGAAATCCGAATAAAACATGACATGATATATATGTGTACATATGCACAAGCACACACACACACACGCACACACACACACACACACACACACACACACACACACACACACACACACACACACATATATATATATATATATAGTAATCCACAGGCAGACTGTTTAGCTGTATCACAGCTCTTCAGTGCGGCTAGACTAGCACATCTCCCTACCCAAGGATCGAACCTTCAACCACCAAGTTGATAGTTGTTAGTTCTGTAAATTAGGGCCACGAGAGAAAAGCTTGTTAATACTATCTACAATGTCGACTTACATAAACATTAACCGCCGCTCCATAGTGCTCAATTTGTTTACTTTACAAAGAGCTTTACATTACGCTAAGAAGCAGCATGGGACATAACCCGACGACAGTGCTCAACCCAGAAAGGGGGGCTTATATAGTCATCCACAGACATATTGTTTCGTTTTATCACAGCTCTTCAGAGCGGATATATATATATATATATATATATATATATATATATATATATATATATATATGGGAAAATGAAAAAGGAAAACCAAAAAATGGATTTTTTTTTATGTGTACATCAACGTTTCGTCTTTATTTATAAGACTTCATCAGGATAATAAAATAGAGAAAAAATGGCATGCAAGTACAGATACATGTAGGATAGACATATTGGGAGGAAAAATAAAATGAAATGAAGGCCACTATTTGGTGGACGTCCGTACTTGTTGGAGAAATAGAAATGAAGGTTGAAGAAAATGAGTGGGGGAAAAAATGGAAGGATGGGGTGAGCAAGGACTACTGTGGCTGGTGGTAAGAGAAAGAGGTGGGGGATGAGCCGGGGTAAAGTGGATGGCAGAGAGGGAGTGGAGGCAAGAGGGGGGAGGGAGGTGTTTGGCCAGATGGCTGCGGTCAATATTGAAGGGGAAAAGTAAGTTGGAATGTTTGTGTATGGGGGGGGGGGTGTATGCAGGGAAAGGAGGATGGGTAGAGAGGGAGGGGGGCTGTGATTTTGGTGGATGGGCGAAAGTTATGGTCTTAGAGAGTGTTTTGAGAAAATGAGGGAATTTAAGAAGGGGTATGGGTTAAAAAAAAAGTTGAGAGGGGGAGAGGGAGGATTTGTTGTGATAGGGTGTGAAATATTTGAAATATTTGGAAAATGATAGCAATGAGTGAGGGATTGGAGGGGTGGAGGAGGGCGGTGATTGAAAGGGTGGGTATGGAATATTTGAAATATTTGGAACATGAGAAAGTTTATTTGGACTGCAGTATTAAAAATGTGAGGGAAAAAACGGAAAAAGTAAGGAGAAAATGAAGATTCAAGGAGAAAAATGAAGGGAGTGAGTAAATGGAAGAGTGTCATAAACGTAGGAGATGCAAATAAAAGTTAACTATGATCAGGCAAGAGTCTTTGTTCTGTGAGGATGATCTTGCTTATTAAGGGTGATAGGTTAAAGAAACCATTTCGTTGCTTGATGGTGGTGGAGGCTGTGATGAGGGCAGTTTCCAATAATCTTCGCCGAGATTTGTTGTGGATGTATTTAGTGATTTTGGCTTGTTCAAATTTGAATGCATGACCATGTTCTAGTGCATGGGAGAAAAGTGCACTAAGAGGGTTGTTGTTTTTTATGTCCCTTTTGTGTTCATTTAATCGTTTCTTTAATTCACGTTGTGTTTCTCCCACGTAAAATTGATGGCAATCATTGCAAGGGACAGTATATAAGCCGGCATGGGATGTGGGTGTTTTTTGGAAATGTCTGGATGTGTTTAAAGTTTGTTTTATGGATTGAGATGTGGTTTGTACTGTAGGAATGCCTAGTTTGTTAAGCGTGTTGCATATGGATGTGTTATTGGAATGCGTGGGTAGGAGAAGGGGTCTGTCTATGAGAGAGGTGTTAGGAGTTTGATTTTTTTGTGTGGTGTTTCTGGAGAATATTTGGAAGGCTTTTTTCTTGGCATTTAATATAAAATGTGTGCGGTATTGCAATGTTTTTAGGGAATTAAAAATGTACTTTATTTCTTCATCTATGTGTGGGGGGCTACATATTCTAAGGGCGCGTAGGGAGAAGCCTATAATTATGCCTGTTTTGATCTTGCTACGGACGTCCACCAAATAGTGGCCTTTATTTAATTTTATTTTTTCTCCCAATATGTCTACCCTACATGTATCTGTACTTGCATGACATTTTTTCTCTATTTTATCATCCTGATGAAGTCTTATAAATAAAGACGAAACGTTGATGTACACATAAAAACATCCATTTTTTTGGTTTTCCTTTTTCATTTTCCCATCACGTCGGATTACCTTCATCCTTCTCTTTCCATATATATATATATATATATATATATATATATATATATATATATATATATATATATACAGGGTGATTCATAAGTCACTTAGCTATTTAAAATGATTACCATATGAAACACAAACATACTATGAACTTTTGATAATTGCGATCTTACTCTCTAATTACTGCTATTGTCATTTTAAATTCGTTTATATATTTGTTTCTATATATATTTATTTCATAATAAATCAAATATGCTACAAAGAGTCGTAAATTCCTTGCAAAAATGAATGGAGCTATGCATGCAGAACGAAGGTGGAAATTTTGAAAATTTGCTGTAATTTAAAACTGCCATAAATGAATTTGTTGAATAAACTTTCTGTTTTGTATTACCGTATTTTTTAACTTTAGAATTTCAAAAATAAATAGCAAAGTGACTTATGAATCACCATGTATATATATATATATATATATATATATATATATACATATATATATATATATATATATATATATATATATATATATATATATATATATATCCGCCCTGAAGAGCTGTGATACAGCGAAACAATATGCATGTTGATTACTATATAAGCCCCTTTTATATATATATATATATATATATATATATATATATATATATATATATATATATATATATATATATATATATATATCAAGTAATCCAACAAAAGATATAAGCGTCAACTAATATCTTATAATTACACGTATTTGGACTGCTGTTTGTAACTTGGAGTAATTGACTTTCCTGATTATGCTTCTCAATATGGACTATATGGATATGGATGGACTATATGGATTCAACAAAAAGTATGTTTTTGGGTTGATATGTTTTGATGTTATGTATTTTTGTGTATTTGTGTATATAATTTTATATATTTTCGAAGCGTAATTTTATTACCTGTAGTAGTATAACTGCGGTAATGGTCCTCTGAAGAGAAGAATTATCTTTGAAAACTCATGAGCTAAGGACTTAAGAATAATTTGCTTGAACTTTGAATTCTAATAAAATTTGATTGACACCTTATTTTATTACCTCATTTTATATTATAATATATATATATATATGTATGTATATATATATATATGTATGTATATATATATATGTATATATATATATATGTATATATATATATATATATATATATATATGTATATATATATATATATATATATATATATGTATATATATATATATATATATATATATATATATATATATATATATATATAGTTAGATTCTGGTAACGATGTCTGTATTCATTCTTATAAAGATCCAGTTCCGGACGGGTAGTTTCGTTTTCACTTAGACAAGAACAATAAAAACTGGAATCAAACTTTCTATTGCTTATTTATACGTGCTCTTGATTAAAGAAATAAAACCTATTGAGCTTAGATCTTTGAAAGACTGCCCAGTAAAAATAAATACTCTCTCTCTCTCTTTCACATAGAAATTATTTTCCATTCCAAAGCTTCGTTGGGAATTCTCCTTATTTTGTAAGTCTGTCAATTTTTTGCAGTTGCCATATCACTTGCTCCCGGGAATTGACGCCGATCGTCATGCAGGTTTTTCATCTTACTAGTACTATAACAGTAATTCTCTTGTGGAAAAGTTGTTTACCATAAGAACTGAACAAAACAGTCACTTTCATTCGTTTTTGTTCATCTTCATTATTAAGGATCTTATGTTACGGATGTTTTTAGATGTGGATTGATAATTGTATTACTGAATTATTCGAATTACTGTTCTCATCTTTGATGTTATTATCACAAAATTCGGGTCGATATAAACTTCGACCTTCTTCAGGTGCGTCTTGTCGAGCTCGGGAATGTTTATGTCGAACTCGCGAATTTCGAGCGGAACTCCTTATTTCATCCACGGGGGTAGCTTGCTCTCATTCCGTCAGCACTAATTGGGTAGAAGATATTTGTAATTGTATTCTTACTGAGAAGTCGAATTTCAACCTCTGGAAGAGTGTTACTTAGAACTATATACAACACTTTTATCCGTTGCGCCACTGGGCATTGCGAACGATGATCTCAATAAATAATTACTTTGTATTATAGAGTGGAGGATTCCTTTTTCGAATTCATTTCAGGCGATGGGATAAATCTAAGGAGGTTATCTTACTTGTAATTTGCTTTATGTTTCTTTCCCGTGTTTGACTCGCTAATCGTTGCGTGACAAGATTAAAGTACTCATATTTATTCATACACAACCATATATACATCGATCTTTATTATAAAGTGGATATATGTATAGTAAAATTAGAAACCGTTTTACTCCATCAGTCTTAATACTTAACCACTTCATTATTCTTATTACAGATAGAATTTGAATTCTCTGAAGTGGGTTCTAGTATCTTAGATAAAACTAGTCACAGTACACCGAATATTCTTCGTGTCGCAGACGAAGTCTTCACTTACACAACATTGCGCAGCTTGTCTAGGCATATGCATAAATCAATTTCATACTGTAGCTTTTTTTTATACTAATTGTTCACCACGTACCAAGGCCAAACACAACTCGAGGATAAGGCTTAGTGAGATTTTCAGTTAGATTATGGAACAGTACTATGAAAGGGACGCCTCGACACATATATATATATATATATAAGTATGTATATAAAAAAATAATGTGAAAAAAAAGTTTATATTGTGTTATAACTTTTTATTATTTATTTATTTTTTTATTTATTTATTTTTTGACGTGTAGGAATATAAATTGTTCTGTAAATGAAAATAGTTTTTTCTTGTTGATGGTATGGAGAACAAAATTTTCGACTGATCCTTCAGTCTTCATCGGTGTTTGGGGTTTACGTGTGTACGGTGGGAGGTTTTCCCAGGCTATGAGGGGGGAAGAGTAGAAAAATATATATATATATATATATATATATATATATATATATATATATATATATATGTTGACATGAGTCTTGAAAGCGACCATGTTGTAGTATGCAGGGACACATTTCCTCGATAACGTGTTCCACAGGTCGGCAGAGTTTGAAAATAAACTTTGTTTATTGAAGTTCAATTTATTTCAGGTACACGGTGAAAGAAAGGAGAGTTCTTGTAAGTGTTGATAGAAAAGGCGAGTTCTTACTGAGAAGTTTTACAGGGTGAACTAGAGTTTGAAGCTAAGTCAAGCACCTACAATGAAAATACCGGTAGAGTAGAGAAAGACTGCCAGCGTCTCTTCTGTGAGGAAAGGTGTTGCAGCGAAGAGAAGAGATCATCCCTCACTAGATGGCGAAGCCGATTCTGGACCCTGTCAAGTCAGGAACGAGTGCTCTGAGCGGCACCTCCCAAGATGTGGCAGCAGTATTTGATTTAGTGCCGAATCTGACTATTATACAGGTAGAGGATTGCGTCAGGGGTCATGACCTTTCTGGAACGGTACAATGATTCAATCACTTTCCCAGCGACTTTAGCAACGAATTTGATGTAAGTCTTCTATATCAGCTCTGGGATGAAAGCTTCTCAGTTACGGGTAGGCACACAGACAATGATACGATGCATTTTATTTATATAGATGTTCAAGGTTGTTTGCTGTTAAATGATTATTTAAACGAGTTGTTATAAGATATAGTTTGAATGGTTCTTCTCGTGCAGAAATGTTTGCCCATCTTTTCTCTTGTATCGGATTATGTATTATGTTATTTTGTGTATGTGATTTAAGCGGGATGGCCATACAGACATAAATAAATATATTTAAATAAATGAATACAATAAATAAATGAATACACTGACCTCTATTTATATTAGATTTATTGAGAAACTGTTTAATTTCTGAGAACGTTTATTTAGTAACATCATTATTACCTGCGTTGTGAACATGGCTTCACATTATATTATATCTATGTATATAAATACCGACTAAAAGTACTCGACACATTTATTTGAGATAATCTGTCCAATTTCTAAAAGTTGTGTTGTGATTCAACCTGAACTGACAGCATTTATGGATTAACGGTCACTCCTAATTTAATATAGTTCAACACTTTTGTAGGTTTGACTTTAACACTTTATGAAAAAAAAGCTGAAATTGGGCTTGAAATACGAAGGCTTAGAACTATACTGACCGGCAGGCAGACATCAATGCAGAACATCAATAACGGAAAGGTTACTGTTTTAATCGTTCATTTAGACAACATATGGACACGAAATCCAAATTATTTAACTTCAATATCAATTTGTTATAAATAAATGAGAAACACGGGGATCTATTTTAAATAAGAGAAACAAACATTTGCGTTTGTTTCACAAGTCAATAATGTAGGAATATGAGAAGAAGAATGTTCCAATGGCGTTTATGATTTGATTTAATTTCTTAAGATCTCGGTTTGCTCCAGATATTGGATAGTTTTCTCCAAGACCTTGGGTCGTTTTTCAGCAGACCGGTGCTGTTTTTTCAACTGACTTTGATTTGTTTAATTACTTCAGACTATGGGTTTTATTTTCAATTCTCTCACCTTTTCAGCTGGTAAGATTTCGTTTTCGTCTCTATTGTCACATAGTCGAAAGGTGGTTTGGTATTATTATTATTTTTCTGGAATGTGTACTTCCATTACTCTATGTACATAAGTATGTGTCAGCGTGGCATTTACATTAAGATGAAAGTATACAAAACATGTTTTGTCATCTTTGTTTTATGCTTGTGAAACTTGAATCGCTTACCGAAAGAATCTCAGGTGGTTAGAACATGTTCACCAATGTTTGAGGACACTGGGTATACGTTGGCAGATATACTTAAATGATATCAAAATTATGTAATAGTCATTGTACGAGCATTTTATTTTTCAAAACTTTTGGCTTTTTTCTCCAGATCAGGGGTTCTCTTTCTCCACACTGTTTATTTTCAGGTTGTATCTTTTTCCAGACGATTTGCTTTTTTTAATTAAGACTGAGCTTGTCTAATTCCCCCATAACTTAGGTTGTGTAATCTCCAGACCCCACGTTGTTTTTTCTTCTAGACATTGGATTGTTTTTCTCCACACCATGGACTGTTTCTCTACAGACCTTGTTTTGTTTTTCTTCAGATTAAGGTTGTTTAAATTCTCAAAACCTTGTATTGTTTTTTGCAAATAGTAGCTTGTTTAATTTCTCTTGACTTTAGTGTTTTCTCACGAGATCATCGGTTGTTTTTAACCAGACCTTGTGTTGTTTTATTCCACCGAACTATAGATTGCTTTTATACAAACCGTACGTTTTTTTAAATATTCTCCAGACCTTAGGTTGTGTTTTTGCAGACCGTGAATCGTTTATATGCACACCTAGGTTTGTTTATTTTCTCTAAACTTTAAATTGTTGTACTTCAGACTTCGTGTTGTTTTTATCCAGATATTGGGTTGTTTTTCTCTAGGCGTTAGACGGTTTTACTCCAAACCTTTTTATTTATTTTTATTCAGACGCTGTGTTGTTTTTTTCTCAAGATTTGTGTTGTTTTCCTCCAGATATTGGGTTGTGTTCCTCAAGACCCTGCGTTGTTTTTCTCCAAATCTAGTGTTGTATTTTTACCAGACATTTGTTTTGTTTTTCTCTCGAACTTTCTTCATTAGACGAATTTCAGTTGTTCACCTTTGTTAACGACATTTTCATTTTAACATTTTACCTGCCAACTTCGCTATTTGTGAATATTTTCTAAAATACGTAAGAAACTTTTAACATTATAGAACGTATTGGTGCACATGTCTTTTTTAAAGATCATAAATTAAAAAAAAAGATGTATGTGAAAAATAGTTTCATAAGCAACGACCACATGAAACACTTTTGGACAATTCATTTTTAATGTCATTGACAAAACATTTTATTCAGCAATATTTACCATGCATTTTATTCAGTCATATTAGTCATACATTTTATTCAGATAAATTAGCCATACATTTTATTTAGCCATTTTAGCCATACATTTCATTCAGCAATATTAGCCATATATTTTATTCAGCCATATTAGCCATACATTTTATTCAGTCATATAAGCCATAAATTTAATTAGCCATATTAGCCAAAAATTTTATTCAGTTATATTAGCGTTTAATTTTATTCAGCCATATTGGCCATACATTTGATTCAGCCATATTAGCCATGAATTTTATTCAGTTATATTAGCCATACATTTTATTAAGTTATATTAGCCATACATTTTGTTAAGTTATTTTAGCCATACATTTTATTCAGCCATATTAGCCATACATTTTATTAAGTTATATTAGCCATATATTTGATTAAGTTATATTAGCCATGAATTTTATTCAGCCATATAAGCCATAGATTTTATTCAGACATATTCTCCATACATTTATTACAGAATTCGGTATACATTTTATTAATCCATATTAGTCATACATTATATTTCGCTATATTAGCCATACATTTTATTCAGCCATATTTGTCATACATTTTATTCAGCAATATTAGCCATACCTTTTATTCAGGCCTATTAGCTATACATTTTATTCAGCCATATAAGCCATACACCTTATTAAGCCACATTTGCCATACATTTTGTAAAGCCATATTAGCAATACAAATTTTCAGCCATGTAAGCTATATATTTTATTCAGCCAATTAGCCATACATTTTATTCAGCTATATTAGCCATACATTTTTTCAGCCATATAAGCTATATATTTTATTCAGCTAAATTAGCCATAAATTTTATCTAGCCATATTAGCCATATTAGCCTTACATTTAATTTAGCCATATAAGCTATAGTATATAACACAATAATCACTAATAAAGGATGACATCGTATCTTAAACTAACTATCTTGATTATAAATAGCAAGTTGAAAACTTTCGTTTACTATATAGGTGAGTTTACTTTACTTGGTTTATATTGTAGATGGTTGCATTTCTACATTTTCTTTTTAATCTTTTCAGAATGATTCTGAAACTTATTCTTCATATTTTAAAATAGGATGAATCCAAAATCTATTTCTGTATCACTGAATTATATATATATATATATATATATATATATATATATATATATATATATATATATATATATATATATATATATACTAGCGAAAACTAGTATATAAATAACCCCTAACTAAGGAGAAGGTAATCAAGGGGAGGATTGTATAATAACTACAGAGCATATACTACACTACTCCCTCCCCGAAAAGGAGGCAATGCTTGAGAGAATGGTATAATAACGAACGAACATACACTCTACTGCCCCGAAATGAAATAGTATACTGAAATAGTATAGTAAACTCAATTGAGCATTAAAAGAGAGTACATTAGTTTGAAATAGTATAGTACACTGAATTGAGCATTAAAAGAGAGTACACTAGTACAATTAATAGAAGTATTAGTATAGTTTCGGCTAAGACAGCCAGATACCAAGTTTCTATTAGTAACAAGCGAATTCACTGTGACCATGGAAATAAATGTTACAGGTAAAAACAGAAGGTAGTATTTGAAAATAAAAGACATAAAATCTTATGGAACATTGAAATACAAACATAAAAAAACACTCATTAAGAGAAAAAGACCGGAAATGGTAGTAGTCAAAATAAAGAAAAATCTGCCGAAAAGGAGCTCGACAGAGCTATGAAATAAATGTGGCTTGCTAGAGAGCTTAATATTTCAGCTGTTTCATCAGTGCCGTATTTGTTTTGTGCTGATCTTTTCTTTTGATTCTAATTCCTCCTAGTCGTTTTCCTGGGTTTTCCCAACTGTTCCTAGTGCTCTTACTAGTATTGGTATTACAGTAGTTCCATCTGTTTCCTTAGCTCTTAGCGAAAAGCAGGACACCTTAGTGTCATAATGTAGACGTGATCTTATCCTTGCTATAAGAATAAAAAATGCTCCGTTGAGCTAGCCCCTGTCCTCTCCAAACTCTATAACAAATGCCTTATCGAATTTTGCTTCCTTTGTAGCTGGAAAAATTGCGTCTGAGGTACCAAGTTTCAAGTATTCTAGTGAAAGAACTGACCAGCAAAATTATCGCCCCATGAGTCCACTTTTCTTCGCTAAAATCTTTAAATCATTAATCAATCTTGCGATAGGCCACAACCCTGAAAATGCTTAAATTCTTTCGGGCCAACAGTATGGATTTAGGCAATCTCGTTCTACTGTGGATATCCTAACGGTCATATTTGAACGCATATACGATACACTGGATAAAACTGGTTAAGCTAGTGTGGTGGCACTTGCTATATCCAAAGCCTTTGACAGGATCTAACATGAAGATCTCATGAAAAGTAATTGGTACGGTATTACTGGACTAGTATTTAATTAAATCAGACCCATCTTAACTAAAAAAAAGATCGAAGTCGTCTTCGATGGTCACACATCTACACACAACATTAATACGAGTATGCACTAGGGGTCAATTCTTGTACCTTTATTTTTTCTGATTTTTATAAACGACTTTCCTGATGCAATCGCGTCCGAGATGGGTATATTTGCTGATGACACCACGCTCTACTTTCGACACACGGACAAATCGAACGAACAAATATCCAAGGGAATAGCTGGATCCTCATAAAATGACCTCGTGTCAATAGTTAAATGAGGGCCATAAATGTATGGTTACATTCAATGCTATCAAGACAAAGCTCCTATCTTTTAACAATGATACGAAACCTTATTAACCACCGATTGTCATGGCTGATATCAGCCTTCCTAGGGACCAACATTTAAAATACTCGGCCTAACATTCACAGTGTACATGAATTTAAAATAAGTACATAGAAGAGGCTGCCAAGTCTGCTGCAAAGAATGTGATCTATTTCTACTTCTATAAAACCTTTTACACCTGCTAGTATCTTAGATCTATACAAAGCCACCATTTACCCATGCATTAAGTATTGTTGTCACATCTGGGCTGGTACTCTAACCACAAGTCTCTAACCACAAGTCTCTCCTTCTTAGACAGGATACACCAAGGGTATATAACCTAACGGGCCCCGCATTGTCTACCAGGTTCCAGCCCCTGGCCCACCGCCGCAATGTTGCATCCCTGTGCTTGTATTACAAGTACTTCAACGAATGTGCTCCGACGAACTTGCTGCATGTATCACCCTCGACCTAAATACCCCTGACATGCAGTAAAATCCCACCGATTTACGACGAAGGTCTACATATACCGGGAATCTTTCTACTCTAATATTTTTTTCATCGAATAGTTGCCTTCGGAATTCCCTCCCTGCTCTCTGTTTCCCCGACTATACCAACATGCATAAATATATATGTAATGTGAACAAACATTTCACTGTAAACTCCCCACTTAGGATGCCCCTATAAATCATGCCGCTAATTCAAAGTAGCCCCTTACATCTCAGTGACAATAAGTCTTGTTTGGGGTGAATTAAACAAATATTACCTTATTAATATATGAAAACTCTGATAGATATAACCTTTTAATTATTGAGCTTATTTTTTACTGCACTATTAAAGCATATCCTGGGTTTCTAATAACAACTGTTTTTTACTAAAACGATATATGCATTAATCTCACCCAGGTTAAACCATACTTATTTTAGTTCATTAACTTAAACTTTTTCTTTTCCGGGACAATTAGTATTGCTAGCAGTATTAACAGATCATTATTATTAAAGACATTTTAAAACGTGTTCATTGTATTGAAAATTTATTTTATTAATGGCTGCCATTTATATTTTTATATGTAAGGCTTCTAGTATTTTTAATTTTAGTTTTGTAGTTATCAAACTTTATAAAAATGTGTTCGTTCATGTTGTAATAAATATGTATTTAATTATAGCAAAATAGTGTTTTGCATAGATGTGTATTTGATGGAGGATTAGATTTATTTGTATTTTAGTTAAAGATTTTAATAAAATGTTTAATTTGTTAATCTATGATGTGCCTGTAATCTTAAGCAAAGCTTCAGGCTACATACAATATAATCAAGCGTTCGATCCTTGTCAAAGTTAGCCATGCTGATGACGACTGATAGCCAGAAAAACGTGTCCATGGATTACATTTATGTACGTAAACAAATAATTAATAAATATGTACATAAAATATAAATAATAAAACGTCCTATTAAGGGCGATTGAATGCAATATTCTGCATATCCTTTACCGCTAAGGATGTGAAAAAATAGAAAAACGCTGTTACTATCGCCAGTAAAAACAGTACCAAATACGAAAACTTAATATTTAGGCGATAAAAATTCGTACATATTCCGGGCAAGGCGTCGTCATCCAGAGATAAAGCTTCAAAATAGAGACAATATAGTCGAGAGTGCGATCCGTGTCTAAGTTAGCCATGCTGATGATTACTGATAGTCAGTAACACGTGTCCATGGATTACTTATAGTTAGGTAAACTCAATTAATATATATATATATATATATATATATATATATATATAGAATTATAAAAAGAAAAACTATACACACATTAAGGTTGTACACATAATAATTTATTTCGACCCCTTTAATTAGGTCTCCTCAAATGTATAGACAACCACGTCAAAAAAAAACCTTTTTTTGGTTTTTTTGACGTGGTTGTCTATACATTTGAGGAGACCTAATTAAAGGGGTCGAAATAAATTATTATGTGTACAACCTTAATGTGTGTATAGTTTTTCTTTTTATAATTCTATTTTGCTCTGTTTAAATTACATTGAGCTCTGTTATTCAGATTCTCTACACAAAATTGAAATCTACACACTATATATATATATATATATATATGTATATATATATATATATAAATAATGACACATCTTATTGAAGGCGACTTAATGCAATATTCTGCATATTCTTTACCGCTTAGGAAGTTGAAAATACAAAAATATCGCCAGTAAAAACAATATATGTACATATATATATATATATATATATATATATATATATATGTAGTTATTTTTATTTACACAGACATGTACAAAATATGCGACACTGGCATGTCGATGTTATCGATATACAGCTATTATAAACTGAAATCTCATCAGGCAGAGTTAGAATCCGATCTTAACCTTAGATCATATTTAGAAAGAATTAAAGATTTCATTCTTTCTAAATATGATCTAAGGTTAAGATCGGATTCTAACTCTGCCTGATGAGATCCCAGTTTATAATAGCTGTTGATCGATAAATAAAAATAATCATGTATAAAAGCTCTATTTAATATCGAGCACTTTTTATAAACCCGGTTGAAATTCTTTGGATTACTACCCTGTGGATGTTTTACCTGGATTATATATATATATATATATATATATATATATATATATATATATATATATATATATATATATATATATATATATATATATATATATATATACATATATATATATATATATATATCTATCTATATAAATATATATATATATATATATATATATATATTTATTTATTCTGGTACAGAAAAATTAGTACAACATTCGTACCGTCGGTTTCAAGCACGGAAGGTCTTACCCATCCGGCTCTCTTCAGCTTCTGTTGTCATCTCACATGAGATGACAACAGAAGCTGAAGAGAGCCGGATGGGTAAGACCTTCCGTGCTTGAAACCGACGGTACGAATGTTGTACTAATTTTTCTGTACCAGAATAAATAAATATTATGCTCTTAATTTTTAACTTTAATTCTTAATTAATCGAGCACTCTGCTGGGATTTTTCCTACCATTCTACAAAGAAGTTATATATATATATATATATATATATATATATATATATATATATATATATATATATATATATATATATAGTAAGATATGAAGATATATATATGGCAATTAATCTACACAGAGGCTCCCGCGTTTCATCCCAGGGGGGATCTTCAGGCTAAAATGCATGTAGTTATTTTTGCCGGGTGTTTTTATATGCACGGCTAGCTAGAAACACCCGGCAAAAATAACTTGCATTTTAGCCTGAACATTCCTCCCAAGGATGAAATGCGGGAGCCTCTTTGTAGCTCAACTACCATCAATATTTTTTAATAGTTTACTACCTAGCTCTACTGACGTATCGAGCACTGATGAAGTAAGTACTGAAAATTGATACATAAAACATTATATCTCTTTATAAAATGTTATGTGGATACATGAAATTATATATATATATATATATATATATATATATATATACACACACATATATATATATATATATATATATATATATATATATATATATATATATATATATATATATATATATATATTTACTTATTTTGGTACAGAAAAATTAGTACAACATTCGTACCGTCGGTTTCAAACCATGCTAAGTCCTTCCGAGTTTGAAACCGACGGTACGAATGTTGTACTAATTTTTCTGTACCAAAATAAATAAATATTACGCTCTTAATTTTTAATTTTTTAACTTTAATTCCTAATTAATCGAGCACTCTGCTTGGATATTTTCCTGCTATATTACAAAGAAGTTATATATATATATATATATATATATATATATATATATATATATATATATATATATATATATATATATTATCTAAGGGCATGTTACTAACTGACACTGACTTATTTATTGAATACTAACCTGTTTTCATGTGCGAATACCGGGGACGCTCGTACCTGGTTTAATGGCACAATGTAATGCCTTCAAGATTAGTAAGCAATCGCATAATCAACGATTAATCTGAAAGGATATTCAGAGTAAAGCGAAACGAACAAGAAGAAAAAATAGGGTGTTAGGTTGGCTGACAATTTTATTCTTTTGAAGTTCGTTGCTCGGTATCTCGGTCAACGATCTGGCGTTCGTGCCGGTGACATAATTACGGTGTCGCTCTCATAACATTTTCTGGTCACACGACGCCAAGATTAAGGGCGGCTTTTTGGCTTTGCCATTTTTTTTCTCGTTTCCCCTTTTTTTTTTATATGTCTTTAAAATCTTTTGCTTTGATCTATGTTTTTTCGGGGTCGCCCATCTTTTTATCAGCTAAAAAATCACAAAAAACCGGATGGGAAGAAGGTAAGCATTTCTGTAAATACCAGTCCTATACTTTATAATATATAGCAATGCGTATATATATATATATATATATATATATATATATATATATATATATATATATATATATATATATATATATATATATATATATGTGTATATATATATATATATATACATATACATATATATATACATATACATATACATATATATATACATATATATATATATATACATATATATATATATATACATATATATACATATATGTATCCATATACATATCTATATATACATATATATATATATACATATATATATAATTATATATAGATATGTATATACATATATATACATATATATATATCCATATATGTATCCATATACATATATATAGATATACATATATATACATATACATATATATACATATATACATATACATATATATAAATATATATATATACATATATATATATATATATATCCATATACATATATATACATATATATATAAACATATATACATATATATACATATATATATATACATACATATATATATACATATATATACATATATATATACATATACATATATACATATACATATATATACATATATATACATATATACATATATATATCCATATACATATATATACAAATATATATGCACATATATATATATATATATATATATATCTATATATATATATATCCATATACATATATATACATATATATACACATATATAAAGAGGTGTACTAAAAGCGAACTTTTAGGAGAGGTAAAACCTATTGTGAAGAGTATACAGCTCAATATCCAGGATAGAGCAGGTAGATATGAAGAAGAATGGAAAGGAATTAGAGAAGCAAAAGCCAAATCAAAATTCAATTCAAATGCTCAGAGCAAGGTATATTCCGCAAAAAGGCAATTTATTCAAGTTAAATTTTCCTTAAGCCAGGCTTTTCAAAGATCAAAATCTTATCATCAGAGGAAGTTGCTGGGATAGATAAGTTGGCAATGGCCAAGATTTAAAATTTGAAAAAAAGAAATAAAAGTTGTAGGGAAAGAAAACGCAGGGCAAAACTCTGCCCGAATGCAAGCAAATGTCCGATTGCTAAAAAGTCCGGTGTCGAAAAGTCCAGCGGAGAGAATAAGGTGTAGATAGGCGGGTCATTAACGGCACAATAAATAATGAGAGAGGATTCAAAGTTAAAATCCAAGATGCCACAACTTCAGGTACGGCGAAAATAGAAAATCCAAAAGGGTAAAAAGTCCAATAAGAGGTACGTTCGTGGAAGCAGGTAGGCTCAGAGAAGATTGAGGTGGAAAATAGTCGCCATTAAAAGTACTTCCTGTGCAGAGATAAGAATGGAAAGTGTTTTAAAGTGGGAAAAAAAGGCAGCGAAAATGTTTAAAGCTAACCCGTTTAGAAAGCCGGCTTAAAATGAAAAAGCAAAAACTAATTTGCGACCAGTAGGCAGGGAGGGAACGGGTAAGGGGTGCGGGGGAGGAGAAAGGGACGGGTACGAGGGAGGAGAAAGGGAGCGGAAACGGTGAAATAAGTGCGGTTAAAACTAAGAGTGTGAATCTGGGGGTGAGATGTGGGGGGTGAGTCACATAAAGTTGAAATTGGATGTGAGCGCGGAATAGGATTCAACTAGAAAAGGGGAAGAAAGGAGTGGGGGTGAGTTAACGAAAGTTCGGAGAGGGTGTTAAAATAACAGAATATGTTTATGAACAGAGTTCGGGGTTTAGATGCTTAATCAGATGACCTTAGATATAAACAATGAGGCAAAATATATTTAAAGGGTAGAACTAGAAGAATGAATTAAAAATTAAAAAAGTAAAGATAAAAAATAAAGATAAAAATAGTATTAAAAGTAGAAATAAGAAAATAAAGAATGAAAAAGAGATAATAAGATTAGTCTCAGGCTCGCAAGGAAAATTAAGGATTGACCGATAAAAAATAAAAAATAAAAAATAATAGAAAATAATAAAATAATAATAATAGAATGAAGGGAAAGTAGAAGAGATTGGAGCTCAAGAGTGAGAATTAGAATAAAGAAAGGTAAAAAGTAAAATAAACCTCGAAGGGATATCCGGAATGGGAATCTCCAAGGTGGTTAGAGATATGGGTTGAAATAAAATAAGCTGTTACAGGACGCTATTTCTTATGGATAATGGGAAAATTAAACTTTGACATTTTTTTCGAAAAAGTTATATGGAGGTTAATTAAGAAAATTATTAAAAAGGTTAATGATAGCAGAAAGAAGTAAGAGACATACAAGGTTAAAGAAGTGACAATAGATTAAGCCAGAGGGAGAGTGGAGATCGCAAGTTAAAAGTAAATATTATGGGGGTTAAAAGATGTAGAGCGAGGGCGGGTTGGGGTTGAGTATGGTCTGAGAGAAGTGTGCGAAGGGCAAGGTAAAACAAGGGGGGAATAATCGAGACTATTATAAGAGTGAGAAGAATTATTTAGAAGTAAAAACAGGAGGAGAATAATAATTTCCATTGTTATCTCTGCCCAGGAAGTACTTTTAATGGCGACTATTTTCCACCTCAATCGTCTCTGAGCCTACCTGCTTCCACGAACGTACCTCTTATTGGACTTTTTACACTTTTGGATTTTCTATTTTCGCCGTACCTGAAGTTGTGGCATCTTGGATTTTAACTTTGAATCCTCTCTCATTATTTATTGTGCCGTTAATGACCCGCCTATCTACACCTTATTCTCTCCGCTGGACTTTTCGACACCGGACTTTTTAGCAATCGGACATTTGCTTGCATTCGGGCAGAGTTTTGCCCTGCGTTTTCTTTCCCTACAACTTTTATTTCTTTTTTTCAAATTTTAAATCTTGGCCATTGCCAACTTATCTATCCCAGCAACTTCCTCTGATGATAAGATTTTGACCTTTGAAAAGCCTGGCTTAAGGAAAATTTAACTTGAATAAATTGCCTTTTTGCGGAATATACCTTGCTCTGAGCATTTGAATTGAATTTTGATTTGGCTTTTGCTTCTCTAATTCCTTTCTATTCTTCTTCATATACACATATATATATATATACATATATATATATACATATATATATATTTCCATATACATATATATATATATATATATATATATATATATATATATATATATATATATATATATATATATATATACTTCTACATCGTTACGAATAAGTTAGCAAGTAAAACGCGTGCCTTTTTGTAGCCGCAAGATGAAACCATTTCAAGTCGTGAGGGGAAGCGAGGAAGAAAATAACAAGTCAGACAACCGCCCCAGACTTACTCAGCCGGCTGAAATAAATTCGGAAACAAATCATTCACTTTATAACAAACAGCAAACGGTATGTGTATTTTCTTTAGGTCATCAGAAACGATAATAATAATTAATATATAAAAAAATCAAGTTACGGACGTAATTCTATGGTTTTATAAGAATATTTTAGTAGTATATCAAGTTAAATAGCGAGTCCGAACAATGCCGAAGCTTACATATGTCCATTCATTTGTGACAAAAGGTTGTACATTTAAATACTAATACTCAAATTCGCACACTCGTAATGATACGCACCCGCACACACATTCATACGTAGAGAAACATGGTTACCAATGCGTATACATGTGTGAAGACAGACAGAGATAATAATATACGCTGGACACGTGAAAAAACAAAACAGACATCAAAGTATAGTTAATATAAGCGTTGTTTCAAAAACAAACGGAACGATAAGGAAGAAGTTGCAAATAAATATATGCATCTGGTGTCTTGTTATTCATACATGATTAATATTCAATTTTGCTACAGAAGAACATTTTTGAAACATGACACAGAATTCTCTAAGATATTAAGAACTACATGTATACCTATACAGGACCGGCGGGACAGTTATAAAAGTGTGCGGGGGCTCTCCTAAAAAGTGGAGGGGGCCCGGTTAAACACAGGCATATATAACTTCATTATTGATGACCGTAAAGTGGGGGGGCATAGCCCCCCCCCCCCACCTCCCCCCGGTGCCGCCGTCCATGCTATAGTATTTACATGAAGCTATTTTTATTTACCAAATCAGCATGTTTATTCGAGTAAAACACAGTATGTATATATATATATATATATATATATATATATATATATATATATATATATATATATATATATAATGGTAATAATCCAGGTGAAAAATATCCACAGGGTGGTAATCCAGAGAATTTTAACCGGGTTTATAAAAAGTGCTCAATATCAAAATAGAGCTTATATATGATAATTTTATTTACACAGACATGTACAAAATCTGCGACACTGGCATGTCGATGTTATCGATCAACAGTTACTATAAACTGAGATCTCATCAGGCAGAGTTAGAATCCGATCTTAACCTCAGATCATATTTGGAGAGAATATATATATATATATATATATATATATATATATATATATATATATATATACTTAGGCAGCAAGTCATTATCCAAGCAAGCGTTGTGGAACGTCACGGAACTTTCTCGTTTGTAAATCTTCTTCGTGAGGTTCTCAAACCGTCGAGCTATGCTTCTTATTTCTTATATTTCTTATATTTTGTATTAAAAAAAAAACATAATCCTGTAGACGACTAAGAAAGTCGACAGTGCTCGAAAAAAAAATGGCAGAATTAAAAACAATCGGGGAAATACTCTACGGATTGCCACCTGAAACCAGAAGGATAGCTCGACGGTTTGAGAACCTCACGAAAGAAGATTTACAAACGACGTTCCGTGGCGTTTAAAAACGCTTGCTAGGATATATATATATATATATATATATATATATATATATATATAAATATATATATAAAGTATTCTATTTACACAGACATGTACAAAATCAAAGTAAAAATCTAAATATATATATATATATATAAATATGTATATAGATATATTATATATATGTTTCCATATATATATATATATATATATATTAGTAGAGAATGGTAGTTTGGTTGAAGCATTGCTGTGTATAATAGTAGTATGTTTTTCAAAGGCTGTGGGCAATGTAAATTCCGGGTAAGATGCAAGTTGTAAGGAACAAAAACAATAAATCGAATACGAAATATGACTATTTATTTTTCCTAAAATCTTACATAACAGCGAGAGTGTTTTTAGCTGTTTGTGTGATGTCCAGGTGATTAAAAAACCATTATTTAATATTTCGGGAAAAGGGACTTCCCTTTGTCAAAAATAATAAAACCAGAAGAAAAATTTCTCCGACTGTGTAGAGAATCTTACAAAACAAAATGGCACCCAGATGTAGAATCGCAGCGAAAACAGTCTCGCAGGGAATGTAAATTAATTTTTTTTAAGGTTATGTTACATATATGATTTGGTGTTCAAAAATATTTGTGTAATGCTGGTTAAGTGTATGGTGCTCGATAAACTGTAAGTTTTAATAATATATATATATATATATATATATATATATATTATAATTTTTTTTATTAAGTTTATATTTGATTATTTACTTTTATTTTCAGTGTGTTTTATCTTCGTATTTTTATTTTTTTTATCTTTCTTTCGTATTTTAACGATTTTAATGTAAAGTAAAGTAATTAATCTCTTATTTTAAATATTCTAGATTTATTAAATTTATTGATTATCGTCTATTTAAGAAGTGTTATTAAGTGTGAGTTTCGTCAAATTAGTTTATCGAATTAACTTGATATATTTACTATACGATAAAGGGAAATAACTCTGTTATGCGAATGAATTTATTTTATGGATTCTTTAGGTGGAAATCTGTATGACCATATTAGTATATATATATATATATATATATATATATATATATATATATATATATAAATATATAAAGCATATATACACATACATGCATATATACATATATATATACATATGTATGTATACATACATATATACACATATATATGTGCATATATGTATGTATTATTGTTTGTTTAATTGTTTATCTATATATTCTTCATTTTCATCTTGTTTACATATTTTTTTATATTAATATTTAATTTATTTTTTTATCATTATTTATTTATTTATTTATTTATTTATTCATTTATTTATTTATTCATTTATTATTATTATTATTATTTTTAAAATATTTTTTTTCATTTTATTTTTTTATTTATTCATTTATTTTATTTTTATTTTTAATATTTTTAAAAAAATTTATTATTTGTTGATTTAATATTTTCATGTTATTTGTATACGTTTTATATGTGTTTGGATGAATTAATTAACAATGCTAGGTTATGGACTAACACCTACTGACATCCACAATCTCTTATGCATCATCATCGACAACACATACTTTACCTTTCAGCAGCACACTTTCAAACAAATCTCCGGCCTCCTCATGGGTTCTAGCCTTTCCAGTCTCTTAGCCATCACCTACATGAACCGGTTAGAGCAACGAGCACTAAACTCCTGCCTATCCTATATATTCTTCTCCAGATATATAGATGACATTCTAGTTGTCACAGAATCCCGCGACCACTCCCTAAGAAAAGAAAAACTAAATTCCAAAACCGTGACACGATATTTAAGTCGTCTTCCATAGCAGAATCTTCGATACTTTCAGCTGGTTTTTTCTAATGAAAACTTTGACTGCGGAAAACGGCTAAATATATCGTGTCTAGATTTTGGAATTAAGTTTTCCTCTTACTTTTTTACTGTCACAACTTTTCATGTCAGTTCGTTCTTCATTAATTCTATCATGTATTTTGATTTGATGTTACCTTTGTTAAGAGCTAATTTTGAACTTTTTCTGTCCTTTTCTCTGTCGATAATAAATGAACAATTTCCCTGATTAGCAACAGAGTTGAGAGAAAACCTATATACCCCTATTAAAAACCTATATATTCCTATTAAAAACCTATATATTCCTATTAGAAACCTATATACTCCTATTAAAAACCTATATACTCCTATTAAAAACCTATATACTCCTATTAAAAACCTATGTACTCCTACTAAAAACCTATATACTCCTATTAAAAACCTATATACTCCTATTAAAAACCTATGTACTCCTATTAAAAACCTATATATTCCTATTAAAAACCTATATACCCCTATTAAAAACCTATGTACTCCTATTAAAAACCTATATACTCCTATTAAAAACCTATGTACTCCTATTAAACACCTATATACTCCTATTAAACACCTATATACTCCTATTAAAAACCTATATACTCCTATTAAACACCTATATACTCCTATTAAACACCTATGTACTCCTATTAAAAACCTATATACTCCTATTAAAAACCTATATACTCCTATTAAAAACCTATATACTCCTATTAAAAACCTATGTACTCCTATTAAAAACCTATATACTCCTATTAAAAACCTATATACTCCTATTAAAAACCTATGTACTCCTATTAAAAACCTATATATTCCTATTAAAAACCTATACACCCCTATTAAAAACCTATGTACTCCTATTAAAAACCTATATACTCCTATTAAAATCCTATATACTCCTATTAAAAACCTATATACTCCTATTAAAAACCTATATATTCCTTTTAAAACCTATATATTCCTATTAAAAACCTATATACTCCTATTAAAAACCTATATACTCCTATTAAAAACCTATGTACTCCTATTAAAAACCTATATACTCCTATTAAAAACCTATGTACTCCTATTAAAAACCTATATACTCCTATTAAAAACCTATGTACTCCTATTAAACACCTATACACTCCTATTAAACACCTATGTACTCCTATTGATTTCTGCTACGTAACGTACGTAGGAAATGATAAAAGCATTGAATTTAGAAATGATACACTTAAAAAATTACAATTAAATTAACACATTAAAAATGTTTTCTTTGTTGGCGCGTAAAAAAAACTGAAACTATAAAGAAAAAGTTTAGTTGTGGTTGTTCGACGACAAATGAGGATAAGACAAATGTGAGATGGTATTGTTATAGATTGGCATTTCCTTTGGAAATTTGAGTGCACCTATATATATATATATATATATATATATATATATATATATATATATATATATATATATATATATATATATATATATATATATATATACGGGGTGATTCATAAGTCACTTCACTTAGCTATTTAAAATGATTACCATATGAAGCACAAGCATACTATGATCTTTTAATAATTGTTATCTTACTCTCTAATTACTACTATTTGTTATTTTAAATTTGTTCGTTTATATATTTGTTTCTATATATATATATTTCATAATCAATTAAATATGCTACAAAGACTCGTAAATTCCTTGCAAAAAGAATGGAGCTATGCATGCAGAACGGAGGTGGAAATTTTGACAATTTGCTGTAATTTTAAACTCCCATAAATGAATTTGTTGAATAAACTTTCTGTTTTGTATTACCGTATTTTTAAACTTTAGAATTTAAAAAATAAATAGCTAAGTGAGTTATGAATCACCCTGTATATATATATATATATATATATATATATATATATATATATATATATATATATATATATATATATATATAGTGAATGCTTTTATTCAAACATGTACAAGGTCTGCTACACTGGCATTCAAAATACAGCTCTATATTTTTTATTGAGCACTCTTTTATAAACCCGGTTTGATTCCCTTTGGATTTCTACCCTGTGGATTTTTACCCAACCTGGATTACTATATATATATATATATATATATATATATATATATATATATATATATATATATCAGTAATGAAAATAGACAAACAAATGCCTTTGCAGACCACGTTTTGAGATGCAATATTTTATTATAATTATTTAAATGTCTTTCTTAAGAGGTCAGCCTCTGGATTCGCATCTTTAGACCTGCAATAATTAACATTTAGTATACTGATGATTGCATATAGTATGAAACATTAGTGTCACTTGGAAAACATAATTAATACTTATAAAAATATTTTTATCGCTCTCTTAAATACAAGTATGCGCGTCTAGGTGAATTTATAAACAGTCAGCCACACCAAGCCGCTTAGTAACGTTCTTTGCCCTGGCAAGTTTGTTATAAATTCCCACCAATGATATTATAGACTTTGGTACTGTTTTAGATATTGACCCTAATTTCCGTGACTGCCCGGCAGCAGCAAGCCGACAGCTAACGGAAGCGTCCGAGACCTGCCGAAATCGAAAACGAGGCTGGCAGACGATATTGATTTGAAGGAGAGACGCTTGGCACTTGTTGAAAATGAATTTTGAAGTGTTGTGTCGTACAATTGCCTCTCCGGAGCAGTGCATTAACTTTTGCCAGCAGAAAGCTCTGCTGGCAAAAGATATGCGATGTATGCGATGCGGCGGCGGCCGACTTTGCCGGCTAGTACCGCGAAACACTGTGACGGAAAAATATGCCTGGAGATGCCCCACCCAGGAATGCCGGGCTTGGATTTCGTTGCGATCGGGGACTTTTTTTTTCGCGGTCAAAACTCGCCATATCAACAATTTTAAAGATGATCTACCTGTGGTCCCAGGATATGGCGACCGGTAAAAACTTAGTAAAGGAATGCGGCGTACTGTCTAGTTATATTATCGCAGATAGCCGTACTTTATCCAGGCGTCGGCGACCAACAATCTTCTGCTCCTCCGCCTCCTTCCACATCCTCGGCGACGACCCCATCCTCCTCTTCTGCCCGTATTTCGCTAAGCCCCCCTCCAAAACCGAAAAACAAGCCCTTACCCCTCCAGCTATAATAATGAAAAAAAAAACAAAAAAACAATGCGTAATTGCAAATAAAAAAAATGGTTTAAAAAAGTTATTATTTTCGCGTTCTAAAGTTTATAAAAACAATTTATTTCAGTTACAAAAAAAATGGTTTAAAATGTTAGCGTTTATAAAAAAAATTCTTACAAAAATGGTTAAAAAATATTAATTAAAAAAAAGTTTATTCATTTCAGCTATGGGTTTGTTCATTTATTTCATTTTCTGTATAAAAATATATGCATTTCTTTTTCTTTACGTATATTCATCGTCTTACATTGTTGTCGTCTGCCGACTCGGCAGGTCTCTGACGCTTCCGTTAGCTGTCGGCTCGCTGCTGCCGGGCAGTCACGGAAATAAGGGTCAATATCTAAAACAGTACCTAGACTTTAAATTTCCTTCTTTCCGTGGTGATTAATGGCGGCCTGGAGGTAAGAACTCAGCCTGCACTGCCAAAGGTAACTTTATGAATGTGTTCTAATGCTTGGACAAACAGTAATTAATATTTCCTATACTCATGATTGTATATAGTGTGAAACTCTAGTGTCTCTAGGTAAAACTAATTAATATTGATAAAAAATATTCTTATTGCTCTCTCAAATACGAGGATTAATATTTCTAAAAAATACTCATATATATATATATATATATATATATATATATATATATATATATTAATTAATTAAGTTAAAATATTAACTAAATGAACAAAACGATTACTTTTCAAAAGTTCTCAATATATATTAGAGCTTTTATATTAAAATAAACATAGTTTGAGTATTCGACAA
>OY744533.1:78541189-78581189 GCA_963556195.1 Sepiola atlantica
TTTTGTTTTCTCCCTGTTGTAAATATCTTGTGACTGGTTACCCTTCGTAGCTTATGCGGGTTGGTTTCCGCATTCGAAAATTGTAGCTGTTTTGATCATTGCCGTCCTTTGTATAATTTTAATGATCCCTTTGATTCCAATTTCTCCCAGTCTTTTTTCCAGTTTTTTTTGGATTGTTCCTAGTGCTCCTACGATTATTGGTATTATACTGACTTTCTTCATGCTCAATATTCCTTTTAGTTCCGTTTCTTTGATTTTTAATCTGTAGTCTGCTGGAACGGCGAAGTCTAAGATTTTGCAGGATTTTGCCTTCTTGTTTATTATTATAACATCCTTGCTTGTATGAGTTTGTCTGTTTGTATATTAATATCCAAGATGATTTTGTTTTTTTCGTTTTCCAGTTCTGTTTCTGGTTTATGTTTGTACCATTTGCCTGCGTATTCGAAGTCCAATTGTTTGCTCAGTTCCCGGTGTACTGCTTTCCCCACAAAGTGATGTCTGTTTTTGTATTCTTTTTTGGGCTAGTTTGATACATTCACTTATGTGATTTCCTTTTTCGTCTCTTTATCCACACAGTCTGCATTTACTGTTTCTCTGGGTTTTATCTATTTTATCTTTGATGTAGTTTGCCCTAATCGCATTGATCTGTGCAGTCATCAGTAATTATTGTTATTATTATTTGTACTCACTTGGAGTTCTCACACAGATCATCGTCAGTGATTGCTCACCGACGATAACCAGTGGTATTTCCTGGAGTCTGAGTGACAACAATCTCCCCAGACTTTCAGTATTCTTCACCTCTTTTCGATAACGATGCGGTATCGCAACAGCCTTTTACCATTGATTTCTCGCTGGTAAGGACAATTGGTCTTCTCTGGGATTTGGGTGGCAATAAGCCTCCCCAAGGTCTCAGCATTCTTTGCACTTTTCCAGTGGAGGTCTGGTTTGTGCTGTCCCTCCTCGGTCTTCTCATCCTTTTCGACCCTCTACAAATATGTTGTCTTGTGTCAGCCTAGGGCGACACTAGTTAAAAAAATAAAATAAATAAAATAATATTTCTTTAAATTAATTTTAAAAAAAAAAGAAAAAAAGTTTAATTTTTTTTTTAATTTTAAAATTTTTTCCTTTCAATTCCTTATTTTTTTCCTTTTCTCTTTCCTTATTTAAAAAATAAAAAAAATAATTTTTCATTCTTTTTAATTTTTTGGCGGGTGGGCAGAGGAAGGAGCTTATAGTGTTTCTTGTAATTTCTGTTTCTTGGTTCATTTTTGTGTAGTGATAGCTGAGGCCGGTGTAATTTATTAGGTGGGGGGAGATTATGAAGAGCTGTTTCTTGCAGTTTCTGTTCTTGGCTCTTGTTGTGGTGTTCTTCGTGTGGTTTTGTTTTCTCCGTTGTAAATTCCTTGTGACTGGTTAGCCTTTGTAGCTTATGTGTGTTAGTTTCCGCATTCAAAGATTTTCCTTACAATTGCAGCTGTTTTGATCATTGCCGTCCTTTGTATGGTTTCGATAGTCCCTTTGATTCCAATTTCTCCCAGGTTTGTTGGGATTTTTCCTAGTGCTCCTTCGATTATTGGTATTATACTAACTTTCTTCATGCACCATATTCCTTTCAGTTCTCTGGCTAGTTCTGTGTATTTACTTCGTTTTTCCGTGTCTTTGATCTTCACTCTGTGGCCTGCTGGAACGGCAAAGTCTACGATTTTACAAGATTTTTCCTTTTTGTCGATTATAATAACATCAGGTCTCGTTGCTTGTATGAGTTTATCTCTTTGTATATCCATATCCCAGAGGGTTTTATGTTTTTCGTTTTCCAGTACTGTTTCTGGTTTATGTTTGTACCATTTGTCTGCATATTTGAAATTCAATTGTTTGCACAGTTCCCTGTGTATTACTTTCCCAACACAATCATGTCTGTTCTTGTATTCTTTTTGAGCAAGTTTGCTACATTCACTTATTATATGATTTACTGTTTCGTCTCTTTGTCCACACAATCTGCATTTATCGTTTTCCTGGGTTTTATCTATTTTAGCTTTAATGTAGTTTGTCCTAATCGCATTGTACTGTGCAGCCATCAGTAAAGATTCCGTTTCTCTGTTCAAGTTTCCTTTTCTTAGCCATGTCCAGCTATTTGCGTTGGTTTCTTCTCCTGTGAATCTTATGAAGCGTCCATGTAGTTGTTTTTCTTCCCATTTTTCTTTTCTTGTCTGTTTGTGTCCAGTTTCGATGCTTCCTGCGTTGTTCGTTGGGACGATATCTCTTGCTGCGGTGATCAGCCTTTCTGTGTTCTGGTTTATGTATTTCTCCAGCTCTTTTTTAGTGTCGTCCACACAGTCTTCTATACTTACCAGTCCTCTTCCCCCTTCGTTTCTCTTCACGTAGAGTCTGTCTGTATCGTTTTTTTGGATGTAGTGCATTGTGCATAGTCATTAATTTTCTAGTCCTCTGATCAAGGTGCCTAAGTTCTTCTTTAGTCCAGTTTATGAATGATCCAGAATATCTTATTAGTGATACTGCCCAGGAACTTATTCATTTGATTAGGTTTCTGTTATATAATTTTGTTTCTAAGAGCTTTCTTCTTCTTCTTCTTCTTCTTCTTCTTCTTCTTCTTCTTCTTCTTCTTCTTCTTCTTCTTCTTGTTGTTGTTGTTGTTGTTGTTGTTGTTGTTGTTGTTGTTGTTGTTGTTGTTATTATTATTATTATTATTATTATTATTATTATTATTATTATTATTATTATTGTTGTTGTTGTTGTTGTTGTTATTGTTATTATTATTATTATTTACTCACTCCGGTTGTTACTAATGATGTATGGCCTATAAATCAATTGACTTTTTACGGGGTCCGCGTAATCAATGTGATTACGCCGTATTTTTTTCAAGTTTATTGAAAAAAATACGGCGTAATCACATTGACACACCGGTTACCGTTAGATCACCGAAGTTTAGCAAGGATGAGGCTGGCCAGTACTAAATGGGTGACCATTTGGGAAAACCAGGTGCTGTATGTGGCGATATGGGAAAACAATAACAAAAACGACAAGAGCCTTCAAAAATCCAAATTGAATTATTGAATAAATGCAAAATGATATAATTAAATGCAGGCATATAAATAAATATATATTTTGCTATTGAAGACTTAATTGAGTGAAATATTTAATTGCCTAATTAAACTGCTTGCATACATTCTGAGAAAAAATAACACATAATGATAAAGCATGTGCGAAATGCAAATATTGTTATACAAATACTGTTATACAATACTGTTATAAAATACTGTTAAGGCGTTGGGTTCGATTTTTGATTACTCCCACGCCGTATAAACCAGTCAGCTACAGTATAGATGATTAGTGATGCAGTCTAACTATAGTAAACTGTTAAACGAAGTACAATTTATCATCAATTATTACACATATAGGCACACAAGTCACACACACACATATATACCTGTCTTATATATACGATTATTTTTTATACAGACATGTACAAAAGGAAAAATAAATCACTTGTTTTGAACAGCTGATTATGTAATAGATTTTGTATTTTTACAACTTTAATTCTCATCCTATAATTGTCTATATAATTACTCTATCTCGTATATCGAGCATCACATTATTTTCATGATATGTTCTATTTTTATGATATACATTATATCCTTATTTTCTTTCTCTTTCTCTCTCTCTCTCTATATATATATATACATATTCAATCGAATGAAACTATAGTATTCATGTAATAGTGCTCAATAACAGGTAGAATAGTATTATAGTATACTTTTTATTCCCTGATACAAACATTATTGGCTACATATGTGCATACATGTTTCGGCTGCGACTTTATTCATAATCCAAGAAAAATGTCATGCAAGTACGTGAACATATTGGGTTGACATGATGGGTTGATGGGGAGAAGTAGTAGCCACTACTGGAAGCAGTAGGACCGAGGTCCGGGCTTGGTGAGGTCAGTCGCGTGGAATGAAATAAATGTGGATAGTTCTGAGTATATATATATATATATATATATATATATATATATATATATATATAAAGAAAAGGAATGAAGAACATAAGATTTCGTAGAATTACAAAAATACCAGGAGTAAGTTGCGCTACAGGTTTAGAGATGAGTGTTATTCTAAAACAAGGAAAAAACTCAAAACCCAAATCCATGGATTTGAGTTATTTCCTTGTTTTCCAACTTTTGATGATTTAATAAAATTTGTAATTCTTTTAACTCTCATGTTCATCATTCTTTTTCTTGATGTATTGCTCGATCCAGTATATTGAGCTCTCTATTAGCACGATATTTAAAGATACAACATTTATCTTGAAATTTTCATTAATTTTATATATATATATATATATATATATATATATACATACTAAAAAGGTAACCGCGCTAATTAGAATAGAATTAATTCCCATAACACAACGGTTTTGCACCACTTTTATGTTCCCTTACGAAAATTAAAATTAAGATATAATGCGATTAAACCTCATGCCTATAATCCTTATTAGAATTTTGATAAAATCCCATTACAGTATCAGGAGAGAGAGAGAGAGAAAGAGAGAGAGAGAGAGAGAGAGAGAGGAGGAGGAGGAGTAAAATATATGGAGGGAAGAGAAAGAGTAAAAAGAAATGAGAAGGAAAATAACACTCATCTCTAAACCTGTAGCGCAACTTACTCCTGGTATTTTTTCTAAACCCCTCTCTCGCTTCTAAGCAATGTACTCTCTAAATCTGTTCGGCCTCTTTCGCTATGATTTGCAGATGTCGCAATCGTCTCTCTGTCCGCAGATCACACACAAAGAAGTCCCCAACTGGCGATTAAGTTACGAACACCGAGAAACTTATTCATTTACTGACCACCCAAACTTACTTATATAATCGTCTTTCACAACTTTAAGACTCCCCGGCCTCACTCAAAACCCAATTTTATCGTTTCGAAGCCGTGAATGACGTACACCTTTTTTTTTTCTATGAGAAAAGTCGGATCGAGGTGGTAAATGATACACAGGGCAGCCATAAAAAATGTGCGTCAAGAGATTATATTTGTTGATTAGGACGTGATGAATAACTTATTATGCAGCTGAAAATAATTTAACGGTTTTACACCGGCACGTGCCCGGATTCACACATTGAAACTAATAGCTCGATGTAACCGTCGCACGGTTGTATATTGGCCTCTCCGTTGGCGTGAAAGAATGTAGCGGATTCACGATTGATGAAAATAACTTTTGTTTGTGGAAAAGTTTAGGCTATCTAGCTACATTAAAACATCGCGTTGGTCGTCGCCTAACATTTTAAAGCATCTACTGTCCATCGCACGTGACGACGGAAGAGGCGTTAACGATGCCCCACACCGATAGTGTCTCTGATTTCGATAAGTTCGTGTGAAACCAACCATTTAAGGTAACTCAAGAACTGGGACTTGAATTTTTAAATTTGTTTCGTCTAAAAGTCTGTCTATTAGGTTAGTAAGAAAATGATGTTTGTTCTAAAAGTGTGTCTATTAGGTTAGTAAGACAATGATGTTTGTTCTAAAAGTTTGTCTATTAGGTTAGTAAGAAAATGATGTTTGTTCTAACAGTTTGTCTATTAGGTTAGTAGGAAAATGATGTTTGTTCTAAAAGTTTGTCTATTAGGTTAGTAAGAAAATGATGTTTGTTCTAAAAGTTTGTCTATTAGGTTAGTAGGAAAATAATGTTTGTACTAAAAGTTTGTCTATTAGGTTAGTAGGAAAATGATGTTTGTTCTAAAAGTTTGTCTATTAGGTTAGTAGGAAAATGATGTTTGTACTAAAAGTTTGTCTATTAGGTTAGTAAGAAAATGATGTTTGTTCTAAAAGTTTGTCTATTAGGTTAGTAAGAAAATGATGTTTGTTCTAAAAGTTTGTCTATTAGGTTAGTAGGAAAATAATGTTTGTTCTAAAAATTTGTCTATTAGGTTAGTAAGAAAATGATGTTTGTTCTAAAGGTTTGTCTATTAGGTTAGTAAGAAAATGATGTTTGTTCTTTTTACCGCCAAACCGAAATGGTTATTAATCAGTTTAAACTCTACTGTATTAGCCGAAATAAACATACAAATTACAATCAACACATATTCCCGCACAGAAATGAGTGCATGTCTGGCGATCTGGAAGAATTTCTACAGCAAGAATTAGTACAGATAGTTAAAGAAGTGGTAGTCGGTGAGCGAGAGGTTTGACGAATAAGGAGATTGAATTGCATAGCCTTGTTTGTTAAACTCCCAGAAACTGATATGTGAGACTTATGAGCGAGCATTTTTCTCGAGGCAAGGCTTAGATATTTCCTGTTGGCGGATTACGGTCCACACATGCTGCAGTTTCTGCTGAACTCCCTCGATTTTCTGAAAATAAATTTTTACAATCATTGTTTCTTCATTACAACGCCGCACTAGGTTAATTCCTCTGCATATTATCTAACACTAACAATCACCTTATTCTTAGAGTTTGCGTGCTTTTTAGAGACGTTTCGACGCTCTATCTTTTTCCATGGAAAGTGCTCGTCGACCGTGTTTACATCTTTGATTTCTCCTGGTAAGACATTCGCAACAAGAACTCGTCTTATTACGGCAAATAACTGTTCTTCCTTTTACTCGTGTGTCTAACATCAAACGGAATTTCCATGAACAGACTTTCTTTCCAAGAACATTAGATCCGTGAAACACATTACAACGGATCATTTTTTTATATTCTATTCATCATTTTGAATCCTCTTATAATATTCTTCATCATTCAACAGACAGCCTAGTCATCTCATTAATTCTTATCCTCGAGTTCATTTAGCCTTGATGAATGTTGCTTTATCAGGAGATAATGACCAAAGAAAAACAATAGTAGGTAGATCATCGCTTATTGTTACAAAGAATAAGATTTTCGTTGCAGCTTAAAACTCGATCGAGAAATAAAAGTTTTAATTTCTCGCAAATCAAGTCATATAACACCAATGATTTTTATTGATCTTGTCAATTCCGTACCGCACCCATTTGTCGAGATTTTCTGATTTTCTCAATGCCAGGGCGTGTTTATTCATCCACTCTCCAGGAGATTAGGCAAAAGTTCAGATGTAGTTTTCAAAAGCACGCACTTAAGGAAAAGCGTACTCTGGCTTACAAAAACACCAGAGAAGCCATGTCGACATTTCCCGGTAAGGGTACCTCAGGCGGTTAGCAATAAAACACACCATTTTGCCAAACAGAAAATAAAGCCTGGGAAGGTGGACCTTTTAAGATTGAACAGAACTATACCTCAGCCAGACAGCAACAAACCCTCTGTCGGACTGATAACAGTCGATTGATTTACACCTAACGTTTTACCAAGTTGTATAAGTAGATATTCTTCGACTAACCCCTTTCATTTACGTTTTCAAATTCGGACGGATGTCCACGATCTTCCTTTTCAAAGTTGTGGTATTTATGACGAAATTGATTTATTCATTCATTTCTTATGAATCAGCTGATACTATTGTTCGCAATGGTTTTCTGCCTGAGCGTTATTTATCATTACGGCTAAAATCTTCTGCTCTGAACTTTACGAAAAACTTTTATACACTTCTGTCAGCTAAAGCATCTTTACTGTGTGCAGCATATATGTTTTCTGTTGTTTCAGATACAATTTACCTATATATATATATATATATATATATATATATATATATATATATATATATATATATATATATATTAGAGAGAGAGAGAGAGAGAGAGAGAGAGAGAGAGAGAGAGAGAGAGAGAGAGAGAGAGAGAATCAAGTGCCTGAAATGGTCTTACAATCTTCCACTTTCAAAGAGCTCGAAAGTTTGCAAAAGTTAAATAATCTAAAACAACTTTCTTTCTCAAAGGAATGGTTTAAGTATGTTCTAGCGGGAAATGGAAGTATATGATTTCTGTAATTAATTTGACATGTTCTAACGTGTCGAAATATTAACGATTAAAAATCGGCACAAATCTAATAAAAAGATGGAATAACAGAATTTAAAAAGTTACACTTTCCCCACGTGTAGTAAACAAAAGTATTACATTATCGCCTGATATGTAAAGCGCCCGGAAAGAATACGTTGCAATTATTAACATAAGAAATACACCATAATATAGGCGTTTATTTATGGCAGCATTTCGAAGAGCATCTATAATTAAGGTCTCTTAGACTCTCTCCCTCTCCCCCTCCTCCCTCTCTCTATCTTTCTCTTTTTTTTCTGACTTGGAACACGTGGTGCAATGAAAGAAAAAGCCACTTGTTTCCTGAACGCCTCTAAAAACCAAGCTTCTCTCTTTTAACTACCAACATTCGGATCTTCAATTCTCCCTAGTCGAAATGGATGGTACTCTTCTCTAGGTAGCTCCCAGCTTTAATAAGCTTCTAGGACTAACTTTAACCGAAGACCTGAAATTGAAGACTTACATCAAATATGTTGCCAATGTTACTGTTAAAATGTTTGGATCATTCTACCGCTACAGATAGTATCTAACTCCTAACGCAATACTCTACCTGCATAATAGCCAGATACGTCTTTCCTAAGATGGATTACTGGTGGCATATCTGGGGAGGTGCCGTTTGGAGCACCCTTTCTTGTCTTGACAGAGTACAACATCGACTTCGCAATCTAGTGGGGATGATCTCTTCTCGTACAAAGTCTTTCACGAGGAAATGATTCTAGTCTCTCTATGCTGTATTGTTATGTTGAGCTATACCCCTTGCCCCCCCCCCCCCCTGTAAACAATACACATCGATAACTCGTCTAGCTACAACCACGGATAATAACATTTATTTTTCTCTCTTTTTACTGAAAACGAATGAATACAGTTTTTTTTCCTAGATTCTCATATCTGTGGAACAAGATACCACGTGTCTGCTTCCCACCCAATGGTCATTTTCAAGTTTAATGCAAACAAATACTCGTTGAACCGTCCTCTTAGATAATCAATTCCTCTTCTGCCTTTACAACCAATTATTACCGGTCCTCCCGCGGCGGCGATCATCGGCGATCAACTGGCAATCTCTTCAAATTTTATCCTCGAGTGGTCCCCGGGCGTTGATACGCGGTGACCTATTAATATAAAAAAGCAGCATCTGACGAATGTCTCTCAGGTGCATGACACCCAGTGTAATAATAAAACATGCGTAGTTAGTTGTAACGGTTGATAAAAGCGATAGGAAAACAAACTATCATGTGATATATTTTAATAATGCAAAATCTAAAATGATTTACTCGTATCTGCTCTGAAGAAAGTGAAACCCACGATAAGCAAAATACACAAGTTGAATAAATTGTGATTGCAAAGACAACCTGGATCTTTTCTCTCTAATAAAGTGCTTGCCTATGCGCCCTGATTATAGGCCTTTCTTTTTCACTGTGACTTTTGATCTTTTGTTCGTGTTGGTTGCCTGTGTACTTTTCTATTGTTCACCTCATTTAAATGGCAAATTTTGTCCTAGTCTGGCATGATGTTTATGGATCGGATCTTTCAGAATTATCAAAGAGAAGTTCATGAACATTTTTAATCTGGAATTTAAAAAAAATAGGCAATTCGTTATGAGTGTCGGTGATAAAAAAAAATGATTCAACGTCTGTCTTTTGTCATTTTGTGGAATAAAACAATTGACAACATTTTACTTATGGGCAATTGAAGAATAACAAAGCAAAAAAGACATTATTTTTACTTAATCTCAAATATATTACAAAAGGAATGTACGAAAAAATGTTTACACTGTATACACAGTTTTTTCATGGTACTCAACTGGTGATGGTTTCACCACTATTAAGTCTAGCGTAAATTATTGGAAGCTAAGTAATACAGTGATTACAAGCAAAGGAATTTTCCAACGAAGAACTAAAAAGTTTTTTTTCCTTTCATATAGTTTTAAAGGTAGAAAAGCTTCCAATGCTCTCTTTCTCTTTCTCTCACACACACACACACACATATATATATATATATATGTATGATAAATATTTGTTATTGTTTATTATCTATGTACCTATACGTTTCGTCCTTTATAATCGGGGCTAATCAGGTTAGATATATGACTATTCACTACCTGTCATGCGATTCGAAACCCCGGATTACGAGTATGATGCAACTCAAATCCCGACGCCTGAACCACTCCGCCAATGTTCAGCAGCGAATAAGCGGTGATAATTTTAACACTTTATGTGGCGCTTGACGTCATAAGAGCGTTCTACTTAATGGAAGGAACGATCAATTTATAGCTAGCAACGTCATGCTGTGTTGATACTAACCTTACAGTGATCTTCTAGACAGGTTTTTCTAGGTGCTACAAATAATAAATATTTGGTATTGTTTATTATCTATTTAGGTATACGTTTCGTCCTTTATAATCAGGACTCATCAGCATAGAGATATGACAATTCACTACCGGTCATACGATTCGAACCCCCGGATTACGAGTATTTTGCAACTCAAATCCCGACGCATATATATATATATATATATATATATATATATATATATATATATATATATATATATATATATATATATATCGACGGGAGAGTCCACCATATATATATATATATATATATATATATATATATATATATATTAGTACTTCATGTATCCACATAAAATGTTATAAGGAGATATAATTTTTTATGTGTCAGTTTTCAGTATTTACTTCAACAGTGATCGATACGTAAGTAGAGCTAGGTAGTAAGCTATGAAAATATATATGGCAATCAAGCTACACAGAGGCTCCCGTGTTTTATCCCCGGGGGGAATCGTCAGGCTAAATGCCATATATATTTTCATTGCTTACTATATATATATATATATATATATATATATATATATATATAAACTAGCTGACCCATGTTCCGGAATTGCTCTGCTAAGTGAATTAACTCAACAAATTCCAGGCCTAACCTTGAACTATTGAATTATTTGTTTCTCATTATTATCCGGCGGGAACACATACCCTACAATGTTAAAAACAGTCCCCACAGATTTTTTTTTTGGGGGGGGGGTTGCTGTTACCTATTATTAGTATAAGTATTTTCACAAATACCATGGTTGTTAAGCAGCAGAAACCAGTGTCCCTGTAGATACCTATCTCGTTCATGTGACTCCGAAGCTTGACCTTAAGTTTCGCTGTAGCAAGCAGCCACACTCTCTCTTGAGCCTTCTCATTACTTTCTGCTTCTCGACTTCTCTTTCGAGAGTCAACTGCTCTAATACTGTTTCAGAAGCATGTTTCACGTTATATGAAGTCGTCGAAAAGATAAAAAATAGAGCCTGAAAATTAAAAAAATGTAACGGTAAGATTACTATGTACTAAACTAATAAACATGTGTCGTTATTTGGATGATTATCTCCGATGAGAAAACAAACAAACAAAATAAACGTTGGTTTGTTGTGTGACAGAATTATGTTTTCTCTGATGGTTGTGTAGTGGTAATTAGTGGATACTACTTATAATCACGTTGACACACCTGTTCTCGTTAGATCAACAAGTTAAGCAACGTTTCGCTTGGTCAGTACCATATGTGTGTTATTTGGGGAAACCAGGAGCTGTATGTAGGAGGATGTACACACCTCTCTGCAAGAACTGCAAACACCTAACATCGGCATCTCTCCTAACGGGAATATACATGTGACTAGGGACCGCTTGTGAATTTGATACTCTCATGAAACCCGCTCAAGGTGAATGCTGTACCAGGTGCAGGTTGATAGGTAGAGGGAAAATGTAAGCGGTGAAACAGTAAATATGTACCCATAAAAGTTCTATGAAATTATAAATAGAGGGAATAGTAAAGAAATGAAAAGATATGATTCCTATGTATGCACGAGAAAAAAGCTATTATTACCCGTAGAATCGTTTCGTAATTTTTTCTGTTGTGTTAGTTAAATGCAAAACCAGATTTGTCCATGAACCTTGTGTGTACTTACTTATGATAAAAACTTTACTTTATTGGATTCGTAGCGCAGGGTTTAGCATTAAATACTGGTTGCAGTGGATGATTTAAATTAATTAATTTATTTATTTAAAAATAAATAACAGGAATTAAATCAACCACAGAAAGAACAATAAAGGTATTTTCTTCTATCAGACCCACCCGTCATCTGTTCCGTACTCGGTCAGAGAAGGAGACATCCTTCTAGACTGAGGCAATGCGCAGAGAAAAGGTATGTAATAATAGTTATAAAATAATTTGTATATATTTGTTAGCAACAGAATTATACAAATTCAAACTTTTTTCTTTCGCCGTAAGATTTTCCGACTAAATTGTGACCTAGTTACGTTAATGAAAAAAATAGACAGAAGCCGACATTTTAAAAAATGCTCGTAGCAAGCTGTTCGTTAATTGTTATATTCCGCTTTATTCGAAAATGTGTGAATGCGGCATAAGCAGTCAAAAAAGCCGACAGAATTTATTGTTTGAATCAAAAAAGAATGCTAAAGGAAAATGAATTAAGAAGACATGAATAGTGCAATAATTGTCGTGCAAACTATGAATTACGAATAACGGTCCATGTATTTAACATCCAATTCGATATTTCTTTATTCCGCGAATAGCCAGAACATGTCCCGGCGTTGTGCGGTCAACATATAAAATATCGATTTAATAATAAAAGTAAATAAATATTAAAGTATCGATTCTGAAGAAAAAATCAGAAAATAACCTACATGTGTGGAAATAAGTAAATAAAAATGAATTTTCTAAGTTTCGAATAAGGACTATGCTCCTTACCCTATAGGTGTAAATAGTAGCGTCCATTCACCGGTAGTATTTTAAAATCAAGGGAGGCGCGAGATCGCACTATCCCTTAACAGACTCACGAATGGCCTATGCTGGAAATCTCATTTCATTGATAAATCATAAATCAAAAACCAATAAACCAAATTAGTTAAAACTTTGCACAAAAGTTTTATTTGATAGGTTCTATAAGTGTGTAGAATTTCAGAATCATTAGTCAAGGCAACCCAGAGATCCAGAAAATTCAATCATGAAATCATGTTATCTGTGTGTACGTACGTACGTACGTACGTACGTACGTACGTATGTGCCACCCTGTATCTCATCAACTATGCGATGGATTCAGCTGATTTTTGGCAGAGATAGAGATTCTAAGGTCTAGTTGATGGCATTTTAATTTCAGTTTACCATATACCTTAGTTTTCCAGGAAATTCCCCAAAAACTAAAAAATGACCATTGTATTGAGGCATAGCCTTTACAATGAGAAATGCCAGTATACTAAAATCATATGCCCTTAATAGGGTTAAGATGAAAATACATATACACTACATAAACATAAGCATGGAAATTCCCCAATGTTTACACTTTCATTATGATTAAGGGTATGCGAGCACAACAGAGCTATGTATTTTACTGGTAGGAATTTTTCTTCAGCGCACCTCACACACTTCATCCACTCATGCATAGAGATTTATACTGTAGTGATATGATAATGAATTGGTTTGGTTGATATGTAATCATACCTTTAATTAATGATATAAAAGTGTAACAATTTGGGAATTTCCTTGTTTTTGTACATTTAGTGTATATGAATTTTCATCTTAACCCTATTAAGGGCATATGATTTCAGTATACTGCCATTTATCATGGAATATATATATATATATATATATATATATATATATATATATATATATATATATATATGGGTGTGTTTGTTTGTTTTAGATTAAACACAGAATGAAGACCTTAGAGAAACGTAATTAAACGATTTGTATTTATTGTTTGCAAGCAAATAAAATAGATTAATCATAGTAAAAAAAGTAAATATATAAAAAAATAATAATCGAATTTTTCTTTCCATCAGGTGACATCTAAATTTTCAGTGGAAATTTTATTCGTTCTATAAATATGAACGTCAAGGGTTCGAAAATAAATGTGATCTGCTATTCTCGAATTAAATCCGAGTTCTAAATAAGTAATACTGTTTTTATTTTGTTATTATATAAATCGTAACATGTTAATATTGCGAAGTGAACGTAGCAAGTAAACAGTCAATATGTATAAACAGTAATAGTAAAGCGAATATGTTAATATTCTGGAATGTGGAAGAAGAAATGGAGCAGTCCTTATTTCGATCTGACATTTACAGTAGACAACAGAGAAATGGAGTAGCGTGATGAGGTAAACACAAACGGTGTTCATGACATTATTAGGCCATGAATAATTAGGCTTCGGTTAAGATGTGAGTAAAAATGGCAGTCACCATATCTTTGGAAGTCTGTTTTGGGAGAAGCAGGTAATCCGAAGAAAATGTAAAAATTTGTGAAAAAACAACATAAAAGCATAATTTCTGAAAACACACATGAGGGCTGATGCTAATTGGATGGCGGAACATATTTGCATATGTAGGTTTTAGTTATTAACCTACAATGACTGAACGCAGATGGAAAACATCGACTTTAGTTTATTATGTATATATATATATATATATATATATATATATATATATATATATTGCGATAATGGCTTCTTAAATGTATTATTACATTTTTTGGAAGATACAACCGTGTGTATAATGGATATCGTTGCGGACTATGGAATCGGATATGCCGAGTTCAAATCCTTGATCAAGTGGTGTGGGCGCTAGGCTGTATTCAAACTAACATAGTATACAAACACGACCGAAAATATAACATTCGCATTAACGGAGGTAATAAACGGAGTAGGTAAGCGATATCGAAGGAAAAGTGTTTTCTCTTTCACTCTGTCATTCTTCGCCAGGCTTGAAGTTACATTTTACTAAAAAAGTCACTTTCTTTTGCTAAAACGTGTTTTTTTACATTGAGAATCAAATAACAGCACCCAACCTAAACCGACCACTGAGGGCATTATTTTATTGACTGTTTGAAAATACTATTTACGGTTTCTTTATTTATCTTTCATTATAGAGATAAATTAGTTAACTAGAGAGTTGTAACAAGAGGAGGTAAATCAAATAAATCCTGAATACCAATCCAGAAAGTATATATATATATACAGGGTGGGCAAAAATAAGGGTCCTATTTTTAAAAATTCATAACTTTTTTATTTATTGATTTAAAAAATTTTTTTTTTTAGAATAAGTAAAGGGCCCCTTCCGAAGCAAGCATGAGCCGTATTAGCCCTAAGGAACGTACCCTCGTATAGAAAACATTATTTTTGCTTAAAAAACTCAAAACAGTGTAAAAAACAATACTTTAGTTTTTGTAAGTTTTAAGAAGTGTTTTTCGGCTAAAATTTGTTTTGTTTATTTCAAAAAATCTCGGAAGGGTCAGTCTATACACACATATAGTTTGGTGAGTTTAACTTTTATTTTGTGGAAGTTATTCAAATTCAAGTTATTCAAATTTAAAGATAGGACCCTAATTTTGGCCCACCCTGTATATATATATATATATATATATATATATATATATATATATATATATATATATATATATATATATATATATATATATGCAAGTTAAAGGATGAGAATAAACGTTGTGCAAATTAAAAATCTATTACATCTCCAGTTGTTCAAACAAGGGATTTATTTTTCCTAAAACCAGGGATTTTCAAAGAATGTAGTTCTTATCATCAAAGGGATACAAATAAGTTGATTAGAATATTACAAGGGTGAAAGTTTTAAAAAATTAAAACGATAAAATATTATTTGAGAGAAAATGTTAAAAGTAGAAATATGTTGAGAGTGTCCAATTCAAAATATATGAATCGAATGCATATCCATTGTTTTGAAAAACATAAGATGTCATAGACTTTGTATTTTTACAACTTTTATTCTCATCCTTTTACTTGCTTATATAATTGCTCAATCTTATTTATGATAGGTTCTATTTTAAAGATATACATTATATCTTTACCTTCTTCTGCTTTATATATATATATATATATATATATATATATAATGAAGAAGAATGGAAAGGAATTAGAGAAGCAAAAGTCAAATCATAATTCAATTCAATTGCTCAGAGCAAGGTATATTCCGCAAAAAAGGCAATTTATTTAAGTTTAATTTTCCTTAAGCCAGGCTTTTCAAAGATCAAAATCTTATCATCAGAGGAAGTCGCTGGGATAGATAAGTTGGCAAAGGCCAAGATTTAAAATTTGAAAAAATAAAATAAAAGTTGTAGGGGGAAGAAACACAGGGCAAAATTCTGCCCGAATGCAAGCAAATGTTCGATTGCTAAAAAGTCCGGTGTCGAAAAGTCCAGCGGAGAGAATGAGATGTAGATAGGTAGGTCGTTAAAAGGCCCGAAAGGTTGTGAGAGAGGAATCAAAGTTAAATTCCAAGAATATATATATATATATATGATATCACATTATATGTTTTTAAATATACGTATGACGTTGTGTTGAGCTTACGGCTCTCATCAGCGCAGGGAAAAAATAATCTCAGACGGTCACAGGGCGCAAACCCGGTTCACAGATACTTTAAATCAAACCGACCCATGAAGACTTTATATATATATATATATATATATATATATATATATATATATATATATATATATATATATATATATATATGTGTGTGTGTGTGTGTGTGTACGTATATATATATATTTATATATATATATATATATATATATATATATATATATATATATATATATATATATATATATATATATATATATATATATATATATCCCTCGGTCTATAATAAAAGCAATGCACATGTATTTAAACCTGAATACATATATGTTGTTCCATCCACTCACGCAAAAGTTAACGAATAAAACGCATGCCTTTCTCGGCCCTACCCCTGACGAATCCATTTCAATTGGTAAGGGGAAGCGAGAAAGCTAAAAGTAAATCAAACAATCAGTGCAAACTTATCCCTTCGCCTAAAATGAATTTGGAATAAAATCCTTCATACGATAAAAAAGTCAATGATGGGTGTTTTATTTGGTGATCAGAAATGATAATTTATAAATAAATAAAAAAATGACGTCAGTGATTTTTTGGATATTATATGAATATTTTATATATATATATATATATATATATATATATATATATATATAGATCGAGGCAGCATTTTTCCCTTAAGACTAAAACTAAAACTAAAAAACCTGCTATTAACAAGATTAATTTTAACACTAGTACTAATATACTTAAATGCTTATAATACCTAATAAATATAGTTTCATATTTAAATTGTCCCGCCATAATTAATTATAAATCTAACTCCAGGTCTTTACCTGTTTGTCATTATTCCACTGACGATGGACCCAGACGGGTCAAAAAGTACTCTGGACCAACATGTACATTACGGCAGTTTCATCAGCCAATTGTCTTCCGAGATTAAGATTTTAATTCGGAAAATTGAAGGGATCAATACTAAAATAACCAGACAAAAATTGTCGGTTATTTTTAATAATAATAATAATACTACTAATAATGATAATATATATATATATATATATATATATATATATATATATATATATATATATATATATATATATATATGTGTGAAAGAGAGAGAGAGAGAGAGAGAGAGAGAGAGAGATAGAGAGAAGGAGATAAATAGCGAGTGTGAACACTCGCGAAGAATACTTCTCTCATCTTTTGACAAGGAGTGTACACTAGTATATGATGATTTCTACTTTTTTTTACAGAAGAAAGCCATCTCCATAAGATTGCAATGCCCGGTTGTGGGTACGCAGATAGCCTAGCAGGCCAAACTAATTTTTACAAGTTTTTCTGCAGATATGACACATAGGGCCACAGGTTTCCGTTTGTATACAGCTATATTAAACCCCTGTTTCACACTTGTTTATTAGGCTCCTACAAATGTCTGAGGCACTCTTCCCAGGCATTTTTTAAAGGCGCCGCTAGCACTCCTCCTCTGGAGTGCATACCCACTTTCCGACCGTGTGTCACATTCTACTGTGTGGGACGTAGATAAATAGCAGGCTCCTACAATAGGATCTCATGCGAATCAGTAGACCCCGCCACATAAACCACGCACATTGTAAGGTTGAAATGTGACTGGGACGTTTGGCACTGATTGCTTCCGCAAAGTACGTTTAAAGATGGAGTACTGTATACGCCCAGCCTCAAATTTAGCACAACCATCATAGATACACTTGCGCTAGACCGATCGTTCCAGAGACATCCTCTCATATCGAAGGGTTTCAGGTGGTGGTTTTATTACATCTTTAAAACGTAACTTAGGTTTGTGTCTTGGACCTATTCCATGCAGCAGTTTCTTCATATAACAGTTTCTTAAGCAGCCTGTAATCTCCCATCTTAACTAAGTGCCCTGTCCAGCGCATCTGACTACGTATACTGCGTACTTCTATGCCCAACACTCCAGCTTGATCTAGCACATTGGTGTCTGCTGTATATGTTTGCCACTTAATATTTAGGATTTCCCTAGGACACGTTTATTGGAACCTCTCTACAACCTTGATGTGTCTGCGATACTATATGTTACATATGTCAGAGACGTACCATGGTTTCATCGACATGAATTGACTTTTTACCGTTTAAAAATCCGTTAGATTCCATCCAAATCATGAGCGACTCACGAAATAAAAACAAGTAAAAGAAGTGTTTCTAAGATCACCGGTTACATTTTTCCGGTGAATTCGCCCAAACATCCCATTTGAAGAAAGTACCTAGTCAATAAGGGCGGACTGTATTTTTATATGGGTCTTAATCGTGACTAAGTATGATGTAAAATGATGTAATTGTTGATAACGGATGCATGCATGTTTCCCTGCTTCAATGATGTATTCATATTTAAGAGTTATGGTGTGTGGTGTAGTTTATTGTCGGTGAGTGGGTTAGATTTTGAGTGAGGGTGTATTCCTGTTATTAAATTGTTTATGTGTTATATATATATATATGTATTTTTATTTTTAGGAGGTGCTTGTCTTTGAGTGTAAAACTGTTTTTATAATTGTAGTTTATTAGATTGGGGATTGGTGTTAATGGATGGGGTATCCTTATCAGTGAAACATTTTCATAAGTTGTATTAAATATGTAGATGGGTCAATATAGGCTTACTATCATCGTAATATGTATAGTGCCTGTCTGGTTTCGTGTGGGGTGTGTGTATTTCATTAATTCTGTTAGCTTTTATCTATTAGAATTTATAAGCCTATCGGAAGGGTCTGTGTGAATCGGTTAGGTTTAAACCTTGTTCATGTATTTTTTCCGCTTTTTATTTAAAAGTTTTCAATAAATATATATCTAGGTATTTAACTAGAAATATTTAATATATTAAATATGTTTAAACTTTATAAGAAATTAACATGATGAGGGATCGAATACTTTATGTTATTTGTGATAGGACGATATTAAGTGTTTAAAGTATAGGTTTTAATTGGGTTGGAAGGGTAGATGTAAATGTGATATGAATAATATATATGGGTGGAAGGAAGGGAAGTATATTTGATATCAGGAATTGATATGATAATAATTGGAAAAGTCTTGGGGTGGGAAAGGTTATAGGCTTTATAATGTTCATATGATGTGGAGCTGTATGGGAAATACACGGACTGGGCTATCAGTGAGTTATGAGTTTTCGTTGTTAGTCCATTTGGTTTGTGGTGATTTTCTTCTGTGAGAGCCTTTTATAACGGTAAAAGGCCAGTACATTTTCATAAAACCAAGGTACGTCTTTGAAATATGTAATATATAGTTTTTAACCAAATGATTTTTATTTTAGCTCTGACATTTTTTGATCAAGAATGTTATTGATTTCTTTTCAACAAATCCTGATGCACTATATATATATACACACCCACACACACACACACATATATATATATATATATATATATATATATATATATATATGTACATATATATATGTATATATATATACATATATATACATATATATACATATATATTTATATATATACATATATATATTTATATATATATACATATATATTTATATATATACATATATATGTTTATATATATATATCCCTATATATATACATATATATATATATAAATATTTATATATATATATATATATACATATATATATATTTACATATATATCCACATATATATACATATATTGGTTCTCTCCAAATATGATCTGAGGTTAAGATCGGATTCTAACTCTGCCTGATGAGATCTCAGTTCATAGTAACTGTTGATCGATAACATCGACATGCCAGTGTCGCAGATTTTGTACATATCTGTGTAAATAAAATTATCATATATATATATATATATATATATATATATATATATATATATATATATATATATATATATATATACATTTGCTTGAGGAATAACATCCGAGTCTAAGGTTTATGTAAGATTGTGATGTGAGAAATATTACAGCATTTTCGATGTACTTGGGGCGTGAGAGAGAGGATTAAGTTTTGAGGAGAGTGCAGTTTGTAAAGTCACAATTGTGGGTAAAATGCTTTCTGTGCATGACTAGCAAGCAAGCTTGAATGGTCATCTTTTAGGTCTCATTTATGCGCATAAATGCGTGATTTCATATTTATATTTCTCTCCGTTTCACCGATATAAAACACCAGACATGGGGCACATTTTATTTTATAATTTTTTTTTTAACATGGTTCACCCCAAACAAGTCAGGCCGCCACTGTAGACGTAATGGGCTACTGAGAAAACAGGTTGGGGGGGTCAGCCTAAATTGGGATCTGCGCAACGAGATGTCTGTTTAGATTAGTTTTAAATTTCTGCATGTCAGTACTGTCGAAGAAAACAGGGGGCAGGGAGGCAGATCCTGAGACCAGTAGCACGAGGAAAGAAGCTATTTGAATAGAAGGCTCTCCGGCATCTGGAGACCTCCACAGTGAATGAATGAGATTTAGTTGATTGTCGAGTTAGTCTAGTGAATTTACGTCGAGGGGCACCAGAGTAGCCAATTCATCGGAGCATAGTGCATTGAAGTATTTGTAAAACAAACATAAGGATGCTACATTGCGGCGATGGGACAGGGACTGGAACTTGGTTGACAGTGAGATGCTTGCTGGGAAAGTAGTCTCCAAGCATACACTCACGCAGACACAACGGAAAGCCTTAAGTCTCAACCTCAAATCTGTCACCGCCTTTCGCAAAGGTGGCATAGTTGATACTATAGCAGAAAATTTAAGAAAGCACGACTCCAACTTATTACAATTTCACTTGACCTACCAAATGATACCACTTTTCCACGAATATACTGAGAAGCCAGAAGAGAGTTTGTCCATAACAAAGACATCCACATCACTTATGATGATAAAGGAGGCAGTGTTGTCTTCATGGACGCGGATAAATAGCAACCAAAATTATCCTTCTATAAAATGATAACAACATCTACACGAAGACCACCCACAGCAAATACTCAAAGACGCACAATACTTCAAACGATTTTGACGGACTACCCTAATCGGCTTAAACTCATGGAACATCACCATAACACTCCTAGGCTTTATGGCCTACCAAATCACTCAAAGCGGACAGCGCCATGCGACTCATCATATAAAGTATCGACAGCACACCACATAAATTAGCCAGATTAGCAGAAATATCCCCTCCCCTTCTCGGTTCCATTAGTCCAGCTCGTATAAAAACTCCGGAGATTTGCAACAAAGACTCCAACACATCAATATGAATAACCTTACCATGACCAGTTTTGATATCAAATCTCTTGACACTAACGTACCTATAGCCAAATGCCTATGATTTCACAAAATTAATTTCATTAAGTTCACAATCAAGCACTCACTCCCTACCATCAAAATGATCAAATGATGTTTTATCATAGCACAGCAATGCATCTTTACTTTTAACAACAAATAATACAAACAAAAAGTTGGTTTATCCATGGGTTCCACTGTCAGTGGAATACTTGCTTGTCTTTTCCTAGAATTTTAAGAAAACTGCACATTCAAAGCCTTCCTACCCACAAAGTACCACTACTTTAGATATATTGATGATACACCCATTATCTACGCACATCACATTTGTCCCCCTGACATAGTCGACACACGCAATAAAAGTGAACACAGTATTTCCTTCAGCTCCGAATCAGAAAATAATCACAACTCAATTTCCTTGGTATCACTCTGCACAACACCTTAAACGGCCCAAACTCTTTAGTCTATAATAATCCAATGAATAAAACTACTCTTATATTTTTTTAAATCCGACCACAACAACAAAATAAAATCCTGAATGACCATAGGTTGGTTCCTCAGATCTCTGCAGTGAACAAACCTATATTGAGAACACTTACACAGCTTTAACATTCCTCAAAGTTTCATCCACAACACTAAACGAAAAGCCTTTAATATCCACAACAAAAAAACAGGCTAACACTACAAAAATATCCTCACATAACAACGCAACCAGCACAAATAACACCGTCATGATTGATAAAAATATATCTACATATGTCTTCCATAATAATCCCATAGCTATTTCCTTACAAAAACAATTAAACTCTGACAAAAATATAGTAACATAAACTGTTAAAACAATTAAGGATTTACTCAACACAACACCCTGACCCAACCTACAGTCGAAGGACACTGATTCCCTAGCCGGTATTTAAAAAGTAAAATGTGGATCATATCCGATGTTTTATACCGGTGAAAAGGCCAGAACTATAAAACCCCGCATTTATATCATAAACGGAACATCAAACGCAACAATCCCATTAACGCATTAGTCATACACAGAAACACTTTTAATCACACTTTTGACTTTATAAACTGCACCCTCCTCAAGGCCGAATCCTCTATCCAACGGCTCAAGTACATCGAAAGTTCTATAATCCTTATCTTATCACCATCTAACACACACACACACACACACATACACACACACACATATATTTATATATAAATGAAACTAAAAGTATAATTTTAGTAGATAGAACCTATAGTGAAATGGTTCTATCTTTAAATCTCCTTTCACTGGACACCTTATCATCGGACATTTAACAGAACCAATATTTTTTTTACACGCACACTCTCACTCTCACTCTCACTCTCCATTACTGAATATTTTTTCAAATATATAATTTTTTCTTTTCCACTGCCAACTTATCCATCTATGTAATTCCTCTGATGATAAGATTTTTATCTTTGAAAAGCCTTGGCTTAAGGAAAGAATAATAAACATGTTTTTACCGAGTACACATTGCATTGAACAATCGAAGTTTAAATAGATTTGTCACTCGTACATGTTTATCCCTTTTCTTTTTATCTTTATATATATATATATATATATATATATATATATATATATATATATATATATATATATATATATATGTATTTGTTTGTAAATCGCCATTAATATATTTTCATAACTTATTATAGTTTCATTCCATAGACCATGGTTAATTAATGTAAAACCATAATTTTCATTGGTTTTTAACTACTTCTTTATTGCTGTACTTCGGTGAGTTTTTTTTACATCTCTCATTGTACACACAAATGTTATTTATTCAAATTTTATGTTCATTCTTATCTCTTATGCGCGTTTCGTGGAAAAATTCGGGAGAACGTATTTTTCCATTAGTCTAATTTTGTCAACCGGTAGAGGGTTGCAATATATGCTGTTGAGTAGCGACAAAGCATGCCATAACAAAAACACCGGAGAGGAAATACGGTGAAAATCACGTTGATTTCTGATAGAAATTCGGCAAACTTAAGTATATAATGGGAAAACACCCAATTGAGAAAAAGGTGATTACTCCAGAAAAAATTAAAAAAATAAAAATCCCCCCCTCCCCAATAAGATTTTCACACTCGAGGAAACACACGAATCATATTTCTCAAACAATGGCCATAAAGCTAATATATATATATATATATATATATATATATATATATATATATATATATATATATATATATATATATATATATATATATATAAATATATATATATATATATGTGTGTATATGTATATATATATATATAAATATATATATATGTATATATATATATGTCTAAAACCCAGAGAAAAAAGAAATAATTATATATATATATATATATATATATATATATATATATATATATATATATATATATGTATATATATGTCTAAAACCCAGAGAAAAAGGAAATAATTAGGCGAAGCAACACAAGACGGTTAATGAAAAGATATGTCTTAAGTCAGGAATATCTAGGTCAATATTTAATCTGATGATGAATGATAAACATACAAACAGCGAAAAGCATAAGATACGTATATGTTTACCACTAGGATATACTGACATCATAGTTCCACTTGGGGGAAAACGATATGATGTTGATATAAAGTTGATAATAAGAACTCATTGTAATTAAGGCTTTGCTTGCCTAGTTTTTCATTATTTTTTTTTACTTTCTTTAATATAATTAGCACTGAGGACAGTCACACCAAAAATAAATCCACATGAGTATTTTACAAATTACTTAGTGTAAGCCGAAACAATTTTATGCTGAAAATAAAAACAAGTTTTGTGAAATGATGTGAATTTTTTCTTTCATAACATTAATATGGTATAAAAATTAAATAAACAATATTGAATATAGCATAGCTCTGGCCTTACACTATTGAGCTATTCTAATTGCTTTATGTTATACAATTTATATTCGAATATATATAAAACATACTAAATAGAAATAGAAATACATATATGCATATATTATATATATTATATATTCTCTCTTTTTTTACTTTTCTCATCTTTCCGTTTTTGCTGGAGATGGGCATCCTACCGGATGCCGGACATTCACCGGCTATTTCAAAACCCAAGCCCAGAGATCTTTTTAAAGTTTCTAATCGTCCCTTTAAGTGCAATTGTTTGTATTTCTCTTGCACTCTTGCAGATTTTTAAATTCTTTTTCATTAGTCCCGTTCCCCCTATAATTACTGGTATGCTGGAGATTTTCCCAAGATTCCACTTTCTTTTCATGTCGTACATAAGACTTTGGTATTTCGTAATATTTCCCCTTTCAGCTCTGTTTAATCCTGCATCATTAGGGACACTGACTAATTTTCTCTCTTTTGTCCCATATTACGATGTCAGGTTTAACAGCTCTGTTTTCTAGATGTGTAGCTGTAGGGATTGCATAGTCATAGTGGATGGTGTATAACTTATATATATATATAAATTATATATATATATATATATATATATATATATATATATATAATATTTATAAATAAATATTAAATTATTAGTAGCTACAGACGCTAGCGTTTCAAGCTTATTACTCTCATCAGTGCAGGAAAGTAACAATTTCAGACGGTCGGGAGGTGCGAACCTGGTTCATAGAGTCAGCCTAGAATCTGCAAGCAGTCGCCACTCGGCCAACGGAAACTGTCACGTAATTAAGGGAAATTAAGATCTATATGTACCTAGAAGCGGGCACAGATAGAAGACTAGTCGAGAGTGTTCGACGAACGTTTTCGGAACTTTGCATTAGAGCTTTTTGACAGTCTATTTTTAACATCCCCGAGAGTGCTTAACTTTAATTTCTTAGGTATATACATGTGTGTACATATGTGTGTGTGATAAATAATAATAAATTGTATTTAGTTTGACACTTTACTGTAGTTTGACACATCAGTAATCATTCGAACTGTAGCTGACCGGTCTCTAACACGTGGGAATCTTAAAAAAAAGTGAACCCCAAAGCCTTAACAGTATTTGTATACGGGGCGTCGCATTTCTACACGTGTTTAATTTAAGTCGCATGTACACTTTTGTCACAAGCCATTTCCAAGTTACTATAACATAGAATGCATATCACTTATCTCGGTCCTATATTACCTTTTTCATTACGGATTGAATTTCTGCTTGTCTTTTAACAAATTCCCAACAATACGGTATAATAAAAATGTGCATTTAATTAATTCTAAACAATTGTGTTAGAGTTTATGTGTAAAAAAACAATAGCACACTGTTACAGCCTTTAATAGATTTTATCTTGGGTGTAATAATTGAGACATTCTCTTAAAACTAATGTTACAATCGCCTTTGTCTAAAAACATTTAAGTTCGTCAATAAATCATATAATATATCTTCTTATTTTGAATAGTAAAGATTTTATACACATAACATAGATAGATAACTGTAACCATTGGCTAAATCGGTGCTCTTATCGATCTTGAACCAGCTGTCGTGACGTTCGACTCGGAAGCGTTCGGCTGTTCTACGCAAACGGCTGAGAGTTGCCGAACTGAAGCAGCGAGCAGCCGACATTTTTGATACGGTGCTGCGTCCTATGATAATGTTTTGCTTGTTTTTTTTAGGGTTACGGTTAGGGTTTAGGGTTAGGGTTAGGGTTTAGGGTTAGGGTTTAGGGTTTGGGTTAGGGTTAGGGTTAGGGTTAGGGTTAGGGTCTAGGGTCTAGGGTCTAGGGTCTAGGGTTTAGGGTTAGGGTTAGGGTTTAGGTTTAGGTTTAGGTTTAGGGTTAGGGTTAGGGTTAGGGTTAGGGTTTAGGGTTTAGGGTTAGGGTTTAGGGTTAGGGTTAGGGTTTAGGGTTTAGGGTTAGGGTTAGGGTTAGGGTTTAGGGTTTAGGGTTAGGGTTAGGGTAAGGAATTTTTTAAAGAAACAAAAAAAGAAAATTAAACATATTTACATGAATTTTTTGGAAGAAACAACAGGAAAAAACATAGCGAGGTTACTGTTATAAAATGAATACTGTATTTTTATTTAGAAGGATTTTTTTTGAAGAACCCCCCCCCAAAAAAAAAAAAAATTACCAAAATTACTGTTAATACGACATATTTTTTTGTAACAAAGTTATCGGCTGCTCGCTGCTCGCTGATTGGCTAATCGCAATCGGCTCGTCAACACTCGGCCGTTTGCGTAGGACAGCCGAACGATTCCGAGTCGAACGTCATGACAGCTGGTTCAACATAGATAACAGTACCGCTAAATCTACCCGGCGTTGCCCGCAAGTTTTTTTAAAATTTCCTGTTTATTGTTTTAAATAGTTTTGCGAATTTGGAAGTAATGAAAACAATGATAATAGTAATATTCAACATTCAATTTATATGCGGCACCTCCGCAAATGTAGCAGTAATATTTTATCTTTGGACGTATCAGTAGTAGAGGTAGAGGGTTGCACTTGGAGACTTATACTTTCTGTAGTGATAAAATAATCACACAATTTTTTAAGCGACCTTTTAGCTACATACTGGATATACGACTTCCATTTTAGACATGGCCTGGAAGTCAATTTTAAGAGTTCTTCTAAACAAGGGACTTTGTTGAAAAGAACGCGATTAATTTCGACTAGGACAAAACGGAGACCTGAGCGTTGGTGTTGAAAAGAGAAAAGCTTGCTTTTGGAGGTGTTGTGAGTTGGAAAATTAAATGTGATCTCGGATGAGTATTTATTTACTCCTCTCCAGGAGTTAGGCACAAGGCCAGTTTTTATCTTATACCCACAAGTAAGATGTGACACAAGGTCGGGTCGGGAAAGTGGGGTTTAAAAATTGCCTGGGCAGCCCCGTCGATATTCCCCGGTAGGGGCACCTCAAGCAGTAAGCAATAAACTTACTCCTCCCCAAAGAGGGGAGGCAAAGCCTGGGAGGGTGGACCTCCTAGAACTGCACAGGACAGACCCGTAGACCGGCGTAAATCAAGCCCCGAAGGCCAAGACAATACCAGTCTATGGGGTGCAGTATCCGTCGGAACAGATACTACACTTTGATCGTAGCCAAAAGGCCAAGATCTCGGATGAGTAAGGGTGAAAAGAAATCGCGCGATAAATGCCAATCACTCTAGCCGTGGGTGTCCCATGTCTATAAATCTGTTTACATCAAAATATTTCCGAATAAATTAAAGGAAACAATATTTTAGAAAGGAATGGTATGAATGAAAAAAAAAGTTATATAAATAATTACTTAAAAACATCAATTTAGAAAAAAAAAATAGGCCTAAAACATTTTATTCCAAAAACATGGATGCGAACGGAAATATAAATTCACTTACATTAATACTTATGATTATATAATCAGTAGGATGTTATATTCATTTCAATTTCCTGTGCGATACTGTTAAAACCCTACAGACATGAACACGTGTCTTTACTTAATGTTAAATGCAGGCTTTCTATTTGGTTTTGATTTCTTTCCTTGTGTATGCGAGAAATGACGCATCGATATAACCGCTAATAAAAAAAAGATAAAAATCAATTAAGATATGTTAACGATATGTTATTCATTTATAAGTTGACGTAATCGTCACGTTAGACCATATAAATTGAATCGGAAATATATATATTCTTATTTTAAATTATAACTAACAGAATCCCGTGGAAATTTCATGTTGGCTTTTTTTCATTTATCAGCATAATTCACTCTTAATAACAATATTTAAGTTAACATAAAAAATGTGTGTCAGCGTTAAACCTTCACTCTATAACAAATACCAATATATATTGATCTGTGTAATAATTAAATAAAAATCCACCCTGTCACGAATAAAAGTTAGCAAGTAAAAAGCGAGTCTTTTCTACGCCTCGGCTGAAGCCATTTCAAATGGGAATAGGAAGCGAGAAAAAAATAGCGAGTCAAACCCCCCCTCCCCTCCCAGCCACCTGGACTGATTTGGGAAAGAAATCCTTCACATTAAACAAAAAGTCAGTGGGTTGTTTTTTCTTTAGGTCATCAGAAATGATAATAATAATTTTAATATGAAAAAAATAATTTACTGACGCAATTCTATGATTGTATATGTATATTAGTGATTATTTTGAAATTACTACCTGTAGATTGTGATTACGTACGTTCAAACGGAAGTGGTTTGGTATGGTTTGGTAGTTTTGTTTTACGGCATATCAACCCTTTTTGGGTTATTTAATGCCGAATCTGGTCATTATAGCGAAAGTTTTTATGCTTCAAGTTCTTTATATCTTCAAATGTTTAATCAGGGTTTTTGGTTTGGTAGTTTTGTTTTACGGCATATCAACCCTTTTTGGGTTATTTAATGCCGAATCTGGTCTTGTTTTCTTCTCTTTTTTGTTCCTTTCCCCTTTTAATATCTGTTTCTATTTAACCCATAGTTGGGACCCTAACAGGTACTACCACTCCGGGTCAGGGTGGACCTGGGAGCAATGGTAATTAAGAGGAGGCTCCACATTCCCCAAAGTCCGTAAGCCGGATCTCACCATCGGATGTAGTTTAAGGTCATATCCAGGACCGGGAGTAGGGTAGGAAAAATAAAAATAAAAAAGGGGAGGGAGAAAGGGAGAGGGGCTGTTGTTTTTGTTTTTGGTTTTGTAGAACATAATTAAGTTTTAGAAAAAAAAAAAAAAAAAAAAAAAACGTCAATGTAGGTGAATTTCGTCTCAGGGAGCCACAGGGCAGCCTGATCTGGTATCACCAGCAAACGGAAGTGCATGCGTATCATTATTACAAAATGTAATACATTAAATTAATATCCCCTTTTAAGCGATAAAAATTGTTGTTTTTTGAACAGCATATAGATATATTATTATACTCAATCTTACTCAATCAATGTTTCTCAAACAGTTTTCCTATGCATTTTATCACACAAAAGACATGTATATACGGTATAAACACGTTGACACGCCGGTTCTCGCTAGATCACCGTAGTTAAGCGGCGTTGAGCCTGGTCAGTAATAGATGGGTGACCATTTGGGAATGTGAGGCGCTGTATGTGGACACCTAGCTATGGAAAAATAGCGTCGCCAACCCGGCAGTGCTTGGTGTGTCGACTATGGCGAAACCCATGAATGACAGGTGAACAGAAGCCAGACAGAGGGTCCTCCTCCAACAGTAAAAAAATACCCTGATGGTGATGGTGAAAAAAACATGTTAACAATTTCCTTGCTTTGGGGATTGAGTTATATTTAAAAAAAAAACTATTGTAATTGTTCTAATCAGCTGTAATTTGCAATTCACTCAACAAGTCACATATTTCTTAGTATGTTTCTGTCTATTAATCCCACCCTCTCTTACTAAATGGGGTTTGAGTGTCTAGTCCCATTTTATACAATGCTTATTGCTATCACTCCCAGCATTCTCTCCCTTCCTCTTTTTATTAACACTTAAATATAATAAAACTAACTATAAAACAGAAGATTCGAATAGTCCATTATAAATAATACGAGACAATAATACGAGAGACAATGGATACCCCAAGTAATTGTGGCTGCGCGTGTAATTATAAGCAAAGGGTTGCGCAATCCCAAACAACACCTCTTCTGAGTCGGTACTGCTTGATTTCAGTGGCAAGGAGAAGTCAGGAGGATTAGCATATTCAGATTGACACCGGTCTCAGATCACCAAAGGTAAGCGACGTTAAGTCTAGTCAGTAGTAAAATGGGTGACCATTTGGGAATACCAAGTACTGTATGTGTTCTCCGCTTATCTCTGCATTGTTTACAAATGATAAGAATATAACCAAAAATATTAATAGTTAAAAAAAACAAACTTTGTTCACCCCAAACAAAGCACATTGGCACTGAAACGTAGCGGGCTACTCTGAATTAGAGACCAGATTTATACATCGCATCCTAAGTGAGGACATTTCTGCTTGTTGTTACAGTCAGGGAAACAAGGAACTCGGAGGGAATTCCAAAAGCTAGCATTTCGAGGTAATACGCTACTAAAGTAGAAGGGTCTCCAGCATCTGGGGACCCCATAACTTAAGAGTTGGGATTTTGCTTATTGTCGGGGGTACTTACATCGAAGAGGGCACAAGTACAGCAAGTTCGTCGGGGCACATTTTATTTAAGTACTTGTTAAACAAGCACAATGATGCAACATTGCGGCAATGGGAAAGGGGGCTGGAACTGGGTGGACAGTGTGGGGACTATAAGGTTAGATGTTCTATTTTCGACCCTGTCTAAGAGAGAGAAACTTGTGGTTGGTTCCCCAGCCCAGATGTACCAACAATACTCCCTGCATGGGCGAATGGTGCCATTCATCTTCCTTGCAGCATACTTGGCGGTAATTTTTATGTATTTACTCCAACTCATGTTACCTGTTAATTTGGTAGGCGGAGTAATTTGAATGTTGGACTTTCAGGTAGTGTGTTATTAGCCATGGATTGCTGTAGAGAAAAAGAAAGGTAACAAGCGAAAGGGAGATAACGAGAGAGAGAGAGACAGAGAGACAGAGAGGAGAGATAGAGAGAGAGAAGGTAATAGAAATAGAATGAGAGAGAGAGAGAGAGAGCAAAAAAGAAGTATATATATATCGACCAGAAAGACTAATTTTCTAATTTATCTTTTGATTTTCTTAAATGTAGCTGACTTTGCAATCTCACTTCTTCTTGACCCAAACAATCTAACCCGACCTTTACAGTTGACCCAACGGGTCGCGGTTTTATCCTAGTATTACATAAAAATTGCATTTTGTGTTTAACGTAACACTTAATTAATGAAGCCAAATGTAACTTTCTGCGAGTTCTAACGTAAAATTTCAACAGCCAATCACATTCCAACATATGTAAAAGATTCAGATGTTCTCAATTAAATGTTTGTTTTCATGGTAGTTTGCAATCATTTTAACACGATCAGCAAAGTTTTTTCTATTGCTAGTTATGATTTCCGGGTTTCGTTTGGCTGTTTTATTTCTTTTTCTTTTGCAGTACTCTTTTGGGATCATTTAATTTCGAATCCAGACATTTTGGTAAAATCGTGTTTGCTGCAAGTTTTAATATCTTCAAATATTTGTTCACGGTGTTTGATCTAACTAGTTATTCACGACGTAGATTTATGTGTAATTCTTGTTTAATATACACATGGTTTGTAGATTAATTTGTCTTGTAGGTATACAGTCTGCCAACGATGGATCATATTTAATCGATTTAAATATGACAGATACTACCATTGGCATTAAGAATGGATCTGGACGTAATAACAATAGACCGCATATATCGCTCAAATTAGGGCCTCACTAGAGGATGCAGTTTCATGTCCTGTCATGCCTTGGTTGTTATCTTGTTTTGTTTTATTACTTCCGCAGGAATGACCTCAAATAGAATGACGTCATCCACTGAAACCCTATTTATCTACTTCCCACAAAGTAGAATGTGACACAAGGTCGGAAAGTGGGAATTTGCACTCCAGAGGAAGAGTACTTAGGGTTTTTTTTTAATTGCCTGGGCAGGGCGCCTCAGACAGTAAGCAATAAACTTACTCCTCCCAGAACTGCACAGAACATTGACCGGGGTAAATCAAGCCCAAAAGGCCAAGACAATACCAGTATGGGGTGCAGTATCCATCGGAACAGATACTACACTTTGATCTTTGCCAAAAGGCCAAGAAATTGAGCGGAAAAAAGCGGGAAGATCATTTATGACGTTGTAAATAAACTACGTCATTGTTTTGTGACATCATCATTCTGCAACGTCAACCATAAATGATAAAAAAACACATAAGGATGATGGTATCCATTAAAAGAAAGAACAAGGACGAGCCGTGATGCAAAGGGTCACGGATTGTCTATGAGGATAGTGACTCTATGTATATGTATATTTATAACATACTGAAATAGGTCTAGTATGAAGTAAAACTGTAGTTATTGCTTGTTTGTTCGCTTGTCTATGTGCACACCGAATGACGTCAGCCAACAAAACAGATGTTTTACGTTGTCTGAGAAACCTCTATTTTGATAGAAATGGCAGCTGAAACATGTATGCTTATATGTAGCCTATAATATTTCTATGAATAAAATAATTTATACTATAACACGGCTCTAATTGATATTTAGCACTATTGTATACACACAAGATTTTCATTGGACTAACATAAAGAAGACATCAATATAATCACTATATATATATACATATATATATATATATATATATACATATATATATATATATATATATATATATATATATATATATATATATATATATATATATGTAAAACGATAAAATACAGGTTATTTCGTATTTATCTAAAATTAAAACGTAAATTCGTATGTATCAGAATGTTACGATTTTAGACCGGCTCGATTATGCTGTTATTATTGGTGTCCCCAGTTCTTTCTAGAATCAGGTACTTACAGGAAGGACCACGTGAAAATGACCAACATCTATAGTAAAACTTGTTCTAGGAAACTCAAAGGATTCGAACATGGCACGTCCAGGTACTCAATCCACGTCGATATCAATTCATCACGGCCATCTCCATTTAATAGGATGCGTTCATTCAACATTAAAAATAACGGACCAACAAACATGCTGTTTCGAAATTATGCGTGACGGAATAACGAACATGCTATTTCCAACTTAAGCGTGACAAAATAACAAACGTGCTATTTCAAACGTAAGCATCCCCAAAAAACAAATATGCTATTTTAAACTTTATCGTAACAGAATAACGGATGTAATATTTCAAACTTAAGCGTGACAGAACAACGAACATGCTATTACAAACTTAAGCGTGACAGAACAAGGAATATGCTATTTTAAAATATTATCGTAACAGAATAACAGATGTAAGATTTCAAACTTAAGCGTGACAGAACAACGAACATGCTATTAAAAACTTAAGCACCCCAGACCAAGGAATATGCTATTTTAAAATATTATCGTGACAGAACAACGAACGTAAGATTACAAACTTAAGCGTCAAAGAACAACGAACGTGCTATTACAAACGTAAGCGTGACAGAATAACGAACATGCTATTACAAACTTAAGCACCCCAGACCAAGGAATATGCTATTTTAAAATATTATCTTGACAGAACAACGAACGTAAGATTACAAACTTAAGCGTCACAGAACAACGAACGTGCTATTACAAACTTAAGCACCCCAGACCAAGGAATATGCTATTTTAAAATATTATCTTGACAGAACAACGAACGTAAGATTACAAACTTAAGCGTCACAGAACAACGAACGTGCTATTACAAACGTAAGCGTGACAGAATAAAGAACATGCTATTACAAACTTAAGCACCCCAGACCAAGGAATATGCTATTTTAAAATATTATCTTGACAGAACAACGAACGTAAGATTACAAACTTAAGCGTCACAGAACAACGAACGTGCTATTACAAACGTAAGCGTGACAGAATAAGGAACATGCTATTACAAACTTAAGCACCACAGACCAAGGAATATGCTATTTTAAAATATTATCTTGACAGAACAACGAACGTAAGATTACAAACTTAAGCGTCACAGAACAACGAACGTGCTATTACAAACGTAAGCGTGACAGAATAACGAACATGCTATTACAAACTTAAGCACCTCAGACCAAGGAATATGCTATTTTAAAATATTATCTTGACAGAACAACGAATGTAAGATTACAAACTTAAGTGTCACAGAACAACGAACGTGCTATTACAAACGTAAGCGTGACAGAATAAGGAACATGCTATTACAAACTTAAGCACCCCAGACCAAGGAATATGCTATTTTAAAATATTATCTTGACAGAACAACGAACGTAAGATTACAAACTTAAGCGTCACAGAACAACAGAACGTGCTATTACAAGCGTAAGCGTGACAGAATAAGGAACATGCTATTACAAACTTAAGCACCACAGACCAAGGAATATGCTATTTTAAAATATTATCTTGACAGAACAACGAACGTAAGATTACAAACTTAAGCGTCACAGAACAACGAACGTGCTATTACAAACGTGAGCGTGACAGAATAAGGAACATGCTATTACAAACTTAAGCACCACAGACCAAGGAATATGCTATTTTAAAATATTATCTTGACAGAACAACGAACGTAAGATTACAAACTTAAGCGTCACAGAACAACGAACGTGCTATTACAAACGTAAGCGTGACAGAATAAGGAACATGCTATTACAAACTTAAGCACCCCAGACGAAGGAATATGCTATTTTAAAATATTATCTTGACAGAACAACGAACGTAAGATTACAAACTTAAGCGTCACAGAACAACGAACGTGCTATTACAAACGTAAGCGTGACAGAATAAGGAACATGCTATTACAAACTTAAGCACCCCAGACCAAGGAATATGCTATTTTAAAATATTATCTTGACAGAACAACGAACGTAAGATTACAAACTTAAGCGTCACAGAACAACGAACGTGCTATTACAAACGTAAGCGTGACAGAATAAGGAACATGCTATTACAAACTTAAGCACCCCAGAACAAGGAATATGCTATTTTAAAATATTATCTTGGCAGAACAACGAACGTAAGATTACAAACTTAAGCGTCACAGAACAACGAACGTGCTATTACAAACTTAAGCACCCCAGAACAAGGAATATGCTATTTTAAAATATTATCTTGAGAGAACAACGAACGTAAGATTACAAACTTAAGCGTCACAGAACAACGAACGTGCTATTACAAACGTAAGCGTGACAGAATAAGGAACATGTTATTACAAACCTAAACACCCCAGACCAAGGAATATGCTATTTTAAAATATTATCTTGACAGAACAACGAACGTAAGATTACAAACTTAAGCGTCACAGAACAACGAACGTGCTATTATAAACGTAAGCGTGACAAAATAAGGAACATGCTATTACAGACGTAAGCACCCCAGACCAAGGAATATGCTATTTTAAAATATTATCTTGACAGAACAACGAACGTAAGATTACAAACTTAAGCGTCACAGAACAACGAACGTGCTATTACAAACGTAAGCGTGACAAAATAAGGAACATGCTATTAGAAACTTAATGTGACAGAACAACGAACGTGCCATTTCAAAGTTCAGCTCAACATAACAACCAATATGCGTTTCAAAACTTTTAAAAACTTAAGCTTTATATAAAAACAAACATAATATTTCAAACTTAAGCATCCCAGAACAACGAACGTGCTATTTTAAACATAAGCGTTACCAACCGACAGAAATGCATCTAAAATAACTGAATTCACTCAATGTGCTGTTTTTTTTGCGATTAAAATACTATTTCAAACTCAAGCGTGACTGACTGACCAATCTACTTTTCACTTGACGGACAACCCTTCTTATAGATATACTTAGCCGCAGTTAAAGACTATAGTGTATATAAATGAATATCTTTTTATAAGACGGTACAAGTTACGTTTGCTTTTAGATGAAAAATGTCCTCGGAGACCAGCGTCAGAAACCCGAGATTACATTAAGAGTTGTGTCAACAGGAAGTCAGTGTTTCTTTCCGAGGATTTCCGTTCATGTTAAATATCGTGTTTGATTCGTTATTAAATCCCACTAAATCGCTTCTTAAATATGAATGTCTAAAAAAAAAAATTTGAAGACTAAAACAAACAAAAAAAAAACCCAAAATAAAAAAGAACGAATACTGCTGTTAAGATGCGTCCATTCAATCTGTGCGCAATAAAAATGCTATCATAAACTTACACGTGACAGACCGATGGACGGACGGACGGACGTAACTTGTGATCGATATCCGTTGGCGCATCCCAACATGTGATTTAAAACTAAGGCGTAACAGGCCGACAAAAATTATATTTCAGATTTAAATGTGACAGACAAACGAAAATACTATTTCAAAGTTGAGCGTGACATACTGACAGACAGACAGAGGCTTTTCTTGAGATGAAGCAGACAAAAATCTTGTATATTTCAGTCTGAATACGAAGTATTCTTGAATCTGATTCCATTGTGTTCAAAGAATATCACACCATTTTTATTCTATCAAAATTCTCTCATTTAGTCCGAATATAATCATAATAAAAAAACTAGGTTGTTCCTTCTCCAGAAGTGATCAAATACCTGATGTTAATGTTGTTGTTCATGATGATGATGATGATGATGATGATGATGATGATGATGATGATATCCATCTACAAGTTGTTCATTGTAGATGACTTTCGTAAACAACTCATTGTAATTCTCTTAATTCTTTACGAGGTTAGGGTTAGGGTTAGCGTTAAAACACACACAACATCGCAAAGCATGGGTATCGATACATTTTCAGACAGTATTTTAGAGACGTACTAGGCATAAACCTTATGAGAACGTACAGTTTCAATCTTGATAGATTTTGAACATGTTCGGTTTCAATCTGGATACTTTTTGAACATGTACAGTTTCAGTCTCGATACTTTATTTACACGCACACTTTCAGTCTTGATAGATTTTGAACATGTTCAGTTTCAGTCTGGATACTTTTTGAACACGTACAGTTTCAGTCTTGATAAATTTTGAACACGTACAGTTTCATGGATGCTTTTTGAACATGTACAGTTTCAGTCTTGATACATTTTGAACACGTACAGTTTCAATGGATGCTTTTTGAACACGTATAGCGTCAATCTGGATACGGTTTGAACAGATAAGTTTCAGTCATGATATTTTTTGAAAACATAAACATTGACACTGGATACATTTGGAACTCGTACAGTTTCAGTCTTAATACAAGGTAAGTTGTCAGTTTCAGTCTTATATATATATATAGTTACTTATAAATTCGAGTTTCATCGTCCGTGTAGTGTGGTTAGACGAGGTGAGATTTGAAAACGGAACCCTAATGTTTGGCGCCCGTGCTTTACTAGCTGAACAAACAAAACTACTACTAGAAGTGGGTGAAATTATATCGTATTTAAATGAAACTATTTATTTATTTATGTTTAATGATGATGTAAGGTTAGGTGGAGAGAACCCCAGCATAGTGCTTGATTATTAAGAAAAAAAATTAGAAAATAATATTTATTTATTTATATAAATATGTTTATATATATCTATAATATATATATATATATATATATATATATATATATATATATATATATATATATATATATATATAATACTTATATACTTATTTAAATATATATATATAGTATACATTTTTATTTATAGAAACATTTTTGGTTACATATGTGCATACATGTTTCAGCTGCGCCTTCTTTCGAGAGCCAACCTCTTCAGACCTTTAGAAAAATAGAATGAGATATATCAAACTTTCTTATTCTATCTATTACAACAGTTGGGAGGGGATGGGAGCATAATTAAACGGCCAATATTCATATCCAATTCCATATTCGCGCTGATCGTTTTAAATCACGGGGAGGCACTTATGTTATTGAAGATTTTGGTAAAGTGAGCCAGAGTTTTCAATAATAATGCATGGTAAGGCGGCGGGATAAAGTAGTGGTTGTAAAACTAATTTTTCATCATTATTATTATTATTATTATTATTATTATTATTATTATTATTATTATTATTATTATTATTATTATTATTATTATTATTATTATTATCATTATCATTATTATTATTATTATTATTATTATTATTTTTATTTTTTTAAATTATTTTTTTTTTATCATTCTTCTTATTATTATCGTGGGAGTTACATTCTCCCAAAGGGCATTCAGACTTATTAATAACATTGGTTCATTCTAATGTTGTTGTTTTTTTTGGGGGGGGGGGGGCAGAGAGGAGTTGTTTTTTTTCTACAAGATTTTGGGTTTTAAATTTCTTATAGTAAGTGATAAGTGTCATTTTATTATTATTACCAATTGGGAATATGTATTGTGTACAATGTTTTCATAGCTTTTTCTTCTGATCTTATGTTTGATTGCATTTGATTACAGTGTCATTGTTTAATATAGTTTGAGATGTGATGTTGGGTATTATTATTGGTTATATTAGTATTATTAAGTTGATATATATAGTTATCAACAGGCACGTAGCCTTTAGCAAATAAACAACATCGGATCAGGTTTCCTCTATTAACATTAACGAGAACATATGCAAGTGCACATATGCATATTGCAAAATATGTGTATTGAGGCACATTAATGCAAAACCGCTTGCCCCCTCATGCTTCATCGCTTATATACATATGTATTGCGCATGTCGAATTAAACTTGCGATACTTTTGGTCATATCGCACGTCTGTTAATATCTGGTTTCTCATAAGTAATATATATATATATATATATATATATATATATATATATATATATATATATATATATATATATATATATATATATAACAAGAAAGAACGATGGGGAGAGAGGGGGAGAGGGAAGAAAGGGAGACAGAAATGGCGACCAAACACAGATATTCCTAATATGTCTTTATCCAATCTGCGCGTATAACTATATTAGATTAGCGGGACCCTGTGGAAATTCCACGGTGTTTTCTACATAAATTCGCATAATTTACTGTTAATAATATTATCCGGTGGCTAAAAATATGCGCATGTTCTACTCGCTAACTATTGCGTGACGGGATAGAAGTATAAATATTTATTTATATTACCTAGTTACCTGAGGTAAAAGCTGTATCTTCCGCTGTCGCCATCCTACTCCCGTCGCCCCTCTTTCACTCACTCCACCATCTTCCCCCTTCAACTCACCCTGCCCCTCTTCCTGTTGCCCGGGCAAAAGTAAGTACTTCCCTCACCCACCTTCGATGTATATTATGATCACCGTTAAAAAATAAATAAATAAAAATAAATAAATACATCTCCAGCGATCAGGCAATCCCATCTTCTTATAAAGGGGTGACCATATACATATATATACATATATATATATACATATATATATATACATATATATATACATATATATATACATACATATATATACATATATATATATACATATATATACATACATATATATACATACATATATATACATACATATATATATACATATATATATACATATATATATATATATATACATATATATATATACATATATATATATATATACATATATATATACATATATATATATATATATACATATATATATATATATATATATACATATATATATATATATATATATATATATATATACATACAAAAAACGGGCCCCCGTGTACACTTTATGTGATATCTTCTTTATTTATTCACCGATTGCCCTTATTTTACAGGACATGGCAGAATCAACGACCGTGAATACACCAAGACCTCAGATGGAGCTGGGACAAAGAATACACTGTGTAAAATTTTACTACAAGACACGCTCGTTTAAGAAAACCCAGGACAGTTTCATGAATCAGTTTGAATGTGAAAAGGCTCCATCCAAAAGCAGAATTCAGAACTGGGTGGAC
>OY744533.1:78583689-78601189 GCA_963556195.1 Sepiola atlantica
TTGTGCTTTTTTGTCTGATTCTTTTGGTGTAGGGAGGTTAAATATAGTTTTATTTGTTGGTCGACAATTCTGTTGGTGAAATTGTTATTTACTAGGATTTGTTTGATGTTGGTTAGTTGTTTGTAGAATATTTTATTGGATGAAGATATCGTGTATGCGTGGTGGACGAGGTTTTTTATTAGGGCAGTTTTATATTTTTGGGGGCATTCGCTATGGTAGTTGAGTAAATTAGGGTTATTGTTTGTAGTTTTTTTTATATGTGGATGTTGTGTATTGGGCAGGGTTGTTAGAGTCGGTAATTAAGTCGAGGAAGGTGATTTTGGTGTTAGTATTTTGTTCATGTGTGAAGGTGAGTACTGAGTCTGTTTCTAGGGTATGTTTGAGTTTGTCTATATTGTCTAAGGATTCGGTTGCGATAAAGATGTCGTCAACGTATCGGGTGTATATGGGGGGTTTGTTTATGAAGTCGGGGAAGATTTTGTTTTCTATGTGTGCCATGTAATATTCGGCGAACGTGGGACCAAGGGGTGATCCCATCGAAACGCCGTCTATTTGGATATATATTTTGCCGGAGGGGTCGGTGAATGGTACTTGTGTGGTGCATTTTAGGAGGAGTTTTTCTAAGGTTTTAGGTTTTATTGCTGGAGGTGGTAGGGTGCTGTGTTTATATACTTGTTGAAGGATGATTTTTATAGTGCCGTGTATTGGGACGTTTGTGAATAAGTTTTCTACGTCAAGGGAGGCTGTTATGTATTTTTGGGGGGCGTTTGCTTTTAGTAAGTGTATGAAGTCGATTGTGGATATTATACTGTATTTGTTCGGTGCGTATGGTTGGATAATGCTAATAATTTTAGCGATGTGGTATACAGGTGTGGGGATTTAGGTGATTATGGGTCTGAGGAGGTATTCATTTTTGTGTGTTTTTATTTTGCCGTAGATATAACCTGGTTTGTAGTCACCTATAATGTTACTGAGTTTGACTGTTCCTATTTCTGATTGTTCGCGGTTATTATTTTATTAATTTCTTTTTTCAATTGGTCGGTGGAATTTTTTGTGAGTCGTTTGAATTTTGTTTTGTTTGAGAGGATGTTGTTTATTTTAGTGTTATAGTCGATTTTGTTTAGTATATTGTATATGTTTGATTTGTCGACCATTCGTATAGTGATGTTATTGTTTTGATGTAGTTCGTTAGCGGCTTCTTTCAGTTCTGGGGTTAGGAGGGAAGTACGATGTCGGTGGTTGTATCAATTTTTAATGCCTTCAGCTTTTAGGAGATCTTTTAATTTTGGTTATATGTTAATCTTGTCGTGTTTTTTAAAGTTTTGAATCTGTTGGTAGAGAATTTCTATTTCGCTTTGTTTAATGTTTTGATCGTATTTTCTAGAGAGGTGGCAGTTCGGTCCGAGGTTGAGGAATTGTTTTTGGTGTTCTGTAAGAAGGGTGTTGGAGAGGTTTAGGTATTTTTCACTGTGCTTGGGGAGGTAGATGTGTCCTTTGTATAGTTGGTTCAGTTTTTTTTATTGAGTTTTAGTTTTTGTTGGAGTTGTTCTAGAGGAAAAGTGTCGGAGATTTTACTTTGTATGGTGTGTAAAAGGGTTTCCGTTGTTGCTTGTTTAAGCTGATGTGTAGTTACTTTGAGTTCTTGTTGAAGGGTTTTTATGTCGGCTTTAGCTGATGTTATTTACCTTCGAATAAGACTCCTTCTAAAGTCGTTAGTAAGTTTTACAAACAACAACAACAACAACACACAAACTCCTGAAGACGGTCGCGAGACCGAAAGCGCTAGAGAAATGGCCCAATACACAACATTAGGTGCCAATCGATACCAGAAACCCGACGAATCGCTCGCCGAGTCGAGAAATTGACCAGAAAGATCATAAAGAGGGAGAACTCCGTGGTCTTCAACGACACATGTCTAATATATATATATATATATATATATATATATATATATAATATCTTATACATCTTTGATTAAACAGGAGATCCGACTTCTGCTTATTAAGCTTTTGATCTGTTTTTCTACTCTTCGTACGACGGATTTGATATAATACGAGGAGTGTAAAAAATCTCCGTATTTTGTGCGAACGTTTTCGACCGACATCGGTCGTCGTCAGGCGGTTGCAAAATGAAATAAATTGGTGAATCTATGAAGAAGGCGCTCTTTTAAATAATTTGAACAGCATTTCAATACACCTTCACCCCCCCCCTCATAACGGGAATGGTTGATGTTTGGTTTATTAATGCGTATAAACAACGCTTACATTATGGGGAGGCGAACACTGCAACCCGAAACCGCCAGAATGGATGTGTTATTTGTTAAAATGTTCCTAAATCCGTTCTTTGGGATGCCAAGCTTTATAAGATGTTGGTATATGGAGCTTTGTATGTTTGTTTGAATTTAGTGTAAGGAAGGTTAAATAAAGTTTGAAAAGGGGGGGGGTGTAAAGTAACAGTTGAGATTTAAAGAGATATAAATGTTGTGCGTATCATACACGATACTCACAATATTGGCTCACGGGATTTATATAGAAATATTTTTAAAATTTTTGTTTATATTTCTTTTAATATTCTCCGGTTTAAATCTCAAGTGTTACTTTTCACCCCCCCCCCTCTTTTTTTCAAACCTTGTTAAACCTTTACACTAAATATAAACAAACATACATAACACTCTAAGAAAATAACGCGTCCAAACGAGAGTGACACGTGACTTCACATTTCCGTAACAGATGACAACAGAAGCTGAAGAGAGCCGGATGTCTAAGTCTTTCTGTGTTTGGAATCGACGATACGAATGTTGTACTAATTTTTCTGCACCAAAATAAATAAATATTACGCTTTTAATTTTTAACTTTAATTCTCAATTAATCGAGCATTCTGATGGGATTCTCCTGCTATATTAAAAAGAAGGTATATATATATATATATATATATATATATATATATATATATATATATATATATATATATATATACGTGTGTGTATATCGATAGATTTTGTGTCGTACAAAATTGAATTATGGCAGGGCATATATATTTTTTTGACATTTGGGGGGAGAGGAATTAGAAAAGTTGTAAAAACGAAAGAAAAGGTATAATTACTTGTATTTACTAAGCCGCACTCATCAAAGTAAATACACGGAAGTGAAGTTTATGTACTGCGATTGAAACGTAAAACATCGTAGTGAAATAAAGACGAGTGACAAGTTTGGGGAGAGAAAAATAGGTGGCGGGGGGGGGGGGTCACAAGTGGATCACAGAAGCCCCAGAAGCCACATATTTTGATTACATGAGGAGGGTTTTGATGAATTGTTTCCAGGACTTTAAGATTGAATAAGGAATGTGATCTACTTATGACAGAGAAATTGTCAATGCTGTAAGCCGACGCACATTCGACGCTATTTATAAAGTGTTGGGCAATAGCTGTCCAGGATGTGTTAACTAAACGATTTAAATTATTGAGGCGATTCTGGCGTATGGAAGGGGGTGCGTTATTTGGTTTTGGATGTAAACATTTACACCGTCCTACCCACGTATTCGGCATCGCATCGATATTTAAATCTATAAATAATTCCATGATAAATACCAGTATACTGAAATCATATGCCCTTAATAGGGTTAAGATGAAAATTCATATACACTAAATGTACAAAAGCAAGGAAATTCCCAATTTTTTACACTTTTATTGTCATTAATTAAGGGTATGACTACATATCAACCAAGCCATCTCATTATCACATCACTACAGTCTAACTCTCTATGCATGTGTGGATGAAGTGTGTGAGGTGCGCTGAAGAAAAATTCCTACCAGTAAAATACATAGCCCTGTTGTGCTCGCATACCCTTAATGACAATAAAAGTGTAAAAAATTGGGAATTTCCTTGCTTTTGTACATTTAATGTATATGAATTTTTATCTTAACCTTATTAAGGGCATATGATTTCAGTATACTGGCATTTATCATGGAATGTTACTACTTTTTTAAAGGCTATTCCTCAATGCAATGATCATTTAAAAGGTTTTTTGGAATTTTCTGGAAATCTAAGGTATATAGTAAACTGAAATTAAAATGCCATGAACTAGACCCTAGAACCTCTATCTCTGCCAAAAATCAGCTGAATCCATCAAATAGTTGATGAGATACAAGGTGGCACGTACGCACATATACATATGTCATAGAGATGACAACAGAAGCTGAAGAGAGCCGGATGGCTAAGTCCTTCTGTGCTTGAAACCGACGGTACGAATGTTGTACTAATTTTACTGTACCAATATATATATATATATATATATATATATATATATATATATATATATATATATATAAATATATATAAAATATTGGCATTTTTTTCATAAGTATCGTTTCGTATTTGAATATTAAATTGTGAGAAAGCCAAGAACGATATATGCTTTTTCTCTTTAAAATAAACATTTATGGTCTGTACCTCATTATCCTCATGCCCCTGAAGATGGACCCGGATGGGTCTGAAAGTACTTGGGACAAAACTCAAAACTATGGCAGATTCATCAGCCAATCCCCCCTCCCCGAAATTAAGATTCTTATCCGGACTATTGAAATGATCTACCAAAGGATATCAAGACATAAGTTTCTGTTATATTCAACAATATTTGTCTGCAAGAGAAGATGCAGCCTAGATACACACACACACACACACACACACACACACACATATATATATATATATATATATATATATATAAAATATATTGGCCCTTTTTTCATAAGTATCGTTTCGTGTTTGAATATTACATTTTGAGAAAGCCAAGAACGATATACGCTTTTTTTCTTTAACATAAACACTTATTATTCATGATGCAAGCTTTCGGTTTTTGTAAACATTTTCAAGCAATATTCTTTTTACAAATCTTTGATTTTTTTACCTTGAAGATGTAGTAAATCCCGCGTGTGTCCGTTAACGTGTTGACTGAACGATTGTGATTCATAAAATATATTGAAAATGTATATTTTTCAACCGAAAGCTTGCAACATGAATACTTGAATATAGGTTAATAAATGTTTATTTAAAAGCAAAAAGCATATATGGTCCTTGGCTTTCTCGAAATTTAATATATATATATATATATATATAAATATATAAGAGTAGTATAAATACAGCCGTCAAAATCATAGCTTTAATGCATGTTTCTACATGAGTTGAACACTGTTGACATCGGCTGCCTACAATAGGTTTGCAACTTTCACCGTTTATGCAGTTGTTCATAGTGACCGTGGAGGATAAGACGTGGGAATTTTAGTTATAAACATGACTTGTTCCAGGGTTCCGAATCTTGTGACCGGCTTGAATAACTATTATATAACTACTTTGACGATTTCGGAAGGATGAAACGTATACGTATGAAGATAAACATATATATATATATATATATATATATATATATATATATATATATATATATATATATATATATATTACAACGGTTATATTTGCCATTCGATAGAGAGACATAGCGTGGATCGACTTTTCCTTTACAAGAAACCTGAACATTACATAAAGTTGAAAATGTCAAATTTTTTTCTAGTTAAACTTTCATTCATATTTCATCAAATAATACATTGTTTGTACATGTAAAAGATTGCACCAGGAACCAAGTACTTTCTGGGTGGTGGAATGATCGAACTATTTTTCCAGCGACCTTAGCAACACATTTTATGTCTTTTATTTCAAATCTAGTTTGAAAGTCAATTGTAGGAGCTTATCAAAGCAAGGTCTTCATCAAAGAGCGAGACATTTATTGCAACTGAGGCAAAACGGGAATCCGAGCGTTGGTGGTGAACGGAGAGAAGTTGCAAAAACCTGCACTGAATACTCTGAGAACCGGACAGCTTCTGGTTGAGTCAATCGCTGTACTGACTTTACTACGTGTGATTTTCTCTTCCCCAAGTGCAATGGAAACATCTTAGGCGCTTGTTTTGAAGGCGTTGAGCCTCTGAAGAGGACCGAGGGGCATTATGTAAGTGACCTTCTAACAGTGCACAAAAGTGTGACATAGAAAGACAGAAATATGAACTAAACTCAAGAGCCACTACTTTAAAGAGGTAATCTTGTAATTTATCGTTTAGAATTAAAATAAATTATTTGAAATAGTAGATTCATGACTCTCAGACGCACCTTGCGTATTGTGTAGTCATGCAGCAATGCGACACAGTGGAGTGTGTAAATATCTCCACTGGGCCATCTGCAAAATCGAATATTCAGTGTAGCAACAAGTGCTGGAAACATATACCAGAAAAAAACTGTTGGAAATAAATCATACATAATCTACTATGACTGTGCAATCTCTATAGCTGCATACTTCGAAAACGTGTTTGTTAAATCTGACATAGTGATATGGGACAACAGGGAGAAAATAGCAATTCTAGTTGAAGTCAGTGCTCCTAATGATGCTGGCTTAAACAAAGCCGCGAGGAAGAAGATAGCTAAATACTAAGGTAGTATGCACGCCAGGAAAAGTAACTGGAATCTGCGGAAGAGCTACACCATTAATCATATGAGCTCATTAAAAGAATTTCAAAAACTACTTGATGAATATACCCGGTGAACCATGTGCAAGACAGATCCAAACAATTGCGCATAAAGGGACAGTTAGAATTCTAAAAAAGTATTTCAGTTAAAGTTTCTGAAATAACGAGTGAATATCTGGAATCGAATAGATGCTATATCCTCAGCAAAAACAAAAAGATAAGAAAATTAAAAAAAAGGATAGATATTTTGTGTTTATTTAATTCAAATAATAATTCTATTAAAAATACTAACCAATTTGCGTAAATAATATTTTTCAGCGATGTTTCGTTTTTATTGTATACTTACTCAGGAACTTTGTATATATATATATATATATATATATATATATATATATATATATATATATGGTTGACGGAGCTCTGGGTCTATTGTTCTTCGAATTTTACACGTCTATTCTCGAAAGTAAAACATTCAATGGCATTTCTAAACCTTCCATATACGTTAGATACGTCGTGACATCCTTCTATAAACTTAAAACTTAGATAAATTAATCTTAATCAAAAATACATTAAAAATAATTCCGTATTAAATTTCATGAACGAAATAAATATAAATAACAAAATTTCCTTCCTCGACATAAAAATAAAAGCTGACACAGATAAGTTCATTACATACCCTTACACAAAAATGACAAGCAACGGTTGAATGTTGCTTGCTTTTAAAAGTGAATGCCCTTATAGATGTAAAATAGGCGTAGTGAAAACTCTTATCTTCCAAGCAAAACGAAACTCATTTACTAATAACGTATTTTATGCTGTATTTGCCGACATTAAAAAACACTAATTAATAATAACTTTCAAAACCACATCGTCGATCAGCAAATTAAACACTCCTGAGACGCCATAACAAAAAACACCACCACGACCACGACCACGACGACCACCACCACCACCAACAATAACAACAAAAATAATAGTAATAGTAGTAGTACTAGTAGTCGTGGTAGTAGTAGTAGTTATAATAATAATAATAATAGTAATAGCAGAAGCAGTAGTAGTAGTAGTAGTAATACTAATAATACTAATAATACCACCATCAATCTATATTACTACAATCCTATGCACGTAGATGAAAATAATAAAAAATATTATACATAAACATATTTCTCCTACTGAAAAAAACCATAAGCCCCGTTTCACTATTTACTATAAAAAGCTAAAACAACTAATTTATTAATAAAAAATAACCCATTTACTAAAAACTAGTAGTGCTCTATATGCATTCAAATAGCCTATGGTAGAATGTGTCTTCAAAAACAATACATATATCGGTATGAGTAGAATAAGTATCTCTCGCCGCCTTATATGTCACTCCTCCTTCCCCATAGCTCAATTTACCAACATCTTGTAGAACATGACACCCCAAAAATAATTTCAGATACATATTAGTAAAATATACTGCCATCGTCGGGGTCTCCAATTGCAACTTGCGCCTCCCCAATAATCGAAACCTTACTCATTCGAGCAAACAAACCTACTATCAACCAAGCTCGATATGAGGAGGGAGAGGGTATACTAAAATGCTTTTAATTAAAAAATAAAAAATAAAAAAATGTTATAATCGACTTTCTTAATAAATTAACCAATTTTAATTTGTGTAACTACTCACGTGCCTGATGAAGACTCATAGGAGTCAACAACTTTTGCTGGAATTGTCACCGGTGTTTAATGAAACATGCATAAACGAACAAATGTTGCCTAAGTATATATATATATATATATATATATATATATATATATATATATAATATATATATATATATATATATATATATATGTATTTTGGTACAGAAAAGTTAGTACAACATTTGTACCATCGGTTTGAAGCACAGAATGGCTTAGCCCTCCAGCTCTCTTCAGCTTCTGTTGTCATCTGTTTCGGAATATATATATATATATATATATATATATATATATATATATATATATATATATATATATATATATATATATAAACAAATGTTTGGAGGTACAACATTTGTATATTTTGAAAATGATTCGCAGCAAACTCCCTAGAGCTCTTTCGACTATCATTTCGTCAGGAGAAACCGATAATCTAAATAAATCAATAATATTAGCGAAAATTAAGAGCTAAGTGGGGAATTGAAATGCCAGGCAATACAAATACGTGATTGAAATAAATCCAATTAAATCGCGTATTAGAGTTTTCGCGAATAATTTTCAAAAGCATATATATATATATATATATATATATATATATATATATATATATATATATTAGACAGACACAAGTACTAGTATATTTTATGTATTAAATAGTTTTTAACGCAAATAGCTAGTTAAAGCAACATTAAAAGAATTTCCAACTACATTAAAATGTTTAACAATTTATTTATTTATTTATTTTATTATCGCTTATGATTGAATTCATGTTTTGAAACATGGCGTTGATCATAAGTCCATAACGTCACATCAAAGCTACACTTATTTTGTTAAGGTAATGGTTTAAGATGTACATAAAAGAAAAAAATAAAAGGTTTAGTTCGTAGAACATCACACTAAAGATCTCAATGTTTCGGTTTTGATTCTCTGTCATGGCATCTGCTTTATTGGTTGGGATTGTTAGATTCAATAATAATGCAATATTTTCCATCTCTAAAAGAAGTAAAGATATTTCTGTAAAAAATTGTGACTGATGGAAAAACAGACACCAGACATACACCTACAGAATATGCCTTATATTTACTGAGTGGATTTGGAATATATCTGTCGGAACCCGAAACTATACTATTTCACTCTATTTTTTTAGTATACAATAGTCTTTAAAAGTAGTATGTGGGAAATGTAGTGTAGTATCAGTTTTGTTGTCGTAGGATCATGCTGCCACACATTACAACCTCCCTTTTTGAGGGGAATAGTGTCAGTAATTATTTTTTTCTTTTGGGGTAGTGTAGTATCTGTTCTCTTGTCATGCAACAATCTTCCAAAGCATACTTGTTGTTTTGGGGCGGTAGTGTAGTTGAAGAACACTGATAAGCCACTTCGCCGTGACTTTTGCATTGCAATGCAAGAGAAGTTGGAAGATAACGGCTTTGATGACCGGCTTGTTTTTAGCGATGAGGCGACCTTCCATCTGAATGGCAAAGTTAACAAGCATAACACTCGCATATGGGGTACTGAGAATCCTCATGAACTTCTTGAGCACGAGCGAGATTCACCAAAAGTGAACGTGTTTGTGCAATTTCCAAGAAAGGTGTCTATGGACCGTTCTTCTTTGAAGAGGCAACTATCACTGGTGAATCCTATCTCAACATGCTGGAAGACTGGTTAATGGCTCAGTTGGAACAAGCAGAATCTGATGACTTCATTTTTACACAAGATGGTGCACCACCACACTGGAGTCTTAGAGTAAGGCAGTTTCTTAACACAAGGCTGCCTGGTAGATGGATTGGGAGATCTGGGCGAGGTGATGACGTTCTCATGCCCTGGCCTCCTAGGTCTCCAGATCTTACCCCGTGTGACTTTTTCCTTTGGGGCTTTGTCAAGCAACAAGTCTATGTGCCGCCCCTTCCAAGAGATATTGACGAACTAAAGGCTCGAGTAACGGCAGTTGTGGGAACCATTGACGTCAAGATGCTGGAACGCGTTTAGTAGGAAATGGACTATCGACTAGATGTCAGCCGTGTGACGAATGGTGCTCATATTGAGCAACTTTGAAGATTCCCCACAAAACTTGAAACTTTAACCTTTCCAACGGTACCAATTTCATTTTTCAACTCCTTATAGTTTTTGAGTTATTAAAAATCGTTATGTTCCCAAGACTTTTGAAACACCCTGTATAACACCAGAACAACACCAGAACAACAATGGTATTGTCGGTTTCAAATTTAAATAAAGAAGACCTATAATTGGTCTCTTTTATCCAATTCTTTTCTGCCTCCCCGGTTTTCTTAATATTTTGCTGGAGTCTGCTCCCACTATTCCCGCACATGACAGTAGAATATATATATATATATTAACTTATGCCCGTTTGAAATTATCACTTCTCTACACTGAAGTAAGCAATAAGCTCGAAACGACTTCATCTGTAGGTAAATACAATTTAATATTCATTTAAAAAAAATATGATTATCAAGCTTCTTTACGAAAATTTAAGTTGAGCACTGTTAGGATATATTTCAAATATACATTCACTTAGCTACAAAGCAAGACTCCGAGTAAGTTCATTGAGTTGTCTAGTCTTTCTTGATGTTTACGCTGTAATCGGCATGAATATAACTTAAATTCTTCGTATTACGTGATAATTTCCTATGACCGTGAGGATAGAGTGAAAGCGTGGAGAGTCAAAGTTGTTTCTGTCAACCGGGTAGCGCCTCATGACCGTCTGAAATAATCACTTCCCTACACTGATGAGAGTAAAAAGCTCGAAACTATGTCGTCTGTAAGTAAATATAATTTAATACTTATTTATAAAATATTACATATATATATATATATATATATATATATATATATATATGTGTGTGTGTGTATAAATATGATTAGAGTTAGTTAATTATATTTTTCAGTATAAATATGTAAAATAGCTTCGAACTGAAATAGAATTAACACATGATGTGATTAAAATTATGGTAATCAATGGTTGGCAATACAGAAAGCAAGCACGACGTCTCATTGGTTGCAGTACTAGTTCAAGGTGATGCTTTCCGGTTTATTTAGTGTCATCACTCACTTAGCTTTCGTGTTCCTATACGCTATACGATTGTATTACACTCGTCAGACGATAGACCAGTTTTTTTAAAATAAAATAGTAAACGTAGTGTATAGAGCACAGCGTATGTATCTCGAAACAGATCAGACAACTCGTGCTCATAAAAAATATATCTACGTACCGAGAGTGTTTTGGGCATATTAGATTTTGAAACGCGACTCTTTGACTACGTTTTTATTGTCGTAGATATTCTTACAGGTCATTTACTAGATAATGCAAATGTTACAATAAAATAACTCACTTTTAACCTAGGAATACAATGCTCAGTCTTAAAGAGGAAGATTAAGTATAGACTGTATGGGAAGATGTGTTCAGAACAGGAGATTTCGATGGTAATCTCACGTTAAGAGAATAAATCAGAGTTCTTGGGTCAGTAGAACAGTCAAGATATCAGGCCCTGTTCATAGAGGAAGGCCGAGGAAAACATGAGAGGTGGGGACAAACATTGACTTGAGAGAAGGAGGGATAAATACAGACCTAACCAAAGATAGGTTTGTTTGGAAGTCAATTTATTAAAGCCGTTCAACACATGCCAGCATGTAAAACGGACGTTAAACCGGAGATGGTGATAATGATATTGATGATGATACTGATGATGATCACGATGATGATGATTCTGAAATTTAAGTCCACATTGAAATGATTCGAAAGAACTAAACAAATGCATATCGGAAAGGGCAAGGTATTGGCTATAGAAGATGTGGAATCTGATCCCAACCAAGCTGATCGAAGGTTTCCACTGTTTTTGTTCTACTGAGATCAGATACGATCAGCGACTCTTTGTGTATAGCCCACGACATATGAAAGGTCTTTGATAGGGTTTAGCACAAAACGTTGCTTCAAAAATCTCTTAGCTCTAAAATATCTGGAAATGTCTAAGCAATTATTGACTATTTTCTCTCTGATAAGTCTATAAAAGTATCCGCTGACTGGCAGAACTCCGAAAAATATAATAATTATGCCGATGTTCTTTCTATTTTTATACTGGGCCCAAACATCTTCCTGATCTAAATAGATGATCTTCTAAATCGTATTCTGATACCATTTGTTGATATCTTCGCAAATGACACCACTGTCTATGAGATCATCTAGAAAAACCATGGTGATAAAGTTCTCGCTGATTTTCCTTCTTTTGATCTGAAACACGTGATGCAATTGAAAAATAGCTTGTTATTTTGTAAATCTTTAAAATCGAGCTCATATCATTCCATCACTAACGCTTGGATCCTTGTTTTGTTTAAATCGCAATGAACGGCCATCTTTTTGAGAAAGCTCCTTGCTTTTATAAGCCCATAGCACTGACTTTAAATTCAGATCACAATATCAAAACTTATATCCAATCTGTTGCTAATGTAGCTGGAATACAGGTTGGATCATTCTACCATTTCAGAGGCGCCACTTAGATCACTCTTCTTTGCCTAGACATAATTCAAAATAGTGAGGAGTATTTTTTCCGTTTATAACAGAAGAAACTTCGCCAGTATTTTTTTTATACTATCGTTACTTTCTGGAGAAGTGTTGGACTGAGCTAAAATCTCTGATCAACCTTTGTAAAACATCCGCAACAAGAACCCGTTTCGCTACCACAATGCCAAAAATACTTTTCTTTCTTCCTTCGTGTACCGCAGGACTGATTCCTTGTAAATTACAACATGTCTGTTTTTAAATCCAATGTCAACTGATTCATGTTATAAACCACCCTGACAGCTAATCAAACTTATTTTATCTTGTTAGTGAGAGGTGACGGTTGCTCGGTGGTGAACGACACGGACTTATAAACTGGGTGTACTGAGTTCGAATCCGGTTCGTTCCACGTTATATTTTTTATGGACTGCTGTGACCGACCGAAACCTTTTTCTTTACCGTTGAGTCAATGGAGTTTCCACGCGATGAACTGGTTTTATTCCACACAGTCTCGAAGTTACAAACTCATGTGTGATAACATGTTATAATTGGTTGACTCTCATCTTTTGTTAAGCAAGAGATCTACAGCTGAGACGACAGGGGTCTTCCTTATTTATGCTCTGGCATCAACATCCTGAGTAAAACAATTGGCCAAAGAAAAAACAAGCTCACTATGTACAATGATGTACAATGATGTATTCTTTAACAACGGGAATTTCTAGTTTTTCATAAATGTCATTGAATAAAATATTCTTCTCTCAGCCAAACTAAGAGCATTAACTGGGTTCACCCTGTTATATGTGTTCACCATTTTCATTTAATAAACTATTTCGACATTCTTTAAACAAAAAAACGTCCACTTTTTTTATTGTTGACTCTCGGACATGTTCTATGATCGGCTCTAGAGAGAATTGCTAACCAAGCGCTTCGGTGGACTCCTGGTGGGAAAAGAAGGGAAATACCAAAAATGAACTGAAAGCAAACAATTAAGAAAGATTTGCAAGTAACGGACAGAAGCTGGAGGGACCCTGTGGATCTGGTTTTAGACAGATGGAACACTTTGACTGCCATGTGCGTCTTAGAACGCGGGAGTTCTTAAGTCTGAGTAAGTACACATAACAATATTTGCTTCCTTCAGCCACCAAAAATGTTAGACCAGCCCTTAGTTTAATTTTATGGCACCCTGTTTTGTTTATCGGCATTTTTAATAGACTACAATACAATATTTCTGATAGATTTAAATAATGTGTTGTCGTGAACCAATTCCGAATGCAGAGATTTGATTTATGGAAACGAAAATTCGTAAATTCGTTAATTTTTTTAAAAACTATTATATATAATATAGAGGTGCACATGGTTAGTATTTTTAGTCATGCAAGAATAATTTACTTTTTTTTTTATTAATTAGCGTATACATTGAATAAGTATTGCCCGAGTAGTTTTCATTCAATATTCAGTTTTCATTCAATATAAACACTGACTACTGACTATCAAACCATTGCTTTTAACCACCCATACAAGTTATTAAAAAGACCAGTATTCCAAAGATAATATGTTTAAAACATTTTAAGGGGTAAACCGTACGTCTACAGAAAAAGAAAAACTCATAGATTTTTATCGGATAGTTTTCAAATGACGCGTGTTTATCGAACGTTGTTTTGGCGAACTATTATGAAGACTGATCTGTTAAACCTGCTAAGATTATCCTTGGATACTTTTATATATGTTTAGTTCAGTACATTGGATCAACCAGTTCTATTAAGATGTTATCTTAAAAGAAGCTTTTTTTTAAAAATCTGTGTAATGGGTATTTTGAACGTCACGTCACTCTCTTGTCAATCAGCAGTTTGTTTGTTGTGGTTACGTCCCATAACGCAAGAGAGTAGAGTCCAGATGTCTGCTTGCTAGTATCTGTTCCCACGGTAATGAACCAGTCAAGCGCGAATAGTTATGAAATAACCTTTGACATATACAGTATTAATATACACGCATACCTAATCACACACAATTATCTATCTATCTATCTATCTATCTATCTATCTATCTATCTATCTATCTATCTATCTATCTATCTATATCTATATCTATACATATATATATATATATATATATATATATATATATATATATATATATATATATATATATATATATATATATATTATGGAAATCGCTCCAGACAAAGCGTGAAGCCACTTGATGTACAGAGCAAAATAAATACTTCATGGTCAAAAACTAGCCAACAATAAGTGTTAGATGGGTAGATTCTGTCCCCCCCCCAAAAAAAAACAATTATCCCTTCTTTGTCAGAAACATCGCAAATGGAATGTGAGGACTAAACGACAAAATTAAGGAAAATAAGGTTACGATTGTTTCTGAAATTAAACCAAAAGTCTAGTTTTTGCTCTTTTCTCCACTCTTTCTATCAATATATATATATATATATATATATATATATATATATATATATATATATACTGTATTAGAGTGAAATAAATTCCAGAAGGAAATCCGAGTATGAGAACTCAATGTAATAAACTGAGCAAAAATAAAATAAAGTAAAGTAACATGGAATCACATAATCACTGGTGCAATAATCTATGTCAACCATACAGCCTTATTCAAGTCTCAATAAGGCCGTAGGATCGAAATAAATTATTGCATCGGTGATTATGTGATTTTGTGTTACTTTACTTTACTTTACTTTATTTTATGTATATATATATATATATATATATATATATATATATATATATATATATATATATATATATATATATATATATATATATATATATATATATATTCGGTTGTATCGTCGTTCTGATCTACTGTAATACATCTATAAATATTACGCTCTTATTTTTGAATTCTCTTAATAATCGAGTATTCTCCGGGGGCCTTCTCTCATTAATATATATATATATATATATATATATATATATATATATATATATATATATATATATATATATATATATATATATATATATCCAGCTTACATCGTATCCGGGACTTTGCATTGCCCACAGCCTTTTAAAAACATACTATATATATATATATATATATATATATACATTTATACATCCAAATTATTAAAATGTTTAGATACTGTCTGTTTTTCATTATTTGCATTTATAAATAAATATAACACTTATTTATTTCTCTTTCGAAGTAAAATTGTGATGACGGCCTCGTAGCAAGAAACTTGTGTTCGCGATATTCGGATTCAGTGTTCGAATTTTCCGACCAGCAGTACAGTTTCATAATCCATACTGGGGGTGGGGTGACGGTGGCTTAGTTGTTAACGGCACGGACGGACAACCTTGGTGTACCAAGTTTGAATTCAGTTCGTTCCAAAAAAACACTTTCGCTTAGGATGTTGGCAACCTTTACGTTGTACCTTCAGTAAGTACCCGATGCCTGTTTTAATCTAATATATAAAGTAGAGACGTTTTTTTCCCCTGTACCTTATCGGAATATAGGAAAATAACCACATGCATCACAGGCTACTAAACTCACCACTATGCTACACTTATTCACTCGAGCGTGTTTTAGTAAATTTGTTATTATTTTTTTCTACCTAACACTAAATATTATATTTGACCCACCATCCACGTCTCTCCGAAAAAAACAACTCCATATAGGTGGTAGCAAAAACTTTCCTCTCTAACTATTCTGTACTGTCACTCTACTCATCGACACCGGGAACTAATACACGCAGTTTAATTTTCACAAAAAACCGGTTCTTATTTATTATTTGCCTGGTATTAATTTAACACGCATGCCAATAATCAAGCTTAGGTTGATTGGCCTATTTTCACATGTATTTGTAACTCACAACAGTGGCGCAATCGGTAAGAAGGTAGGTTTCATGATCGTCAGTTTTAGCGTTCGATCCCATTCTACTCTACCACTTTGTTTCTTTTTCTTTAAATTTAAAACATTCGCCAACACGGTAGACGGGGAAGAAAAAACAATAGGCCGTTGCTTTTTTTATTCGACGTCATGCAATAGGTAGTACTTCCTCCCATGCAATGCCGGGCGACGGGTTCAGCTAGTATAAAATAAAATAAGAAAACGCCTTATAATACTACGCATCAGATGTTCCTAATGTTACATGATAAATTACCATGTGTTTTGGTAAAGAAAGTGTGTATATGGTTTATGGGTATTTCTTTCGTAATTTCTTTTTGTTTCAACCAAACAGACACAGACAACAATCCGTATACAATATACATGTAAGAAGTTTCACCATACTATTAATAGCGTGAGCGAAATTTATGTGGTTATATATATTTTGTTGCAGTTAAAATTCGACACTTGAAAAAAAGAGAAAACGAAATTGGCAATAAAACTAAAGTTGTATATGAAGACTCAACAGTTTACGTAGCCACAGTTAGAGTTACACACTACATTATGTTTCAATATAACCGCCGCCGGCGGAGACGACAATCTCAAGGCAAGTAACACGCTTTGGTTACCATATACTTGTCTATAGCGACGATCGCCTCAACAATGGAAGCCTTCGGAGAGTCAAGTGCGTTGTGGGCGTACCTGTTTGTCTTGGCCTCGATCACGACCCAGAAGTAATAGTCAAGGGTGTTGTAATCGTCGACCAGTTGTGAGGAACATTGTTTAGCAGTCACGCCTGGGTGGCTTTGACCTTGTGTGCACGAGTTGAGTCCTGCTGGAAGACATAGGTGCGTCCGGCGGCGTTCTCGTCCATCAAGAGCTTCGCCATGCTACGTAGCACCTCCTAGTTAGTCTCGGCAGTGACTCTCAGACTTTTGAAA
>OY744533.1:78616189-78621189 GCA_963556195.1 Sepiola atlantica
GATTATTTCATTTACTTTTTCTTTCTCTTTTTCTTTACTTTCTTTACTTTCTTTCTTATCTTTTACCTCGTTCTCTAGTCGTCTTTTAACTTTTTTGCTTTAATTTCATTTATTGTTCTTCTTTTTTTCTATCCTTTACTTTTTCTTTCTCTTTTTTTTACTTTTTACTTTTCTTTCTTATCTTTTACCTCGTTCTCTAGTCTTTTAACTTTTTTGCTTTTATTTCATTTTTTGTTTTTTTTCTTTCTATCTTTTACTTTTTCTTTCTCTTTTTCTGTACTTTTTTACTTTCTTTATCATCTTTACCTCGTTCTCTAATCGTATTTTTACTTATTTCGCTTTTATTTCATTCATCGCACAGTCTATTCTATCACTTTTTTAATTCTGCCGCTTTTAATTTCTTTTCGTCTGGGATACACACATGGAATTTTATCATGTTGTTCGCAACGAAAATATATATGCTCACGCGTAAATCATCCGGTAGTTTCTGGCGAAAGAATAAGATCGCTATATTGGAACAACCTCCTTATTCACCTGAATTTGCTCTACATGTCTTTTTTAGTAACTTATTTCTTCTATTACTTTTATTTTCCGTTTTTTCATTCGTGTCTATTTTGTTCTACTTTCTTCTTGATGTACATGATAACAAGGAACCACTATTTTGAAACTGTAATCTGAAGACTGGAATTCTTCTTGTTATCATTTGTTTTTACCCTCTTCCTGTACTTTTTCATTTTCTTGTTGTTGTTGTTGTTGTTGTTGTTCTTCTTCTTCTTCTTCTTCTTCTTCTTCTTCTTCTTATTATTATTATTATTATTTGTTTTCTCAATCTTTCCCTCATATTTCTTCTTTTTATCTTCTTCTTCTTTTCGTCTTCTCCGTCTTATTCTTATTCTCCTCCTCCTCCTCCTCCTTCACGTCTTCCTCCGCCTTTTTTGTCGTTGTCTTCGATTTCCTCTTCTTCTTCTAGTGTTTCTTCTTCATTTTTTTCTTCTTTTTGTCCCCCCTCTTCTTCATTGTTATTTAAATTAGTATTAATATTTCCCTTTATTATGTTTTTTTCCAATTTGTAATGTACGCTGTTATCACTTCATCGAGATATATCATACACCAATGATATTTGTCTATCGGTATTTGATTTTACTGTTATTTTTCTTTAAGGCGTATGTAAGTTATGCACAGGTGAATGATGTGAATCAGAAAAGATTGAGAAAATAAATCAAACACCACCACTTCAAAAATTTAAACAGCTTTCACATCATATACTCAATAGTTAACTAACATAATGTATTTATATAAAATAAAAAGAGTTAATGTTATATTTAAGAAAGAAAAAATATACGTATATAACAGATTTTTACTAGTTGCTTTCGCATATCCTATAGCGTACAACTTGTGTCAAATAATTAATTGAATAACATATATTTTAACATAGGAGGATTTTTCCAGTCATCATCAATATCAAATATATAGTTATATATGTACATATATATTATATATATGTATATATATATATATATATATATATATATATATATATATATATATATATATATATATATATATGAATTCAAGACATATTGGAAACACAATTAAACACAGGAAGATGTGAAAAACAAAACGAGAGATGTAACCGGTTTCGTTCGGATCAACTAATGTAATCAAAACAAGTAAACATTTCGAATTTATTGGGGGAAAACGACAAAAACAAGGATAGAACAACAGGATGCTGGGGAGACGTGCATCACAATTTTTAAAATATGCAGCGCGTGTAAAATAGACGTTAATTGCGAACAAGAAAGAGAAATAAAAAAGAAGGAAAATAGAAATATGGATGGATAGCAGTAAAAATACGTAATATATGTATAAAAACATATATATATATACATAGAAATATATATATATATATATATTCATATATACATACATATATACATACATATATATATATATTCATATATACATACATACATATATTCATATATACATACATATATATATATATTCATATATACATACATACATACATATATTCATATATACATACATGCACACATATATATATATATATATATATATATATATATATATAGATAGATAGATAGATAGATAGATAGATAGATAGATATATGTATATATGTTGATAATGCGTGTGCGAAGGGCTGAATATTTGCTTACTCATTGAATATATATATATATATATATATATATATATATATATATATATATATATATATATCAAATGTAATATATCGCGTGACGTTTAGGGATGTCACGAAATAGAAGCAAGTAATATGTAGCGCCGTTTACAAATGTCATCTATGTGTTGTTCTATTAAAATGTGTTGAGCCTCACAAAACACTGGACATCTTGTCCAATAATAGCGTCAAAGGCGATAAGTTTAGGATTTCAAATATAGAATTCAATTGACCCTTTGACAATTGAGTGTTTGCAACTATTACACTTTGAGCAGCCATGTCGATTTTTGATGACATAATTTACTAAGGAGGCTGAGTGATACGCTACCATAGCAACTAAAACTGGCGTTGTTTCGAAGTTTTAAGTCTAGACTATCTGCTCTACCAAAGCTTGAAAGTATAGTCAATTTTTTTATTTAATCCAGACTGAGAGAGAGAGAGAGAAAGAGAGAGAGAGAGAGAGAGAGAAAGAAAGAGAGTGGGGGAGAGAGAACAGATGGACTCATTCCATTCCCAAAATGTTTAATAAACATGTTATCAATACTCTTAGAAAGGTCTGAATTCGTCGCCCGAGGTTATCTTACTAAAAGCGATGTAATAAACCTAACAGGAATCAAACACGGCGCCTCGAACTTATAATTCGCACATGTTTCCGACTAGTAGTACAGGAGCCATAACTCTTAGACAGCGTTAAGAGTGACTGCTCTATCAGCCGTTGTTTAATATCGAGATAACTGTTGTGTCATGTCGCGCATGGAAAGGGACTTGTACCACCATCAGCCAAATGTGTAAACTTTGGTTTGATATCCAAGAAACACTCACATTCTTATAACTCACTCTATAAAACGTCAGATAAACGAACAAACAAGACGCTCTTTTAATAAAACCCAAATCGCCCGGTCCTTGAGGCTCTCCTTTACAAATATCCGAGGGCTTAGAACTAACCTTGATGATGCAGAATCCTTCTTCCTTGTAAACTCGCTAAGCGTAATTAATCTAAACTCTTCAACCCCATCTAATCGTTTTGATATGGCAAACTACCTCTCAACTCCGGCGCAAAGACTATGAGGTTACTATTAGAGAGATATTGAACTCACAACGAATAGATTTTGTTTTAAGCTATCAATCATTCTAAGAGTTTATGTTTGCCCATCTGTCTGTCTGTCTGTCTGTCTGTAGCTATGTCTGCCAAAGACTTATTATTTCATGACCGCTTTGAAGTCAATCCCTTAGGAAATGTTTAAACAAAATATATAATAGTTCATATAGTTGAGGCCCAGCCATTTTAAGCCAGATTCTCAATAATTGTTATCATTACATCCTTGAATGTTTTATCAGGATGTATTATTGTATATCCGGTTGCATAAGCGAAACACCGACATTTCATGTTTGATTTCTACTTGATTTTCGGGAATGTTCATCCTTAAGAAAGTTTTGCACTATATTTGCTCAAGATTATTTGATTTTCTTTAAAAATATTTCTAACACGAAAGAAAATAACATTATTTATAATGAGGGTTATTTAAAAATCTCTAAATAAATAATTATCCTGGTTTTACAGTTTACAAATTAAAGTTGGGTAACTACCACTACTACTGTAATACTTTGATTTTATTCAAAAATTCATAAACTTTGATATATCTGTTTAGTCACTTTTCTTGGATAACTTACTTCTTTATTATTATTTGTACTCACTAGGACTTCTCACACAGGTCATCAGTGATTGCTCACCGACAACCGGTGCTATTCTCTAGAGTCTGAGTGACAACAAGTCTCTCCAGATTTCCAGTATTTTCCACCTCCTTTCGATAGCCGCTGCATATAAACTTGCAGTGTCGCAACATCCGTTTACCATGGATTTCTCGCGGGTAAGGATCATTGGTCTTCTCTAGGATTTGGGTGACAATAATCCTTTCCAAGATCGCAGCACTCTTTGCAATTCTAGTGGAGGTCTGGTGTTTGCTGTCCATCCTCGGTCTTCTCATCCTCCTTGACCCTATGCAAATATTTTGTGTGGTGTAAGCCTAGGCTTTTACTATTCTTTTTTTCTTTTTTCTTTTTCGTTTTTTAAAATTATTATTTATTTATTTATTTATCTATTTTTTATTTTTTTATTTTTTATGTATTTTCTTTTTGAATTTTTTTATTTTCTTTTAATTTATTTAATTATTTTAATTTATAATCATTATTATTATAAGTATAAGTATACATTTTTATTTATACAAACATCATTGGTTACATATGTGCATACATGTTTCGGTTGCACTTTTCCAAGAAAATCAACCTCCTCAGACCAAGAATTTTTCAGGTTGACTTTCTTGAAAAGTGCAACCGAAACATGTATGCACATATGTAACCAATGATGTTTGTATAAATAAAAAATTATACTTATAAACAGCTCTACTTGGTATTGAGCACTTTTTATAAACACTTGAGTTTCTACGGATTTACATTTACAGAAACTAATACAATACATGTACGATATATATATATATATATATATATATATATATATATATATATATATATATATACGCAAGAATTTTGCAGTTAAATAACAACTTCATTTAATTTTTAAAATTTCCTTAATAATCATTTTTGTGCATCCTCCCCCCAAAAATGAATCTTTAATAAGTTTAAGCACTTTTATTTAAAAAAAAAACAGCTGAGAATGTCGTATGTTTAGCTGTTAAACGGCAAAAAAACAAAACCAGTGTTGTTTCAGATGAATGTGTACAATTTAAATTCCGATATATATATATATATATATATATATATATATATATATATATATATATATAT
>OY744533.1:78626189-78636189 GCA_963556195.1 Sepiola atlantica
AAATGTTGATCACCACCTTGAAAATGTCTGAACGTGAAGTATGAGAAGTTTAAAATGTGTGTAGTATTGAAGACAACTTCTCGTAAACTGGAAAAATACGCAACTACCCGAGATCCTGATTCGATTCAGCATTCATAGCAGAGTGTTGCTGAACCCTTATAAAATAATATTTTTTGCATTCACAGACCAGCATACATTTTCTATTAATAAAACATCACCTTTTTAACTTATTAATTTTCACACGTATGGAATTTATGTATGTGTGTATACACGTCGATATGCATGTATAAATGTGTTAAGCCGCACTTTTATATGACTTTCACACGCTGAATGTGTGGGCGCATCTATGTATATTATATAAATATGTGTACATGTATGCATGTGTGTATAGATATGTGTATGCCTTTTTACGTTAAATTATATTCTTGGATATATTTTTCTTTTTATACGTTTTTAGAATGTTTTTAGATATTAACTATCTTTTATTGAGAATTTTATAACCGGAAACTAAAACGTAAATAAAAGTATATGAACTCTTGTTTTTAATTCGGGGGTGTATATATATATATGGTCTACCACATATTTAAGTTATTAAATTGCTTTGCAGAAAGAGTTATTTTAATGTTTTCAAACGTAAATTGACATATTTTAATAAATGTAAAATTACATAATTTTCACACATTGATACCTTCTACTGTTGAGACGAAAGCGACGATAGAACATCTTCTGCAGGTTGCCGCGGAAACCGTGACATGGTGTTGTCGTCAACAACTCCTCTTAAGGTAGATGTACATCCCTGTTGATTTGGCCCGCCTGAACTTTTCGCTGCTCAAGTGAGAACAGATTTAGTCTTTGAAGCCATTATTTGTAGGTAAGCGGAGAGAATCGTTTGCAGCTCATATATAAAATAAGTTTGCACAATAGTAGTAGCCAGTTCGTCTGTTATAGTGTGTCAACTAATGTTGCTGATTACCAACTATTCAATACGCTCCGGGTCTACAATAATCTTTTTCAAGATAGGGATTTGTTTCTTGGATGGCATACTCAAGAATGTTCAGTGTCTATTCGATCTATTAATCATTCGTGTTTTATTATCTAACTGCTTAAACCTTCCTTCAGTTTATCGAAAGCTCGGGTAATTAAAAAAAAAACTAAGTTTGGGACAACAAAATTACATTTCAGATAGCTGGATTTTTATTAAGATCCGACTTACGTAAGCTTGTTTACATTTTGGAGAGAATGATTATAAAATAAAAAAGAATACATGCGTATTGTATTTAAGTGACTATATATATATATATATATATATATATATATATATATATATATATATATATATATGTGTGTGTGTGTGTGTTAGTGATTATGTGTGTGTAAAATATGTGTGTCTGTCTGTGATTCAGATCTATATATTTGTAAACATGATCTATTAAAGCACATTTTTGTAAGATGATTCAAAGTTCTGGGATCGTAACCTTCAACTACTTAGGTTTAACTTAAATATACTTATCAACTAGACACTATCCTCGAGTGCATTCAGTCTCTATGTACAAAGGTTCATCAGGACAACATGATGCGCCTTCTCCAAGTGTTATATAATGACGGACGTAACTTGTGGGATTATAAAAACCTTCACGAGAGTGTTAGATAATGGCCCTGGAGAGATCTACGCATCTGTGGAAGGCGAATTAACGCGGGGCAGTCAAGTGCAGAACAAGGCTGGTTCTCACCGTCGAAGCTGACTACATGACAAGGTTACCGAGTGATGAGACCTGTGCAGCTGTGAAGGACTCGCCCTGCGTGGGAAACGAAGGGACCTGTAACGTCACTTGCTCTCGCGAGAAGCGAATTTGAGTCAGTCTGGTTACAGAGGGCGAACTGTTAAGACGTGTGATTCCAATGTAGGAATACGAAAGATTTCCCTAATGGGAAGACAATCGCACGAATCCTTCCCCCTTTTCTCTAGGAATAGTTAGGAAAACATTAATAATCTAACTACGATATTCGAATCTCTCTCTCTCTCTCTCTCAACGATGGCAAAACACCTCCACGGCAATAGAAACTGTCGCCGAATAAAACAAATAATTAAAATGAAAAAATTGTTGTCTTATGAAGCGAGAAAGGTCTTTTGTTACAGACAGCTCACGGAGATGGCCACTACAGTGCAGAGGCGAGGAAGGTGCTCAACCACTAGACGACAGAGCAAACCGAGAAGATACGAAGGTATGAATTATTTAAGGGGCTATGCAACACAAGTAATGTTTCTTCAAGTAACAACAGTCAGCTGGATACTCCATCAGACTAGATGAATTCTTGTCCTATAATCCGGTAAGACTAAGAGACCACAAGAAATGTATACTATATTATAGAGTTAACTGGTCAATTGGGGAGAGAAAAAATAATGTTCTTAACTTTTGTACTAATTCAACGAAGAACTTTAATAGAATATTCGAATATCTATGTATCGCATGTAGAGATGAAGTGTTAGTTCTAGGGAAGGAGCCCATTGATTTCTAAGAACTTTGACTGAAGTAAAATGAAGCAATATATGTATATATATATATATATATTTATATATATATGTGTGTGTGTGTGTGTTTCAGTGTAGATTTATATACTTGCATGAAGTGTGTATGGTTATTTGTGAATGACCAATGAGAATTTTGAGGTTGATTTTTTTAGGGTTATGAGATGGGCGTGCCCAGAGCATAGAAGGACAGAATTCCTGCGCGTGGTGACATTTTTTCTTGTACCAAACAAACGCAGTCCGTACTTACATAGAATGGTGAAGATTAGAATGACCACATGTCATTTAGAGGGCTCCACTGACCCCACTATTTATATTTTAGCTTTAGTACCTCTGTTGTCCTTCAATTCTTAACATTTTCGAAATGCTATCTAACCTTATCGAATCGACACGATGTATAAAACCGATAAAATATTCAACTTTGAGCGAACATATCTAGATTTGTATAGAAAACCATTTAGCCATACGGTTTAAATCTTGACATGTCGATATGAACGATATACACTGAAGTTTATTATATATATATATATATATATATATATATATATATATATATATAGATAGATAGATAGATAGATAGAATAGATAGATAGAAGCGAGTGAAAATCCGCTATTCGAAATGGAGTGGAGAGTTTTGAAGTGGATCGCATTGAGAGGCTGAGGAGGGCAAGATTAGGGACAAAGGTGCGCTCGACCCAATCACAATATTTTGTTGTTCAATTTGTAGTCTCGTCTGCAGATCACTCGCTCGACTGCAATCGCACAATGGCCATGAGCACTAAAAAAACTGATTTTGCTTTTGGACACTCATACGTGGAAATCGACGGGAGAGTCCATCATAGTCTACCACGGCATTTCATTTTTATGACTTATCGTGTACCTTACCCCATATATATATATATATATATATATATATATATATATATATATATATATATATATATATATATAAAATATGAAACATAAAGTATACTTTTAGAGGATAGAACTTATAGTGAAATAGTTTAAGCTCAATATACGAAATAGAGCAATTATAAAGATAAATGAAAGAAGAGAGATAAATATGTACGAATGACAAATCTATTTGAACTTCGATTGTTCAATGCAAGGTGTTCTCGAAAAAAAAACATGTTTATTTTTCTTTCCTTAAGCCAAGGCTTTTCAAAGATAAAAATCTTACCATCAGAGGAATTACATAGATGGATAAGTTGGCAGTGGACAAAAAATATATATTCAATTCGAAAAAAATGTTCATATAAATCTATTATGTCTATGTAAAATTTAGGTACGATTTGGCTTGTTATCTACGTATCATGAAACTACTTTGGAATGATATCTACACTTTGTCATACGAACTACACCTTATATTGCAATCAACACGTTACAAGAGCAAGGAAAGGACTTGTGAAAATCGGTTCCGATAGAATGTGTGATTAACGAACTTGGAACCCTAACTCTTACTCTAACTGTTTACCATAACACTAACACCTTACCCTAATTCTAGCCATAACCCTAACTCTAAACTGTAACCCTAACCCCTAATTCTTATCTTAACATTCAAAGAAGAAACGGCGACACTTCAGCCAATTATTCAAGGAGAACTTGCGAAAGGCTGCATAATCTATTCCGAATAATGGAGATCTTACGCTTATTTCAAACCAACTCAATTTTGTAATATCTCCGTAAATATTCAGCAAAATTATGGGTATCCCGGAGCATATACACAAGGAATTGACGCGATGATGCGTTTTATTGAAATATATCAGAAGCGTATGTTGTATATATTTAATAATAAAACGAAACTAAAGTCACATACTTTACAAGTTTATTAGAACCAAATATTATTAATTTAAAAAAAAATTTACAGTCGATTATGAGTTCTGTAAAAAGCAAAAAAAATGTGATAATTAATCTGAAAATACGTTATGAGGTGTTAATATCATTCATTGGAAATCTATTTAGTTTATTATTACATTATTTCCAATAACAATGGTCTATCCTCAATATGGAGCATCTTTTTATCATGCTAAGATTAAATAAAAATTAATTATTTTACAACACTTGAGAATATATATGTATATATATATACATATCTACACACACATTATATATATATATATATATATATATATATATATATATATATATATATATATATATATTACTATTTAATGTATCCACATAACATTTTATAAGGAGATATCATTTTTTATGTATCACTTTTCAGTATTCACTTCAACAGTGTTCGATACGTAAGTAGAGCTAGTTAGTAAGCTATGAAAATATATTTATGGCAATTACGCTACACGGAGGCTCCCGCGTTTTATCCCCGAGGCGAATCTTCAGGCTAAAATGCATGGAGTCATTTTTGTCGGGTGTTTTTATATACACGGTTAGCTAGTTAATCAATCAGATTCTTTATTGTTCTCTCAGCAAATCGTTGGGCTTTCCACTAACAAAGGTGTGGTTAATGTTACTTCCTATATCCTGTTATATTATTCTGTTTTCTATAGATTGACCTATATTCTGTTACTTTGTTGTGTAAATATAATGGGTGAACTTATTTTAACACTTGGTTACTTCTATTTCTATTTTATGTTTTAATTTTTAAATTGTGACGTTTTTGTTAAGTTTAGTTTTTTTTACTTATATATATATATATATATATATATATATGTGTGTGTGTGTGTGTGTGTGTGTGTGTAAAAGAGTAAGGCTATCAACTTTAAAAAACGTTTTTTATAACATTTATTTATTATTTTGTTATTTTATCATTTTATAATCTTATAAGTTTATGACGCATTTCAAGCGGGGTGCGCTCTCATCAGATATGTTATCCATTTGAAGCAAATCGAAAGATATTTCTTCAAATGGATTTACATATCTGATGAGAGCGCGCAACCTTCGAAACGCGTATAAAACTTATAAGATTATAAAATGATAAAATAACAAAATTATAAATAAATGTTGATAAAAACATTTTAGTTATGTTGGTAGCCTTACTCCTTTACATATATACTTTTCTCTCGTTGGAACTGCACTGATACTGCACTACCCTTTTTTCTGTAATATATATATATATATATATATATATATATATATATATATATATGTGTGTGTGTGTGTGTGTGTGTGTATATCTATTATGAGTAACAAGATAAACTTAAATAAAAAAAACAGGCACCTATAAATGTGTATCTACTCCAAACACGGGACGTGGTAGGACATTAAATTTGTAATGTGACAATATCAATAAGTACACCATAAAAATGTATATATTGAATATGATAAATCTCTTCTTTTTTTAAGAGGACTTGAACGCCACAAAAATATACCTCTTTCCAAAATGTTTTGGAAATGAAAATGTAACGGTAAATGCCAAGACGACGTTCTTTTTTGAATGTCTTCTTCTTCTTCTTCTTCTTCTTCTTCTTCTTCTTCTTCTTCTTCTTCTTCTTCTTCTTCTTCTTCTTCTATTCTTTCTAAAAACAATTCCGCAGCAAAATCAACGACCATAACTACGTAATCGTTATCAAAGAAAACAGCATTCCAATTATTTCTTAAAAAAACAAAAAAAACAAAGAAAGAAAAAACGATTGTTTGTAACAATTGAATATGCACGTTCAACGATAAAAATTATATTTCAAACTTAAACGTGACAGATAGATGGATCGTGGCAGACCAACAAAAATTATATTTGATGGTTCAAAAAATGCTATTTTACATTGAGAGTGATAGAGCAAGGTTAAAATCTATTTCTAATTAAAGTAACAGACCAATGGAAAATACTATTTTTAATTGAGACTAACAGACTAAGGAAAATGCTATTTAACAATTTGAGTGACAGATAAATGGATATGCTATTTCAAATTTAGAATAACAGATAAATGACAATGCTATTTTCAATTGAGAGTAACACACAAAAAATACTTTTACTAATTGAGAGTAACAAACCAATGAAAACTTCTATTGACAAGAGACCAAGTAAAATGCTATTTTAAATTGCGGATAACAGACAAAGGGAAATCCATGGCAAATTTAAAGTAGCAGACAAAGGAAAATGCTATTTACAAATTGAGATTTACCGACCGAGGGAAATGTTATTTCAATTTAAGAGTAACTGACCAAGGAAAATGCTATTTGAAATTGAGAGTAACAGATAAATGAAAATTCTATTTTAAATGAATAGTAACCGACCAAAAAATGCTATTTCAAATTGAGAGTGACAGACAAATGAACATATCATTTTAAATTGAGATGAAACAGATCAAGGAAAATGCTATTTTGAATTGTAAGTAACAAACGAAAGTCAAATTTATTTAAAATTGAAGATAACAAACGAAATGAAATTCTATTTCAAATTAAGAGTAATAAACCAAAGACAATGATATTTCAATTTAAGAAAACGGACCAAAGAAAAAGCTATTAAAAATTGAAAGATTCAGACCAAACCAAATGCATTTTACATTAAAGAATATCAGGCGATGAAAAATTCTATTTCAAATTGAAAGTAACATAAGTAGAAAAATTATATTATAAATCTAAGTAACGGACGTAGGAAAATTCTATATATAATTTATAGTAAAACACGAAGGAAACTTCTATTTCAAATTGAAAGTAACATAAGTAGGAAAAATCTATTTCAAATCTAAGTAACAGACGTACGAAAATTATATATATAATTTAAAGAAACAGAACTGGGAAACTTCTATTTAAAATTGACAGTAACCGACGAATGCAAATGTTATTTAAAACTGAAAGTAACAGACCAAGGGAAATACTATTTGAAATTGAAAGAACAAAAGAAAAGCGATATCAAATTAAGAATGCTATTTTAAATTCAGAGATACAGATTACGGAACGCGTCATTTTAAATTAAAAGCAACATACAAAGGAAAATGCTATTTATAATTGAGAGTGATAACCTAAAGAAAATGCTATATTAATTAGAGAGTGAGAGAGCAAGGAAAATGCTATTTGAAATTGAAAGAAACACAAAGGAAAATTTAATTGTAAATTGACGTTAACAGACCAGATCAAATGCTATTTAAAATAGAGAATAAAGGAGCAAGGAATATGCTATTTTAAATAAATAGTAACAAAGCGAGTATAATGTTATTTCAAATTGAGAGTAACAGACCAAGGGAAATACTAGTATAAATTAAGAAAATTCCATTTACAAATTTAAAGTAACAGGCAAAGAGAATGTTATTTAAAATTGCGGATAACAGACCAAGTGAATCCTATTTAAGATTAGAAGTAGAAAACAAAAGAAAAATTCTATTTAAAAAATGAGAGAAACAGACCAAGGAAAATTCTATTTAAAATTTAGATAACAGACCAGGAAAAATGCTATTTGAAATTGAAAGCAACTGACCAATGGAAAATGCTATTACAAAATGAGAGTAACAGATACAGAAAAATGCTATTTCAAATTAAGAGTAACGAACCAAAGAAAATACTATATCAAATTGAGAGTAAGGAAAATACTATTTGAAATTGACAGAACAGACGGAGGAAAATGCTATTTTAAATTGAAAGTATTAGAGCAAATAAAATTCGCTTTCAAATTGAGAGTAAAAGACGAAAGAGGAATGTTCTATTTAAAATTCAGAGTCACAGACCTAGTGAAAATCTATTAAAATATGAGAGAAACAGACGAAAGAAAATTCTATTCCAAATTTAGAGTAACAGACCACGTAAAATTCTATTCTTTTTAAATTGAGAGTGATGGACCAAGGAAAATGCTATTTCAAATTGAGATTGATAGACCATGGAAAATGCTATTTCAAATTGAGAGTGATGAACTAAGGAAAATGCTATTTAAAAATTAGATTTATAAACCAAAGTAAATGCTATTTCAAATTGAGTGTGATAGACCTAGGAAGATACCATTTAAAATGTAGAGTGATAGCCAAGGGAAAAATTGTATTATATATTGAGAGTTACATACCGACTTACCGACAAGAAAAAAAGAAAGAGATTAAAATTCCTGGCATAGACTTATTTTCAACATTTATGTTCACTGGATATTTCCGTCATAGCAACAAACCCACCGTCCTAATTTCATGTAACAAAATGTCTTTATCTTGACTTTGTAATACAGTGACTTATTGATTTGTTTATTATGGGGTTGATCATTACAGAGGTTTCATTATGAGATTGACCATTACACTGTAATGATGAACCTCATAATAAAACACTACTTGATTAAGTGTATTTAATATACAGTACACAACCATTTTACGTCATTCAGTCTACAACCAGTGACATTGAAATAATCTCTAGTCACGTTGTATAACAATTGAAACAATCAGGTTTTATACTAAATTTGTAAAAATTATAAAAAAAAACAATTAAGTTTCATACTTTTTAAGATGAGGATTGATAATTTGTATTATTTGGAATGTTCAGATTACTAACCTATCTATGGGGATCAAGTAAAGGGTTCACTTCGAAATTTTGTATAAGTTCGCGGGTAACGCATAACGATTCCCAAGTTGCACCTGAAGAAGGTCGGAGATTATATCGGACGAAACGTTGTTTAAATAACAGCTAAAATGGTAATGGCTTATGTGATTCACTTTCATGCATATAATCTTTTGGGAAAAATTTAGATGAAATAATACATTCTTTTCATTGTCTACTTCTAATCTCTATATCTATCTATGTATAAACAAATACCAAATTGTATTTACTTATATACGACGTGGTTTTGAGCTAATTGCTCTCTTCAGTGTAGGAAGTGATTATTTCAGACGGTTAACAGACCCACCTTTTTGTCTGCACGCTTTCACCTCACCCTCCCAGCCATTTGCAATTACCACGTGGTACGGAGAATTTAAGATATATTTATGCCATTACAGCGTAAACATTGAGACAGTCTAGAAAACTAGATGACGTTACTCGGAGTCTTGCTTTGTAGCTAAGTGAATGTCTATATTTAAATATTTCCTAACATTGCTCAACTTTCATTTTACTTACAGGAACTTAATAATAATGCTATTAATAATATATATATATATATATATATATATATATATATATATATATATATATATATATATATATATATATAGTGAATGCTTTTATTCAAACATGTACAAGGTCTGCTACACTGGCATGTCGATGTTATCGATCTACAGCTATCAAGAGCTGAGGTCTCATCAGGCAGAAAGTTTTTTATGATCCAACCCGGTCGCTGAATGCTAGGAAGAACATTCTTCCTGGAATTCAGCGACCGGATTGGATCATGAAAAACTTTCTGCCTGATGAGACCTCAGCTCTTGATAGCTGTAGATCGATAACATCGACATGCCAGTGTAGCAGACCTTGTACATGTTTGAATAAAAGCATTCACAATACAGCTCTATATTTTTATTGAGCACTCTTTTATAAGCCCGGTTTGATTCCCTTTGGATTTCTACCCTGTGGATGTTTACCCTACCTGGATTAATATATATATATATATAT
>OY744533.1:78641189-78813689 GCA_963556195.1 Sepiola atlantica
CAATTTTTGTACAATTTATTCATCTAAACAAAATATAGTAATTCTGAGATTTCGTTTTTCACTCCGGCCCGCGATCTCCATCTAAAAGTCTCATCTGGCCCTCATTCTGAAACGGTTTCCCGGCCCTGGTCTAGAGTAATAGAATCTACAGAAAGCGCATACCACTGCGAGAGTTCAATTATACCATCTATATTCACAAATCTTATGCAACACGAGTTGTTCAACTTGGCGCAAGATTCTACATCTGTTATATTATATGATAAAATAAACCAAGAGAAAGATTATCTCCACCAGGGCTTTAAATTTTCACATGCAGCATGGAACTGCAATGGATTAATATTGAACATTAAAAAGTTGTTTTTCTTTCCTAGAGTAACTAAAGTATCAGAGAATGCAGACCTCCACCAACGTTCCACCATATGCTAGATATTAACAACCATTGCGCAATCGCAATGCTTCAGTATTGTGCAACTCGTTTGTTTAATCTTTTAATTATATAAAGTAATAAAAACTTCAAAGAGCGATGACCTCCACCAGAGTTCAATTATGCCCTTGGGACCCATAAGTATCGTTCAACTGCAATGATACCATACCGTGCATTTAAAACAAAATTATGTTGTAACCAAAGCCACAAGGAGCGATGAACTCCGTCAAGACTCATCTATACCCTCGAGATTCTGCAGTTTGTTGCGATCAAGTGTTATGCCAGACGTTTCTTGCACTTTGGGTTTGATATACCAATAAATAACACCCTTAGAAAGCGATTAGTGTCGTATGGACATAAGAATACCGCGCAGATACGTGAACATTCTGAAATTGAAATCATTCATTCTTGTGTATTAAAAATTTTTTTTTTCTAGACAAAGGGAAACCCCACAGAGCGAAAACCTTTATCAAATACACTACTGATTCACATGTATTTTGAGACTGTAATTGTTTAGTATTGTTTCCTGTTTTTTTTTCCTTTAAGAATTTTGAATTTTCTAGATCAACGTTTCCCAACCGGAGTTCTTCGGAACCTTACCGTGCAACAAAACGGTCATAAGGAAACAATTATCTCCCATTTCAGAGTTATCGCCCTTGTCGATAGTCTGGAAAGTTTTGCCTGCAGAAAAGATAAACAGACCGACGTCTTGGAAACTGTGTATATTTCATCTCGCGTTACAGCGGCAATTAACTCATTATTTATTCTGTGTTCAGTTGTAATAAATTTGTTAAAAGTATCTGCTCATATTTCATCCATTTTTCTTTACAAATATTATTGATTAGACCTAAATTTACGAGATGTACAAAAGGGTTCTACAAGGACAAGTCAGATAAACGGTTCGACTTTTTTTTTTATCTAATTTCATATATGCAATATTACAAACCGCACACAATATATACATAGTTATTGATAAATAATAATTTGAGGAAGCAATAATCTGTTTTCGTTTAGTCTACATTTATGTTAAAGATATGTAATATATGTTACTTATGTTTATTTTTCACGTTTGAGTGTAATATTTGTGTGTGAATGAACACATCTGGGTGAACTATCATGAACAAACGGTATGAACTGTATTCAGCATTACCTAAAAGTTTGACAACAAAGTATTAATCTTTTCTTAAACCAGTTATTAAAAAATGGTGGCTCAGTGGTTAAGGACGCGGACTCAGAACCTGGGTGTGCCGGGTTCGAATTCAGTCCGTTCCACAGAAACCTTTTCATCAAAAGAGAAGGTAAATAACTTACTATTATATTTACAACGTGAACTACGATGCATGTGCAATAAGAAAGTATCTAGTTTAAAGCCGAGGCGTTTCATTGAGACATGCATTTTATCTTTAAGGTTACGCAAGGCTAAGGACGTTAGGAAAGGCTGGTCTAGAGTAACAAAAAACTCAACTAGAACAGAACTTCATCAAATACAATACAGATCCATAAGTAGAGCGCACCTATATGGATATAGTGGTATTTTTCTTTCTTCATTTTTAAGTTTAAATTAATGTACATTTATATAATAAAAGCTAACGTACGCGTACCCGGCATGCTTCATTATCAGGTATGTAAATCAATCTTAATCTTAAACATAACTGACAATAATAACGAAAGGAAATAATAATCACGTATGCCAATTTATTTTTTATGAGCAAAAAAGAGGAGGCTTAGTCTTAATAACTGATAAAATAAATCACTTTTAATAGAAATAAAACATATTTCTTTGCTCTTTATATTTTTGTGAGACCAAAATAGGAATAAATCTATGGGTACAAAGTGTGACTTACTGACAATAGAGAATAAGTCAACATAAAGAGACGGAACGGTAGGACACATCACAAGTGAATGCAGCAAGCTGTCTCACAATGAAAAGAATATTTTTTTCGCTTACATTATATTACATATATATAAATATATATATATATATATATATATATATATATATATATATATAGTACACCTATTGTATTAGTTTAAGTAGATGTAAATCCGTTGAAACTATAGTGTTTATAAAAAGTGCTCAATAACAAGTAGAGCTGTTCTTACGTATACATTTTTATTTATACAAACATTATTAGGTACATATGTGCATACATGTTTCGGTTGTACTCTTCACAGAGAGTCAACCTCTTCAGACAAAAGAAAACAGAGCTGTCTCATGATAGGATTATTTTTCTCGCTTACTTTTATATATACATATATTTATGTATATATATATATATACATATATGTATGTATATATATATATAGAAGGGCGAAAAGGAATTAAAAATGCGACGAACGCAGATATTTTTTCAATTCAGTTGCTCAATGCAAGGTATATTCCGCAAAAAGCAATTTATTTAAGGAACAAATTAATTAAATAAATTGCTTTTTGCGGAATATACCTTGCATTGAGCAACTGAATTGAAAAAAGATCTGCCTTCGTCGCTTTTCTAATTCCTTTTCATCAGTCTATCTATCTATCTATCTGCTATATCCGGTATATTGAGCTGTATACTTTTCAGAATAGGTTTTACCTTTCCTTAAAGTTCGCTTTTAGTTCTCTACTTCATGTATATATATATATATATATATATATATATATATATATATATATATATATATATATATATATATATATGTGTGTGTGTGTGTGTGTGTGTGTTAGCGACGTTGGATTTTGGTTGAAAAATACTTGTAATCCAGGGTTTCTAATCACATGACCGGTAGTGAATAGTCATATCTCTATGCTGATGAGTCCAGATCAAAAAAAGGACGAAACGTATACGTACATAGCTAATAAACAAAACAAATATTTATATTTGTCGCTCCTCGTAAAAAAGTAGAGCACTGTAATGGTAGTACTAACACAGCATAACGTCACTTGCTCTACATTGCATAATTCTTTCCCTAATAGAAGTAGAATGCCTGTACGTCAAGCCGATTTAAAAAGTGTTAAAATTATCATTGTTTATCAGCTATTCAGAATTGGCCGCGTGGTTAGCGACGTTGGATTTGGGTTGAAAAATACGTGTAATCCAGATCTCGATCTTTGAAAAGCCGTGGCTTAAGGAAAGAATAATAAACACTAATTTATAACAGAATACACCTTGCATTGAACAATCGAAATTTGAAATAAATTTGGACATCCGTTACATGTTTATCACTCTTATTTCTTCTATCTTTACAATTGCTTTATCTTGTATATTGAGATTAACCTTTTCACTATAGGTTCCATCTTCTAAAAGTTTACTGTTGGTTTATATTTGATCCTGCTATATATATATATATATATATATATATATATATATATATATATATATATATATATATATATATATATATATATATATATTACTATTTCATGTATCCACATAAAATTTTATAAAGAGATAAAAAAATTAATGTATCAATTTTCAGTATTTACTTCAACAGTTCTCGATACGTAAATAGAGCTAGGTAGTAAGCTATGAAAATATATTGATGGTAATTAAGCTACACAGACGCTCCCGCGTTTCATCCCCGGGGCAAATCTTCAGGAATTTTAGCCTGAAGATTTCCCCCGGGGATGAAACGCGGGAGCCTCTGTGTAGCTTAATTGCCATAAATATATTTTCATAGTTTACTATATATATATATATATATATATATATATATATATATATATATATATATATATATATATATATATACATATATATATATAGTTTCTGTTTTCTCCTTGTATAAATGACTAAAAGCTATTTTGAATACATTCATATATATACATCCACACACACAATATATATATATATATATATATATATATATATGTGTGTGTGTATGTGTGTGTGTGTGTGTGTGTGTTATCAGAACGTTCCCCAAGGTATGAGACAGTAACACTAACCTGTGACAACGATATTTGAAACGTCTCTGTATATGAGGTTGTATTTTTTGTGTGTGCGTGCTTGTGCATGAAGTAATATTAATTACCAAGCGTATGTGCGTGCCAGATTTCTAATGGGGAACATTGGCATCCGTGTGCTTTTCCCGTGACGGAGTTGGGCAGACTATGTTGGCTATGCGGAGGTCGACGACTAGTGGAAACCTAGGCGGATATCGAGATGATATCCGACAAAAATGAAAATATATGTCGGCATCTGCTTTTGAAATCAACGAATGCTTCGTTTATTTTATTCTTTTCTCTGTTATTTTATTGTTGTCTGGTGCGCGTTCTCGCCAAAACGTTTTTATTTAGCGTATGAGAAGGAGAGGGAATGAAGACTGCACATTTGATTTATTTGCTCGTGTGGTCAATGATTAGCTACTGATTGGCTTTCCTTTCCCATTTATTATCTATATTTCGCAATAGCATACCGAAGATTACCTCACAACGTAAACTCATCTAATATACATCGGACGTGACTTAAGTAGTAAATCTGATACTCTTATAGAAAACGCACCAAGTTACCGTGACTTCGCGTCGTCAACGTTCGGGCAGGTTTCGGAATGGCCCGAGAGTTGATGAGGCGAAACTGCCAAACGATAAATTGGAGACTGGCAGAAGATAAATGCAGACGAAGGAAATCAAAGTAAAATACATATATAAAAATAAAGAACGAACTCTTGGCCTTTTGGCTAAGATCAAAGTGTAGTATCTGTTCCGATGGATACTGCACTCCTGTCCTGTGCAGTTCTAGGAGGTCCACCCTCCCAGGCTTTGCCTCCCCTCTTTGGGCAGGAGTAAGTTTATTGCTTACTGTCTGAGGCGCCCCTACCGGGGAATGCCGACGGGGCTGCCCAGGCAATTTTTAAATGGCCAGAGTGCTCACCTCTCGAGCGCTGGCTTTTCAAACTCCACTTTCTCGACCCGATCTTGGGTCACATCTTACTTGTGGGAGTAAGATAAAACTGGCCTTGTGCCTAACTCCTGGGGAGGAGTAAATAAAACCCGATAACACTTTATTTTCAAGCTTATGCATTTTAAGCCAAAGAAAAGCATCTCAGAATATTTGGACTTACCTATTCTCTTACCACCCACGAATATCAGATATTGGTGTTGAATCCATGGGGCGGATAAATGGGCTGAGTCTGATCTACTCCAACTGTTTTTGGCTAAGATCAAAGTGTAGTATCTGTTCTGATGGATACTGCACCCCATAGACTGGTATTGTCTTGGCCTTCGGGGCTTGATTTACGCCGGTCTATGGGTCTGTCCTGTGCAGTTCTAGGAGGTCCACCCCCCAAGGCTTCACCTCCCCTCTTTGGGGAGGAATAAGTTTATTGCTTACTATCTGAGGCGCCCCTACCGGGTAATGCCGACGGGGCTGCACAGGCAAATTTTAAACCCCACTTTCCCGACCCGACTTTGGGTCACATCTTACTTGTGGGAGGAAGATAACAACTGGCCTTGTGCCTATCTCCTGGAGAGGAGTAAATCAATACTCCAACTGTCAAGCTATTGTTTCAAATCAACAACAAATGCCTCAGAATCCCTTAGATAACTATTTACCTATGTAACATAGCTAGAGAGTTACTCAATTCCTACATTGTGGTCTCGTTTCCGACAAAATAAGCTTATTGACTTTCTGTAGTCGCAGTGGTGATGTGGTAGCCGAATTTTCAAACGTCTCTCTGTCGTTGTACATGTCTTCTGTTTCTCAATAACAGCTTTTATAAACGGTATTAATAAAGAAACACCGCAATTGCATTTGTGTTGTACAAATCTCTTAGTGGTTGTTATACTTTCTTTAGAGTATACATATATACATTACACAATCCCCCACATCTTCCCCGTGATGGGATGGAAGCATCTATTAAAAAATCCGACAGTTTTCTTTAGTGACACAGTTAAAAAAGAAAGATTTTTCTTGCTCTTTCGCCACGTAAGACTATCAGATTTCTGTCTCTGTGACGTCACTTGTGACACGTAGACTTTACGACTTCTACTTGTAAAATCCCACTCTACTCTTTTCTTAACCTTACGTGGAAATTTACCATACTTACCTTATCTTCACACACACTCGCTTTTAAAAATATTATTACAAATGTCCGATCAAGGGTCATAGATAATATGTATTTATAGGAGAGTAGAAAGTGACTAACTTGGGTTATCTTTCGGTAGACTCGCTTTCCTTATTTAGTCCTTTAGTCCTCACATTCCATGAGCGATGTTTCTGACAAAGGAGGAATAATCGCTGTTTTTTGAGTCAGGATCTACCTATCTTACACTTATCGTTGCCAGGTGTTTGACCTTGAATAGTATATATATATTTAGCTATTTACATCAGGTGGCTTCGTATCTTGTCTGGAGCGATTTCGATAAAAAAATGTCAAGTCCAAGAGTTGGAATACTTGGATTTAGCTATGGTCGTCTTAAAGAGAAGGCCTTTGCGATCGAACGTGACGTCATACACTTTGGTACAAGCGAGATATGCTAAAAAGACCGGCTGTCAATAATGAATGATAGTTTTTTTTGTAAGATTAGACAAACTTTAAGAATTGCATTAAAAAAAAATAAAAGGACACGATCCGATTGATACTGAACTTTATCCAATATAAATTTTAAATAAACAACCTAAAAAGTAATAGTTTAGTTGTGTGTAGTTGCGTTAAATAAATAAACATCACGTTGTTTCAAGGATTTTAGAGACTAAATTGTGAACAATTTTCGGTACTCTTGTAGATGCCGCACCATGTTTCCGTAACTTAACGTCGTCAACATTCGGGCAGGTCTCGGAAGCGCCCGAGAGTTGACGAGGCAAAAACTGCCAAACGCTAAATTGAAGACTGGAAACCGATAAATTACGACGAAGAAAATCAGACTAAAATACATATATACAAATAAAGAACGCTCAAACCATAGCTAAACAACTGTTAGTAATTAGATGTTTACTTTTGTGTTTTTTTGTCAAAGAAGTCATTGTTAATAAATTGTTTGTAAATAAAATGATTTTTGTTTGTGCACTGGAAAGTTTCAAAAGATGTTTTGTTTGATTTGTTAAGCAAATGTTTTTAAAAACTTTTTTCCAATGTTTTTTTGACATGTTTTGTCAATTTTTTTCTTGTTAACATAAACACTGCAACAACTGTTGTTAAGCAATTGTTTTTCTTATTTTAACGAAAACAAACTGTTTACAAGCAACTTTTCTCTTGTTTAATAGCTTCGTCGGCTCTCGGGCGCTTCCAATACCTGCCTGAAGGTTGACGACGCGAAATCACGGCAACATGCTACGTCCTTACATAAGTTATTAAAATACCAACATGCAAAGGGAAGCACTTCTGATTATAATTTTTTAAAGTTACAATATCAATCAATTTGTCGTGTAGAAAATATCGTTGGTTACGATGTATATAATTACGTGTGTTTTTAACCAGAATACAATCAAATAGTGCAATTATGAATTTACGGAACAAACAATCAATGATTAAATAAACCAATTAAAAACAAGCGTTAAATATACTTTCAAATGAAAACAAATGATTAATCTTTTTTTTAATGAAAACAAACGATAAATAAGTTTTAAATGAGAACAACCGATAAATAAACTATAAACTGAAGAAAAACGACGATAAAACTCTGATTAAATGAGACTTTTGTAAATGATAAAACTTGTCGATACACAAAGTTCAAAACGATTTTGAAATAAATATATAAACAAAGTTATTTCATTGTCCATTTTACTTTCAGACAGAAATGGCAACCGTCATATGTCAAAACGTAGCGTGTAACAGTGCCATTCGAACTATGTAGCTTATCTGTGATAGAACCAATCACTGTGACGTCAGCAGACTCTTTACGTTAACTTATTTCGAACGATTAGAAAACTATCAAAAAACTACACGATATAAATAGTGTCTGACCGATCAAAATAGTAAATAATACGTATTTTAATAGCGTATTTAGCAATTAGATTATTCCGCCTGACGCTGTCTGTCAAATTAACATATTTCAATCCAGGATTTCTTGATCGTTAAAGGATAGTATATATTATGTATATCATTTGCAATTCCAAAAGTAGGGCTACTGAAGCTAAGCTAAATCTCATAAACGTAAGTAACCGTTCCCACATCTCTCATTTTCCGGGTCGCAGGGGAATTATATGATCGATATCCATCATCCAACATGTCTTGGGCGGACGCAGCCTTGCGGCACACATTCATCTTCCAGTCATGCCACCCGACGGCTTTTGAACAGTTTTGCCGTACTAAATTTCACCTACCAGACTTAAAGGTGATTTGTAGCATATGGTTTTCAGGCCAAAGATGTCGCGAGGCGGGGTACTCTTCGTAACCGACTGATTAGGATGCAATTATTATAACTGCTCGGTCACACTTGTCCATAAATCAACAACACACGACTTTAATGAACCAATGTTTTCAAATACACGACAAGTACCGGAATGACAAATTGCTTGTGTGATCAAGCATGATATAATCCTGAATGGTTTCAGCTGCCTGATTTTCAAGAAATTTAGTGGACTTTCGTACAGTTTAATAACTTACAGTCAATTAGTGAAGTGTTTTCCGTTTGTGTTTAAACTCTATCTCTACAAATCTACAATCAGACCATGCATGGAACACTGGTGAATCTCTGTCCCATTTGAGGGTTATTGATAAGGTGCAGAAACGTATCTATAATTTGGTTGGCTCTACTTTTTCTTATTATCTGCACTATCTCTCTATTCTCACAGCCGTGATGTTGCTAGTCTCAGTCTTTTTTATAAATACTATTATGCCATTTTTTCTTCAGAATTATGTGATCTATTCTCCGCTTTTTTTGTTCCAGCTCGTTTGACTCGTTGGTCTAGTTGTCTCTATCAATTCGCTGTTTTGATACCTCATGGTAATACAACTTCCGATTTCAGTAACTTCTCTCGAAGAACCCCAGGCTTGTGGAACTCTCTTCCTGTTGACTGTTTTCTTCCTACCTATAACATTTGTCTTTTCAAGACTAAGACCAATAGGCATCTCTTGTCTTTGTGATAATCATATTTCGTTCTTACATCAAGTGGCTTCGAAGAAATGTTATCGTTGCTGACTTATTCCGGCCGAAGAGAGTTGATTAAAAATACAGAAATCTTACCAATAATGTGTTTCTACAAATAAATACATTTGTAATGTAGTTTTTTTTGCTATCTTCTTCTTCTCAGTATATATAAGGCAACAATATGTGTGTTTGTATGACCCGCTAAAACTGGAAAAATACACAACATCCACAAAGTTGGTATTACTTTAACCGTCATAACCCCGGCAACATAGTATCGAAAGATTAGAAAAAAAGATTAATTTTTTTTTTTTTGGTGGGGGGGGGGGGGTCAAATGGCCATTTTTTCGTTTAATGTGATCACAATTATAATGTTATCTTGCGCACATGACGTCATAGTTATACGTACATGACGTCATAGTGATAGATTAAGATTTTTACGCCATCATCATTGTTTCTTTTAATTACGTTTATCTTCGGACTATTGCCCTTATCAAGGGAAGGGGGATCAGAAAAAGTGGTTTTAGTAGGGTTCTTTAGGTTCCTTGATTTACGGTCACTTAATGAAGTGTTTTCCGTTAGTGTTTAAAATAGAACTTATTCGAAGAAATTTTATCGTTGCTTACTTATCCCGGCGAAAGAAACAGGATTAAACATTAAAAAATCTTAGCAACAAATTGTTTCTCTAAACAAATAAAATTGTAATTTCGTTTCATTTGTTATGAGATATAAGACTAATTCGGGTTATCTAATGTCGGATCTGATAAATTTTGCTAAAAGTTTTACATTTAAAATCCTTACTATCATCAAATATGTATTGCTTGTGTTTGCTTTAATTAAATATTGGTGATGTAAATGTCTGTGCATATAGGCGGACTTTTCATGACCAAAGTTTTCTGTTTATATAATACGTTATCACAGGAATGCTTCCATGCAAACAACAACATGGTACTCTTCAAATCCCATGTTATAACATACTTATCATAAACAGTCCTTATAAATAATCAAATGTTGTTTATTTCACTCAGCGTTTTCTATACTCTCATAATATTCTTCATCATTCAACTCACTATGCCTCCATCTCCTTAACCCTTATCCTCGAATGGGATTTGGCTTTAATAAATGTGAATTATTAGTAAAAAAGTTATAATTTTATTTAACCCGTAGACGGCATAATGACAAATATTACTACTCTGGGTATAATTAGGGTTAGGGATAGGGTTAGGGTAAAAGAATAGGGTTAGGGTTAGCGTAGGGATTAGGGTTAGGGTTAAACGTAACACTTATAATTTAGTAGAAATATAATATTAGAATGGCATCGCCAGATCGAATATTTTAGTCCTAAGTGTTAGAGTCGCCACTAATGCACACACTTTTTAAATCCGTTTAGTTTTGTTACAGGACAAGAGCCATTTTTAAATGGAATAGTTTGAGTGACACTTTTAAAGGTCAAATGTGATCTGAGACAGAAGTTGCGAAATCTCGTGATTTCGAAGCGAAGATTTTCTGGACCTTAACTGGTGAGCTTCATAGAGGGAAGAAGTGATGTATCAACTATGCAAATGTGTATTTATGAAAATCAAATTTTTATAATTATAGGAAATAACTTATAATCTGTCTTCCTATAACATGAGTATTATTCTAATGATATTAAACCATCACTGACAAAAGGGATATAAACGTAGAATATCAGAATCTCCCCTAACTAAAAAACCTTGATAATTTGTATTATTTAGATTATATTAAATCTTTAACTTCCAGATAACTGTCACTTAGAACTGTTTATTATTTATATCCATATGTTGTCCTTAGTACGGACGATACTAAGAATACAATAACGAATTACTTAAGACGTCTACTAGGTCATGGCTACCGGAACAAAAGCAAGATACCATCGTATATTAAATACACAGTACCGTTCGAAATTCCGTACAGTTTTGCGATTTCGACATAAGATTCCAAAGTTCAAAAAGACGCACTTGGGGTCAGAGGTCACATCGACTTAATTATTGCACCAATAACATCCAGTATAAGTACTATTATGGTATGTGTTCTTCGGAATTTTGGATATATTCTCTGCTTCTTTTGTTCCAGGTCGTTTTACTCGTTGGTCTAGTTGTCTTCATCAATTCGCTGTGTTGATACTTCATTGTAATACAGCTTCCTATGCCAGTAGCTTATTTAAAAAAAAAACTGCAGGCTTGTGGAACTCGGTTCCTGCTGACTGTTTTCCTCCTACCTATAGCTTGGGTCTTTTCAAAACTAAAGCCAATAGGTATCTCCTGTATTTGCGATAATCATATTTTGTTCTTGTTGGCTCCTACATCAAGTGGCTTCATGCCTCGTCTTGAGGGATTTCCATAGAAAGAGTAGTCCGAATGATCCAAACCACACGTATAAACACATTTTGTTTAATTAATAATTAAATGACCAAACTATATCGCAATGATGTAATTTAATGCTTCGGAACATTTTAGATGAGGGTTGATAATTTGCAGAATTTAGTATATTCGTTCAGATTCCCGAGTTCGACAGAAATATTCCCAAGTTCGACAAAGTACACCTGAAGAAGGTCGGAGGTTACATCGGCCGAAATGTTTTGATAAAAACACCAAAGATCAGAACAGTAATCCGAATATACCAAATTCTATGGATGTAATTTAACTTTCAAAATCTTATTTCAACAAAAGAATAATTTGTTAAGTAAAACGGCATAGCTAAAACATGCGAAACAAACATGGAAGTGAAATGTTGGATATTTGTGAGTACATCAGCTAATGATTATTTGGCTTACAATATTCGCCGTGAGAAGTCATGCATACGATTCGATTTAGACGGTGAAACGTGAAGTTCCGGGAGTCTACATGGAAAATCCGGAGCAAGCAGTCGTATTGTTTTAGATGTTCTGACGAGCATTAAGATTACTAAAGACATTCGCTTCTAGTGGGTATTTATCTACCTCGAACAGCGGTAAGATGTGCCACAAGGTCAAGAAAGTGGGATTTGAATAGCCAGCGCCCTATAGGAAAAATACCATTATGGCCTTCAAAAAATGCCTGGGCAGTGTCGTCGGCATATCCCGGTAGAGGCGCCTCAGACGATTTGAAATAAACTAACCATTTCTGAAAGGGTGAAAAGGCAAAGCCTGGGTGGGTGGACCTCCCAGAACTACACAAGACAGCACCTGAGACCGGCGAAATCAAGGTCCGAAGGCCAATACGGTACCGGTCTACAAAGTAATCATCCATCGGAACATATATTACACTCTGATCTTAGAAATTCGCTTCTAGTTAAGTGTCTCTTTCTGTCCTTGTTTCTTCCCCATTCTCCGCCTCTGTGCCTTGCAGCCAAAGATGAACATGCCCGAATAAAGCTTCAACGTTTTCTATGACAAATTAGTGTTATAAGAATTCCCATCATTTTGATGTCACTTGCGAGATTGTCCACCGTCAGGCAAGATCACTTTTGAGGCGTGTATACTGAGAAGCATTCGAAGACGAGCAAAGAAATTTCGAATTGTTTTGAATTGTTCATTACTAAAGACTTCCTTGTGTATGACTGATAACGTGTGGATCAAGTCTACTTGATTCTATAACACCCGGGAAAAACGGTGTAGGTGCAGCTCGTCTTATTAATACATATAATAGTTGACTATCCTTGGAGCATGAAGCAAAAGTGTGTACAAATTAAACACTTCCACTACTTTTATTACTTGCATACAATTTGACTCACATTGACAATACACTTTGTATACACATCTGAGTCGATCTTTGTTTGATTTTATCATTGTATGCAAATATATTAACGCTCATATAAAATCGGCGCCTATTTGTTAGATGCGATATTTGTAAGATTTATGAGACAAGGCGAGTCATTTATTTATTTTATATAAAAAACTGATTGACCAATGTATTACGTTAGCTACATCGTAATTTATTCTTACGCTCTTTTAAAGATATATATATATATATATATATATATATATATATATATATATATATATATATATATATATATATATATATAGTCTTGGAAATTTCTCAACCATTAAAACTATATTAAAAAAAATACTTAAGTCCCAAGTCGTTCAGTGGAAAATCACTCATGTAAGTCAATTTAACTTTTTCAGTTGTTATATTAATTTACTTTAAAGGATCATCAGTTGTTTACCATGAAAAACTGTTTCGGGAATTTAAAAACAAGACAGTATTTACTTTCATGGCTTCCTAGCAGAGTTGATCAGACCCCACTTCCCTTAAAAGACAAAAACATAAACGTTCCGTATACTAAACCTAAGGTTTGTTCCGTATAAATGTTTTGCTAACTTATATTAGTTGTTAAAAAAAAAAGAAAAAAGTCCTCCTTACCTGTGTTGTTCGTCTGTCTAATAAAATTTATCCGTTACTTACAAAAATGTTGCTGCATTTTAAAGTTTGTAGACGAATCAATTACACTACTTTTTAGGTGATTAATGTATTTTTAGTTTTAGTTTTATATTAAAAATATAAAAACTATCAACATATCAAAATATTAAAAAAAATTTTTTTAATTATATACATATATATACTTTTAGTCCTTTATTCTCCCCCTCCTCCTTCTCTGCCTCCTCCTCCTTTGTTGTTAAATTCCTTGTCATCAATTTTAAATAAATACTAATACATATATATATATATATATATATATATATGAAATATACAATTTGTTTAAGTAATCGATAAAATGTCAGGATTTATTTATTTGTCTATACTATAGTAAATCAAACATATCGAGTGGGTCGCTCTTTTTCAATGAAAAATATAATCCGACATTGTTATATATATTTGATTATTTACCACGCCGGGCTTACGGGAGAGACTCCCAACGGCGACGCTCTTCCCAGTGTAAAGTGGATACAGTTTTATGTCGAGACAGTGTGATGTTAGTGTCGATGCGCTTTAAGATTATAATAAAATGTTGTTGTTTTTTACATTAGAATATATATATATATATATATATATATATATATATATGCAACCATTGTTAAAAATAACAGAATTTGTCTTTTTAATTATACCTTTTTTTATTATTTCAGTTTTTCTGATGGTCTTTTTTTTGTATTAAAATAAAAAAAAAACTAAATAAATAAACGTTCCATAGGTTTCACAGGATTCATGAACGTTTTCGATTATTCGTCGAATCATCCGCAGGTGTCAAAATCAAATGAACAAAAAAGCTGGAGATAGAAGAGAACTTTTTAAAAGACGGTGGAGAAACGCGCAGAGAACGGTTTTATATTGTTCCAGGAAGTCGTTAACGATTTAAATACAAAAATGACCATCAGGAAAATTGAAAAAATAAAAAAGTATAATTAAACAGACGAATTCTGTTATTTTCAACAACGTTTGCATAAATTAGAAAATGCTTCCTAAATACACACAATTCAAATATCACCCCCAATTTGCCCAATACATAACCCTACAACCTCTCAACAAAATACCGACTTCCACTTCGGAAAATCCTCCGAACTCGACACCCACCATAAATATATAAAAAAATTAGGAATGAATATCTTAATATTTTAAATCAGCCGATCTCTACACCATAACCAATAAAGTATACCAAGTCAATATGTAAAAAACAAATCCAATAATAATTTTTCCAGCTTTAAGAGGGTAACCCCACAGATTTCACGAAAATAATTCAGCAGGCCTTAGAAATCTCCTTAACAGGTTCAATCTTGCCGACCTAACCCATGCCCTTCCTCTAGACCAGACTTACTCAGTATACCAATATCTTACTCCCATAAGCCTTTAATATACCTTAGTCAAAAATATTTAATTCTGAGCACAGGACCATTAAAGACATTGAGAGTTACTCCCCTTAGGCCAATTAATGGCTACAGATACCGAAATAGAGTTAAATCTTAATTTAAATTCCTTTTGGATTGATTTAAGGCCCTGATATTAAAATTGATTTTTTTAAAAACTTTCTTTTCTTTTTTCCCCTCGAAAGTGTAACGCTTAAACCCATATCCGCTCCTTAGCACTTTCTAGACGACACAAAGCTAACGGCCTAATATACGCTTCCAATAAACATTGATTCACAGGACTCGGTTTGAGATTAAAATTTTGTTTTCCTATTTTAAATCTTTTTTAGAACTTTGTTAAACTTTATAGTCCCACTTCCGCATTCTCCCCCCGCCAACACAAATGTTAAACAAAAATACATTACACTCTAAAGCAAACAACGTATCCAAACGAGAGTGATACGTGGCTTCGCATTTCTAAAACAGGTGAGCTGAAGAGAGCCGGAGGGTTAGCCCTTCTGAGCTTTAAACCGACGGTACTAATGATGTACTCATTATTTTTCTGTACCAATATATATATATATATATATATATATATATATATATATATATATATATATATATATATAGAGAGAGAGAGAGAGAGAGAGAGAGAAGAAATAAGAGTGATAAATATGCGACGATTGTCCAAATTTATTTCAAATTTCAATTGTTCAATGCAAGGTGTATTCAGTAATAAACTAGTGTTTATTATTCTTTCCTTAAGCCAAGGCTTTTCAAAGATCGAAATCTTATCATCAGAGGAGAAATACAGATGGATAAGTTGGTTTTCGGAAAAACCAAAGTTCAAATATTTGAAAAATATGAAAATTATTATTAAACAATTTTTGTTAAAAAAACGTAGTGAATGAAAAGAAAAGTTCCGTGAAAAAGATATGCAAATTGTCCGGGTGGTAAATTTCCGTTTAAAAGAAGTCCGATGAATTGTAGAATGAGAAGAAAAACTCTTTGCGTGGGAGCAGTTTGGAGAAAGTGCTCAAAATATAGGTAAGTCCAGACGCACTTAAAGGGGGTTGAGAAGAGAGAAACTGGTCATTTTTTTAAAATGTACTTCCAGGACCAAATAAGGCAGATGATATCTCATTCAAGGTTTAAATCTTGGCTTAAGGAAAGAATAATAAACACTAGTTTATTACTGAATACACCTTGCATTGAACAATTGAAATTTGAAATAAATTTGGACAATCGTCGCATATTTATCACTCTTATTTCTTCTATCTCTACTATTGCTCTATCTCGTATATTGAGCTAATCCTCTTCACAATAGGTTCCATCTACTAAAAGTTTTCACTTTGGTTTATTTGATCCTATATATATATATATATATATATATATATATATATATATATATATATATACTACAAAGTCAAGAACAACTTTTGTATTGAGGTTACAATCATGCGACAGGCAGAACAAACATATGGGAAGGGAAACATAAGCGTTTTTTTTGTTGAAAACAAGGGTTATTTCATGATTAGGAATTTTGAGATGAGGATTGATAATTTAGCTCATTTAGAATGTTAAAATTATTCGGACTACTATTCTCATAATGGATGTTATTCTTACAACATTTCAATCGATGTAACCTCTGACATTCTTCAGGTGTATCTGATCGAATTCGGTAATATTTATGTTTAACTCGGGAATCTGCACGATATTTTTATCCGAACGCGTATTTACTCCATGAGGGTAGATTGGAAACGCAACGGATAAAGGTGTTCAGTAAAATCTGTTCTAATTGACAGTATTCTGGTGCTTGAAGGTTCAATCCTCACAACAGGCGATACGAACTAAGAATAAAATAAAAGTTAATGACTACCGGGTCATGGCTGAGAGCAATCTAGTCCCGTTGATTAAATAAAGCATCCAGTTTGAAAATCCGTATGGATTCCCGAGTTCGAGAAGATGAACCTGAACGTTGTGCGAATAGCATCGAAGATAAAACTAGTAGTCCGAATAATCTAAATGGATAATAAATAAAGGATTTAAAAGAAATACACGATTTAAAGGAATAAAGGATTATTCATTTGTGTAAGACACACTCCTTATAGACTCGGTATTCTGCCATGACAAGTCTTAAATTCTACGATATTTTATTTTACGAATTATTTGCCCGGGCGACGGCAGGTGCTTCTTTCATGATAAAACTAAAACTTTCCAAGTGAGATTGACAGGCACAAATTGGTTAAAAGAACAACGGAAAGAAAGTTCGGCAATTATCATTACGGAAGATGCATACAACTAATTTCTCAGCTAATAGCACGTTGGGCCAGTGGAAAGTATTTCTTTTGTTCGCACTTGTTAAGAATCTCGTGTTATCTGGTGAACAGGTTGTCTTTTTATTCAATTTTAACGTCTTCGTTATGTGACACTTTAATAACTGCATGTAAATAGTGAAGAAAAAAACTTGCAGGTTATTAGTATTCATATGCCAGCTGGTTTAAATGAATAAACCATTATGTATATGCATATCTATCTATCTATCTATCTATCTATCTATCTATCTATCTATCTATATATATATATATATATATATATATATATATATATATATATATATATCTATATATATATTTATTTATTTATTTTGGTACAGAAAAATTAGTACAACATTCGTACCGTCGGTTTCAAGCTCGGAAAGTCTTAGCCATCCGGCTCTTTTCAGCTTCTGTTGTCATCTCAATAGAAGCTGAAGAGAGCCGGATGTCTAAGACTTTCCGAGCTTGAAACCGACGATACGAATGTTGTACTAATTTTTCTGTAACAAAATAAATAAATATTATGCTCTTCATTTTTAACTTTAATTCTTAATTAATCGAGCACTCTGCTGGGATTTTTCCTACTATATTACAAAGAAGTATATATATATATATATATATATATATATATATATATATATATATCAATAGTGTTACAGAAGAACAGGTCAAATCTAAATGGTACCATGGAGTTCAAGCCTGGAGTGGGCCCAGATAGAAAAATAATGTTTCGTAGGGGTTGCTTATATTTATAAACAAGTCACTCAGAATATCTTCATCCATATTTGATTACAGAGGAAGTTGAACGTTTCAAGGAGAAAGTTTCTTATTATTTTAAAATTACTTTTTCCTATCGATATTTAAATTAGTGCGCGTCTTATCGTAAAGAGCTCGAAAAAGGTTTATAGAGTAAGAATAAGTAGGAAGAATTATTTAGGAGGAGGGGGACGAATGAGAGGCAAACAAACAAAACTAGAACCCGTTTGAGACGTCTCCTACGGTGAGACCACCACTAAGACAGAAAAAATGCTCTGTTCAGCAACCACCCATCCACCCATATGTAGCAGCAGTATTTAATCTTATATCGTATCTGACTCTTATATAGGTAGAGGATTGCATCTGCAGTCAGGTACTTTCTGGAGTGATAGAATGATTCAACCATTTTTCGATCAACCTTAGCAACGAACTGGATATACATCTTACATCTCAGATTTGGGGTGAACGTAAATTCGAAGTGCTTGTCAAAACAAATGGCTTCTTTAAGGAGAGACTCATTCCTTTTTTACTGAAGCTAAACTGGGATCAGCGCGTTGGTGATTAAAAACAAAAGAAATATAAGGTTTAGATGTGTTAAATGTAAAAAGCTGCTTTTCCTTAGTACATCACATGCCTCAGGTCCGAAAACAGAGAGATTCAGCGAGATCTTGATCACTAGTGCCTTCTGAAGTGCAGCCATAGACAGTTGTTCCGCCTGTGTAGATGTCAATAGATGATATCAGGATATAGTTTGGTCGATCATTAATGAAGATCAGGAAAAGAGTGTTGACCCCGCAATCCATCCTTAAGGCACGCCGGCGTGTATTCCTTCCAACTTCTTCTCATCAAATAATAATTTCATAAAACTATCACAGAGAAAGGATTCGATGGTTGCGAAGACTTTGTTAAGGATTCGATGGTTGCGAAACTATGTGAAACAACCCTTTGTGCAAGAAACTATCGAAAGCCTTTGTTATGTCAAATGTTGCTGTTCTAGAATCAAAGTCCCCGTGAAGAGTTTTGCTGATCTCGTGCGATATTACAGTTAGCACAACAGCAATTGACCATGTATGGCGAATATAGTATTGCTTATCACTAAGTAGATTGATTGTGGTTCGCAATTGCTTGATTTATCATAAATGGAAAACATTTATCCTTTAAGCTTCGATTGTATAATTTTATTAGAATGTTCCGATAGTTCCAATAGAATGCTGACTAGAATGTGGTCAGGACCAGTTGTCTTGCTTGCATCGAGATTCCTGATAAATATGTCGACACGTCACACCGATATATATATACATATATATATATATATATATATATATATATATATATATATATATATATATATATATATATATATATATGATTTAATATTTTGGTTGATTCTTTGTAGAATAATTTTGCTGATTTTTCCGGTTTCTTGTTTTGTTTGGTTGATTAGTCTAGTCGTAGGCTTGGTTTGAAAGTCAGGTGTGTGGTCTTTAAGGAGTATATATGCTTCCCTCTTCTTCAATTTACTAACCCTGTCACTGATCTTAAGCTTGTCAGTAATTTCCTTGCTATCTATATTTATGTTTTGGACCAAATCAATGTTTGATTTTCTGTAATTTTTAGTTATATTGTTGTCAAGTAGTTTAACGTATTCTGGTTTGGTAAGTTTATAAAAGTTTTGAGTTTTGTCTGCTTTAACTAATATGTGTTTAGAATTGTTAATTTCATTGACTATTCTGTCTAGGTTTTTTGGAATGGGTTTTTTTGTTGTTGAATTTAATGTCTTTTACAATTTTAAGTGAGTAATTTTCATTGACTATATTCGTTAACTTAGTATCCTTCTAGGCTAATGAACCTATTAGAATAATACTCAATAAATTCGAAGACTTTTTTGTAGGCCGTTTTTTCTTTGGCGTCAAAATACGCCTCAAATTCCGATATCACTTCTTCCTAGGAGTCAAATGTGTTTCCCTTGACCATTTTATTGATGTCTGAAAACAGACAGTAATCGCTGAGGGCCAGATTTGAAGAATAGGGTGTGAGGGCCAGATCTGAAGGATAAGGCGTGAAGTACAATTAATGTAATTTTCAATTGGTTGTCATAGACTTGTGACATTGTCGTGTGTGACATTTTTCTTCAACACTTGTGACCGTTTTTTAGATTTCTTTCTTTAACCACAGTAATAATGCTATATTATATTTGCTATTGATGGTCCATTCTTTTCCAAAAATTATTGATAAAAATACATTGCTCATCCCAAAGTACGGAGATCAAAATCTTGTCTGCTAATCTTTGCTTCTTTGGTTGATTTGGACGATTTTCACTTGATGATGCCTACTCAGCTAGCTGCTGACGTGAAGTGGTTGATCTATGTTTCATCCATTGTAACATATTAACGCAAAAACTCATTTAGCTTGGATCGAAACAGTTGCAAACAATGCTGTGAATCGTCGACTAGTTTTTGTTTTTGATCAACTGTGAAGAAACGTCCGAATAATCCAAATAATAAAAGTTCACCAAGAATTCTAAGAACATAACGAAGATAATGCATACCTTTACTAGATTGTATTTATTTTCACTATATTGATATCCGTTTTCCTTAGCTAAGAGTTACTTCGTGATTGAGTACATCAAAAAAGATTTAAGGGTCTATATTTATTTGGATATCATATGATGGTTTTACAACCCCATATTCTATTCAGCAAATGATGATTCACCTACTCCGTATATCATATAATTAAATTAAATAATCAGATACCTACTCTCTTTTTCAAAAATGTTCTTATCTTTATATTTTTACTGGGTATATGGCATCCTACTAGATGCCAGACATTCACCTGCTATTTTATACAGCCGAGAGATCATTTTTAAAGATTCTAACCGTCCCTTTAAGTGCACTTGTTCGTATTTCTCTTGCACTTTGTCCACCGGGTATATTCCCCAGGTAGTTTTTAAATTCTTTTTCATTAGTCCGGTTTCTGCTACAATTACTGGGATGATAGAGATTTTCTTTAAATTCCAGTTTCTTTTCATATCGTACGTAGATCCTTGGTATTTTGTAATCTTTTCCTTTTCAGCCATGTTTAAGCCAACATCATTATGGGACACTCACTTCAACTAAGGTTGATACTTTCTCCATTTTGTCCCATATGACGAAGTCAGGTTTAACAACTCCGTTTTCTAGATATGTAGCTATAGGGATTGCATACTCATAGTCGATTGTGTATGACGTATTTTCAACTGTTCTTTCTTTCATATGCTCCCAGAACTTGCTGCTACACTAGATATTAAACATTTTACATATAGCCCAGTCACGGTATTTGCACACTCCATTCTGTCGCATTGTATAGTAGCCATCTCCCAGCAGAAGGTTACAACTGGATGTCAGGTGGCTCACATTCTCCACTTCTGTGTGGCAGAAACTGCACTTGTTATTGTTGCTGAGCCCACTCATTTTTAAAGGTATTGGTAATCAAGCCTCGATCTTGGGCAGCCATTATCATTCTCTCCTGATCATAATGGAGAGATCCTCTTTTCGGCCAATCTACTGAGCCTTCTTTATCTATATATTCCTGAGATAATTCACCTAGGAAATACTTAGCACGTTTTTGGTTATCCCATTTTTCCAGTTTTCTGTAATGGAAGGTTTTGGTGTATTTCTGGCGGCTCTTGCGGGCTATTATTGTGGCAGGCTTGTTGTCCGTTTCTGCCTCATTTGTAAGACAGGTCTGTCCAAAATGTTTGGCCAGATTTGTGATAGAGGTTGTTCTGCTTTCTCTGGTTTCTTGCTGTTGGCATACCATCATACGGTTTGGATTATCAAATATTGGCCGGTGCTCACAATAATGGTTCGATGTTGATGGTCAATTTCTGAGAGACTCATTCATCTTGCTCCTCTTGGCTAATACAGCCTGGGTAGACACTGGTTTCTGTACATTACGCTGTACAGTGTCAACATTTTTCTCGTTTTAATGTATAGTCTATTGATGTCCCTTTGTGGCCAATCAATAATTTCAAAGCTGTATGTTATCACTGGCATAGCTAATTGGTTAATGACAGTTACTTTGTTTTTGTTTGTAAGACGTGTTTTGCAAATTTTTCTAACACGACCTATATATTCTCTGCTTATGTTTTCTTTCATTTTTGCATGTTGAATTGAATTGTTCTCTTCTATGCCAAGGTATTTGTATTGTTCCTGTTCTCCAAGGTATTTGATGTCAGTACCTTCATCAAGCTGTATGTTTTCCGTTTGGATCTTTCTTCCAGCATTTGGCACATTTGCCCATGCCGAAAATCATTCCAATATCTTTGGAGAAGGTGTGGACAACCTGCAGGAGTCGGCTTAAGTCAGCTTCTGAACTGGCATATAGCTTGAGGTCATCTCTGAAGAGCTGATTGTTGCCTCTTTTGTTTGGGTCTTGTTAGCGGCCCTGGCTCAGGTTGTAGGCACTCCGGCTTTTGTTTTGTAATTTACTTAGTGGATCAATTCCCGGGCAAAAGAGTAGAGGAGATAAGCTATCTCCTTGGAAGATTCCCTTTCGGATCTTGAGGTCAGGGATTGTTATTGTTACATTAGTGTGGCTTAATGCCATTGTTGTTTGCCACATATTTATATGTACTGTCATGGTTTTCCTGATGACCGGATAGATCTTATATAGTTAAAGGCAGCGCAGAAGATATGTGTGGGGCACACTATCGTATGCCTTTTGATAATCGATCCACGCCATGCTTAGGTTTATCTGCCTCTTTCCACAGTCCTTAACGATGGTCTTATTGATCAACAACTGGTCCTTGGTGCTAATACACTTCTAACTGCATCTTGCTTGGTTTTCTCAAGGTACGTTCCAGAAGAGAGGTCTTCGTAGATGCTGTGAAGAGTTTGTAGGTGGTAGTGAGGCAGCAGATCGGTCTGTATTTAGTAGGGTTTCGTGTCTCACTCGTTTTGAGTATGAAGGTCGTATCACCTTTTACTAGCCATGCTGGTGTGACCTCCTCACACCTCAACATTCTGGTGAAGCAGCTACTATAATGGCTATGAAGTGCTGTTAGTTTCTTCAGCCGGAAATTGGAAATATTGTCAATGCCAGTTTTTTATGATTCTGAAATTGATCTAACTTTCGTTTTATCATTCCAGACATTATCTTCGGCTCTGGCATTTCTGGCTTGCTCTCATTATTTTGAGCTATATCTAAGATCCACTTGGCCTCTAGATTGCATTGGCCTTCATTCTCAAACAGAGGCCTCCAGTAGTCTTCTACTCATATATGTGTCCACAGGTGACATTGAAAGTCACAACAGATCAATTACCCCCGAACGACTCGTCATGTTTCTTTCGTCGTTACAATCTATAAGTGTCATATAAGTGGATGCTCCCCGCATAATTTAAATTTCACACTGCATGGAAGCAGTTAATTGTCGGTTGCAAACATTCCACAACACGATTTCATGGTTCACATTCTTTATTGTTTCTATGGCCAGCGAATACATTTCGTGGAGGATTGTATTTATTGAAATTTAGATTTACCTCTCCTCAGTGGTTACGAGTATTAAAAGATGTCTACTTTGCCTTAAGTCCGGCCCGGAAAGAAAACTTTCTCACTTCTCGCTTTTGACGTCACAACAAACTTCAAAATCATATCTATGTCGACTTAGGGTTAGGGTTAATATACAACAAAATGGATTGATATTCTTTAGATAAGTCTATTCAGTCTGCGTAAATAGTGATGGATATGATATTTACAACTTGAACGTGACAGACTATCAAAAATGCTATTTCAAACTTACGCGTGACAAAGCAACTTACCACGCAACAGGCGGACATAGCCTTTTATATAGATGCATGGACGTATCTGAAAGCAACATTATAAACTGAAGCGTAGCTGACCGACAGATAGACATGATCTATCAAGTTGTCCGGAAAGTCCGTGCCGAATTTTAGAGGGAATGAAAAGTTTAAAAAAAATATGCCATAAAATATTTAATCAAATGCTCATGAATAGTGGATTTTAATAGTTTTAAACCTTTCAGCTAATTCTTATGTTGTGTAATGTGCTTTATTTACAATTAGTGTCTCGATTTGGTCATAATCTGCAGATAGGAGTCCTCCTGTGCGTTCTTCATCATGAAAGTCTTGAGCTATAAACTTTGTGAACCACTTCCGTAAAGTTCTGTCAGCTGAAGCTTCTTCACCGTACAATGTATATATCATTTTTGCTGTTATAGATTACGTTTTGCCTTTTTGGAGATAGAAAAGCATCAAGTGCCGAAAATGGGTCTTATAATCTTGAATTTGCAAACGGTTCCAAAATTAAATCATTTTTAACTTTCTTTCTTATTAGGTAGCTTTATGTATGCTTTAACCGGAAATAAAGTATATTATATCTGTCATTAATCTCACATGTTATAACATGTTGAAATATGAACTATTAAAATCAACACGAACTTTTGGGCTACCTAAAACAATAAAATACGTTCATTCATTCGCGCACGTATGCAGAGAGTCTGGCATGACCATCAACTTCGGCCAAGATGTAAGCAGTACCCCAAACATAACCATTGGCGACTACATCCTCGAGGTTGTCGAGGACTACACATACCTCGGCTCCACCATCTCCAGCAATCTCTCCCTGGATGTAAAACCCCACAAACGTATCGGCAAGGCGGCAACGACCATGGCTTGCTTGACGAAGAGAGTTTGGAATTGCAAGATGCTGACCACCAATCCGAAGATGAAGGTGTACCGGGCCTGTGTTCTCAGCAAGCTGCTCTACGACAGTGAAGATTCGGCGCTCTACTCCCACCAAGAAAACAGACTCAACAGGTTCCATTTGCACAACCTTAGGAAAATCCTAGGTATCACTAGGCAGGACCACATCTCAAACAGGACCGTACTTGATCAGGCAGACATCCTGATCATGTTCGCTATGCTCGCCCAAACGACAACTTCGACGGCTTGACCATGCCAGACGAATGGACGATGGGAGGATCCCAAAGGATATTCTTTATGGCTAGCTCGTAGCTAGCTCTAGAACAACAGGAAGATCTGTTATACGCTACAAAGATGTCTGCAAGCGAGACATGAGAGCAGGTGGCATCGACCCAACAGGCTGGGAGTCCGTTGCTGAAGATCGAAGTTGCTGGAGAAGAGCTGTAAAGGCATGCTGCAAGACAAGTGAAGATAGCAGAGACCAGCAGGGGACGGAGAAGAGAGAGCACAAACGACAAAGGGTTGCAACAGAGCTCTCGCAACCAGACACCACCTACATCGGTGGGAACTGCAACAGATCCTGTCGATCCAGAATAGGCTTGCACAGTCACAGCAGGCACTGCAATTTGGCAACAGACAAATCTGAGGTGCAGAACTCCATTGTCTCTTGAGTCAGACGGATGCTAAAAATAATTTCACCTGGTATAACGTGTTTAAACATGAACTATTAAAAATCAGCACGGACTTTTGGGGCAACGTAATACAATAAAATGCGTTCATTAATTGTGCGCATTTTGTGATGAGAACATTTTAAAACACTTTTATTCGCTCCAAATAAAGCATATTGCTAATAATGAAACCTGAGCGAGAGGCTGGGAAGCAACATGTTTGTTCACATTACATGAACATTATTGTATGTTTTTACGGTCGTGTAAACAGGGAGAAAGAAGAGAATTCCAAAGCAAGTGCTCCAAATGAAGAAGATATTACAGTATTGATTTACTCCTCTCCAGGAGTTAGGCACAAGGCCAGTTTTTATCTTACTTCCACAAGTAAGATGTGACCCAAGGTCGGGTCGGGAAAGTGGGATTTAAAAATTTCCTGGGCAGCCCCGTCGGCATTCCCCGGTAGGGTCGCCTCAGGCAGTAAGCAATAAACTTACTCCTCCCCAAAGAGGGGAGGCGAAGCCTAGGAGGGTGGACCTCCTAGAACTGCATAGGACAGACCCATAGACCGGCGTAAATCAAGCCCCGAAGGCCAAGACAATACCAGTCTATGGGGTGCAGTATCCATCGGAACAGATACTGCACTTTGATCTTAGCCAGATATTAGAGTAGAAAATCATACGGAATTAAAGGACATCTACAGTGAAACGGGTATGATTTTGCTGCTAATCCGGTTAGTCGTGGATATTTTCGTTGACAACTGAAGCGTAATTGACCGACCGACCAACCAATAGTCCAACGGACAAAGCTTAAAATAAAATGCAAGGACATACGTTAAGAAATGAAGAACTGTATTTCAAATAAGATAAATAAAAAGAAAACGAACTTTAAATTTTAAAATGCAAAAAATATTGGAAAGACCTTTGAGGTTCAAAATTGGACTTTTCCAAGTCCTTTGTCAAACTTCCATCGAGCTTGTCATTGTTAGAATGTTAATTATTTAATGTCAACGAAATCGGCCTCGTTTTACGTTTTCTTACTTTGTTTTTTTTTTGGGGGGGGGGTCTTTTTCATGCACACCTAATAAACCGATTAAAGCGGACAAATTGAATTACACTTGGTCTTGATTGCAACATATTCCCATTCTTCTTCTTTTTCTTCTCAGGTTTTTATTTTTATTTTTGTATACGACTTCCTTCTTAAAATCTTATCCTCTTCCTTGTTTGAAACAAGCCGGCATAAATGTAAAATACAAATCGACTTGTGATCGACAACTGCGTAGTTTTATCACATTTTACTCATACAAACGCGACCTCAAAATATTTAAGCGGGAAATGTCAAGCCTCTACTTGAAGAGTTCGAATGCAAAACGCGATAAACGCCATTTTGAAAATCACGAAACTGTCCCTACAAAAAGTGTTGCATTTCAATACTCAACGACACCCCAAAACTATGTGTTACATAATAAGATACCGAAATAATTTCGTTTTGATTTCAATTGAAATCAGCTTTTATTCACAGTCTAGATTTAATATATTCGTGTTTTTATTGTTTAAGGTCTCAATTTAAACGAATGGGATTTATCGCGTTTTGCGTTCGAACTCTTCATTTGTTTCTTCTTCATCTGATACCCCTCTTCCTCCTCATAGTTCGCTTCCTCCTACCTCTGTTCTTTTTCTTCTTCTTCTTCTTCTTCTTCTTCTTCCTTGACATCTTTTCTTTTCATTTTTATTCTTCTTTCTTCCCTCCCCACCCCCTTATCGTCATCGTCTTTCTCCTCTTTATCATTCTCCCCCTCCTCCACCTTCCATTTCATCTTCTTCCTGATTTAGGTTAATTCGTCGTTTCGCAGTCAAAATGTTTTCTTTTTTCTTTTATTCAATGAATAGACTGCATTTTTCCTACCTCACAAATGAGTAAGTAAACCCAAATAAATAGTTTTGGACTAATTTCAAATTTACTTTAAATTATTTCTAAGGAAATACAGTTGTGAAATGAGTAAAAAACAAACTCATTTGTGAGGTCGGAAAAAAATCAGAAAAATGCAGCCGATTCATTGTCCGCAATTTTGGCTGCGAAACGACGACTTAACTCTGATTTGTTCTATATTTCTGGTTTGTATTATTTTCCTTCGCTCTTTCTTTCTTCTTTTTTACTCTTCTTCTTTTACTTGTTCTCTTTTTCTTTTACTTCTTTCTCTTTATTGTCTTTTGTCTCGCAATTCTTCACTCTTTTGCTTTTTCTATCAATTCCCTTCCTCTACCTCAAACTTCTCGCCTCTGTCTCTACTCTGTTTTCTTTTTCTTTTATTCTATATTCCTAGTTTGAATAATTTTTCTTTTGCTCTTTATTCTTTATTTCTTTCTTTTTCTTTTTCTTTTTCTTCTCACTAATCTTGTTCTTGTTCTTGTTCTTGTTCTTCTCCTTCTTCTTTTTCTTCTTTTTCTTCTTCTTCTTCGATTATTTCTTTTCTCTCGCAATTGCTCAATCTTTTCTCCTTCTACTTATTCCCATCTCATTCTATTTGCTCTAGTCCTTCTCCTGCTCCACCCCTTTCAGCCATCATTTTATTCCGTCTTATTTCTTTATTTAAGTTCTATCTTCCTAATTTGAATTTCTTTCTTTTCTTTCTCTTTCTTCATTTATATTTTTCTCTTATTTTTGAATTCGTTTTTCCTCTTTGTTTTCCCCTCTCTTCCTGTTCATTGCTTCTCTTGCTAATCCTTTTCGTTTTCTTTTTTATTCTTTACGTTCTTTCTTTTTTATTCTTGTTCACGTTTAAAATTAAACAGAAATTGTCTTCCTCTACCTTTTACCTAGTTTTCCACACTGTATCAACCCAAGTCCTGCAGCTGAGAGGTCAGACGTGGCCATTTCAAATGAATACGGTCCACGACTAACAATAGGGACCAAAGCTGTACATGACTTAGACACCAAAGAACAAAATTGAAAACACGGGATTCATCTTGTTTCTTTCCTCGTCCTACCCACATTCCCCGATTGTAATAGAAAATTTGTTTAGCCATGTTTTTTTTTTTTCAAACTTTTTATTGTAATCGTTTCTGGGTATCCTTGACTGTTTCGTTGTGTCGCATTTCTTTGTCTGCATAGATGAAGGGCACATGTTTGTAGGTGACCGTGGACTTTTCTGTAAAATCCGTGTGAGTTGAGTCTATTAATCAACCTTCTTGGGGTACTGGCGGGTTTCGTCCCTATCTCCCCTGACAGAAGTCGGGATGGGGAGAAGGCGTTTATTGTTTGACTGGTAATCACTTCAGGAAGGACATAAATACGGAAGAAGGAAATAGCAAATCCTTCAGTATTTGCTGGATGTTTCTTTTGTGTGTACTTTTATACATTGAAATGGACGTGTAGACGGATGCTACGTTGACGTTGTCACTTTTTGACATCAAAGGTCACACGATAAAAAAGAAGAAGATTAAGAAAGAAGGACGGAGAGCGAATTAAGATTAGCTGCCAAAGAAAGGTGGAGATATGAAGGAAAAGAAAATGGAGAAGCGAAAAACGGATGAAAATTAAAAACATGAAAGAGAGAAAAAATGAAAAATAAGAAGAGAAGAGAATAAAGTGAGACAATATATGAAGAAAAAAAGAAGTAAGAAAGTGAGTGAAGAAATGAAGCCAAGATAGAAAACGAGATACAAAAGAAGAAGACGCAAAAAAGAAGAAAGGAGTAAAAAAAATGAAGAAAGAAAGCGAGGGTAAAAATAAGAAGATGGAAGTGAGAAGTAGAAAAAAAGAAGGTAACAACAGAAAAGACAGAAAAATATGAACAAAGTCACATTATAAAGAAGTAGATTAAGACAGAATGACGTAGTGAGAATTACAAACATGGGACACCAAAGAAAAATGGAGATGTGAAGAAAAGAAAATGTAGAAACAAAGAAAGGCCGAGAATAAAAAGGAAGAAAGAATTAAAATAAAGAAAAAAGGAAAAGAAAGTAAATAAAGTGAGAAGATATAAGAAAAAGATGAGCAGAAAAAGAAGAAATAAAGAAATCGAGAGAAGAATAAAGGAAGCATAGAAAGCGAAATAAAAGAGAAGGCGAAAGACAAAGGAGAAAAAGCAATAAACGTGAAACAATAAGGAAAGAAAACAAAAATGGGAATAACAAGTTGAAAAAAAGAAAAAAGACAGCGAAGAAAAAGAAAAAAAGAAAAAAGACGAGAAAACATAAAGGTAGAAGAAAAGAAGATAAAAACGAAAGGGAGAAATATGAACAGACATACATGGAAAACGAAGAAGACGAAGAAGAAATATAGAAACAGAAATAGAAGAAGGGGTGGAGGAGAGAAGAGGAGGAGAGAATAAGGATGAGGAAAAGAAGAAATAGAAGCAGAAAATAAGGATGTAAAAAATGATGGAAGAAGGGGACAGGAAAAAGAAGAGAAAAGAAGACGAAAGAGAAAGAGAAAAAAAGAGATGGAGGAAAGGAAAGAAGTGGGAATAAGCGGGGGATAAGAGAATACGAAGGAACAGAATAAAATGATGAAGAAGAAAGATATGATGATGAGGGTGGAGCGGAGAATAACAAGAAAATGAGAAGATAATAATAATAATAATAATAATAATAATAATAATAATAATAATAATAATAATAATAATAATAATAATAATAATAATAATAATAATAATAATGAGAAGAATAAATAGAGTGGGGGTGGAAGAATAGTAAGGGGGAATAAGTGTACAAGTAGAATCAGAAGAACTACTATTAATACTACTAAAACTACTACTACTACTACTGCTAGTAGTAGGAAACAGAAGAAAAAGAAAGAGATTCAGAGAAGGATTGGACGAGGAAGTGGGAAGGAGGCAGACATTTTGAAGATATATTTTTTCGTAACGAAGAAAGAAACGCAACAAAGTTTTATAAAAATAGTTTTTCTTTATTATCTGTTTTCGTAGTCATACAAAATATAGTTTTTTCGGATACATTTTACGACTATCACACCAAGTAAAAAAAAAAACGGAGAAAATGGCACGGGATTGGTAGGCGTATTTTAGAAGTCATATATATATATATATATATATATATATATATATATATATATACATATATATATATATATATATATATGTGTGTGTGTGTGTGTGTGTGTGAATGTGTGTGCATGAGTGTTTTATGTTAGTTGGTCTTTGTCTTAATACGAGCGTCTACATTCACCACGTCGTAGACGTCACGTCATTATTCAAGATAGAGTTAGTCGGTCTGATATTTAATTATTCGAGATAAAAAAAGTAGAAACAAAACAGACTTTGATAGTGAAGCATAACAGGGTATTGTTACCATCTCTATTGTCATTTCAATACAAATATGACACTTTCTCAGCAAACAAATGTATTCATTTCCGTGCATCTACATTGGATGGGGAAGGTATACAATTGTTCCAATAAGAAATTATTCAAGAAAAGCAAGAACGAATATTCGTAAAATTTGTATATTTAATCTGCACGTCTAGTAAGTAAAAGGCAATTCCGAATTAAAGCGGAAAAGACTTATATATATAATATTTGTTTTGTTTATTATCTATGAACATATATGTTTCGTCCCTTAATCAGGACTGTTCAGCATTGATATATATATATATATATATATATATATATATATATATATATATATATATATATATATATATATATATATATATATATATATATAAAGAGAAAGAGAGAGAGAGAGAGTGATGTATATATATATGTATCTGTATATGTATATGTATATATATATGTATGCATTTGCTTATGTATATATATATACATATACATATACATATACATATACATGTACATATACATATACATATACATACATATATATATTTATATATATATATGTATATATATATATATATATATATATACTTACTATTTACTCCTTTTGTATTTGTCAATTTTCCAGAACAATATAATAACCAAAAGAATAAACATATATATATATATATATATATATATATATATACATATATATATATATATATATATATATATATATATATATATATATATATATATATATATATTTGAAGCAATCCAACAAAAGATATAAGCGTCAACTAATATCTTATAATTAGTGAAACATCCGGATAAAAACTGAAGCTCAATATACTGGATAGAGCATTAATATTATAATATAAAATGAGGTAATAAAATAAGGTGTCAATCAACCTTTATTAGAATTCAAAGTTCAAGCAAAGTATCCTTAAGTCCTTAGCTCATGAGTTTTCAAAGATAATTCTTCTCTTCAGAGGACCATTACCGCAGTTATACTATACTACAGGTAATAAAATTAAGCTTTGAAAATATATAAAATTATATACACAAATACATAAAAATACATAACATCAAATATATCAACCCCAAAACATACTTTTTGGTTGAATCTATACAATCCATCCAGGTTATACACATTGAAAAACATAATCAGGACAGACATTCAGAGGGCTGACCGAGGATTACTCCAACTTATAAATAGCAGTCCATATACGAGAAATATATATATATATATATATATATATATATATATATATATATATGCATAGGCATATGTATATATACATATACATATACATACATACATACATATATATATATATATATATATATATATATATATATATATATATATATACAGAGTGGCGCAAAAGACACGCATTCGTTGGATCAGTAACAACTTTCACATTTAATCAAATTTTCTCCTTATTTTTCAGAATATTACAGATATAAACATTGATAATTTATCATGGAAAAATATAGCACTTAACAACGAACGAAAATTATTGAAGTTTACTACGGAAACCATCGTTCAATATCCTTAATCCAAAGAGCCTATCGTCGGCATTATAATGTGAGACAATCTCCCAGTCAGACCACAATTGATTGTTTTGTGGCCCGATTTCGGCAGCAGGGTTCAGTCAGTGCTCTTCCACGATCTGGCAGACCAAATTCAGTACGGACAGCGGAAAATGTAGCACTCGTTGAGGATAGCATTGCTGAAAATTCAGACACCTTAACTCAAAGACGAGCCACTCAGATTGGGATGTCAAGAAGGTCACTTCAAAGAATTTTGCGTGAATTGCATCTGTTTCCATACAAAATTCAATTGGTACAGGTTTTACAACCCACATATTTGCAATCACGCGTAGCTTATGCTGTTCACATTCAGCAATTAGCCTGAGAACAAAATGAGTTCATCCATGATAATTAGCGACGAAGCCCATTTTCATCTGAACGGGTTCGTAAATAAGCAAAACTGCAGAATATGGGCCATTGAAAATCCAAGAACCGTTCATCAGCGTGAATTGCATCCACTAAAATGTACCGTATGGTGTGGTGTTACCTCGAAAACAGTGATCGGTCCATATTTCTTTGAAAACGAAGAAGGTGTCGCGGTGACGATAACTGCACAGCGATATCAACAGATGATTGACATTTTTTAAAGCCCAGCTGTTCAGGACAACCCAAAAATGTGGTTCCAACAAGATAGAGCTACTGCCCACACTGCCCGACAAAGTATGGCGCTCTTAATGGGATTGTTTGGCGAGCGCTTCATTAGCAGATTTTCTGATTTTAACTGACCTTCACGTTCACCGGATTTAACAGCCCCTGGCCTTTCCCTTTGGGGGTATCTTAAGGAAAGGGTATATGTGAACAAGCCTACAACGATTCAAGAGCTTAAAAACAATATCAGACATGAAATCGAAGAACTAGAGCCAGTTATTCTAAGGACTGTAATGGAAAATGCCCTAACTAGAGCCCGTTTTTGTGAGGCCGAAAATTGTGCCCATTTAAAGGATATTATTTTAAAAACCTACTGCAACAAAATTACCAAGTAAATGTATTATTTATCAGAAAAGCCTAGTAAATTACTTGAAATGTTGTAGTTTCTATCACTTAAACAAACCAATGCGCGACTTTTGCACCACCCTGTATATATATACTTAGTATTTACTCCTTTTCTATTTGTGAATTTTCCAGAACCATCTGATAACCAATAGAATAAACAAACAATAATTAAATAAACCATGTTTTTTCTTATTTTACCTAAATTTATGCGTAAACACAGTCGTTAGTATAACAGAGGAATGCCATTAAAGACTTGTGTTTATTTAATAGATTTTCTTTTCTGATCAATAGTATAAATTAATAACACAAATGAAAAAAAAAAATTTTTTAGTATCAACTGTATGATGAAACATTTAATTAAGTTCGTAAGTGGCTGCTGATATTCTGATGAAATTTCGTCTCCGACTTGGAAATGTAATTTTCTCCGAGCTCATATAAAATTAGTCAAAAATCGGAACTGTAAACACAATTATATGGGGCTTTTTTACTACATCCCGTGATTATATATACATACCGAATATCTGTCCATCTCTGTTCTGACGAAAGGCGTTGTTCTGATGTTTCTTTGTTATTTTGAATAACCGAAAGTAAACACGTCTTGAAACAGCTGGCAGCTGTGACATCATTATACTAACTCAGTTGGGAATAGAATATTATTTATTGCCAATTTAAATCTTTTATGAAAATATATACACATATTGCACTCTATTTTGTCATAAAACTGAGCTTTTAAAGAGTTCTTGCAAGCTGCTAATAATATATTTTTATAACTATAAAAGAGCCATTCTAATTTATTTTAAATAACTTATTAAAATATATACATATATTTATGAATATATGTATACGTTGTTTTGCATGTAAATATTTGGCATTCTCTTATATATATGAAAAGATGCAGAGGGAGAGAGAGAGAGAGAGAGAGAGAGAGAGTAAAAGAGAGAGATACAGAGAGAGAGAGAGAGAGAGAGGATGAGACAGGTAAGGCGGGGGCGATATATGTCCGGTGCGGAAGTGTGTTTCTATTATGAGCTTGAAATAATATAAGTTGTCGCTTCAATAGGTGAACAGATCAAATGCTGCCTTATTGTTTGGGGAAACATTGTTTTGAGGTCACAAGTGCAGATTAATCTTTGAAATGTGGCGCCGAAAAACTTCAAATTGCGTTTGTTAACATACGACTTGCAGACAAACATGTCAAATCCACATTTCAATATTGAGGCTAATAAAGAAAGCAGTACAAGTCAAATCCTTAACATAATAAAATGATGATATATTTTCTTGATGATAAAATGCATTCAAATATTTATCCAGGCAGAAGCTTTATTTACCCAGATCTGGAGCTAAAATTTATCTAGGCCGAGAAGCATATGAATAAAAAGCTCACGTTCTTCAAAATAAGAGTTCGATTTGTTTTACGGCATATCAACCATTTTCGGGTTATTTAATGCAGAATCTGGTCATTTTGGTGAAGGTTTTTATGCTTCAAGTTCTTTATATGTTTAAGCATTTATTCATGGTGTTTGGTTGAGTGAAAGGGGGAGGGGAGAAAGACTGGAGAAGGAAAAATAGGGGAATTGTTTTTGTTTTGGATTTTTTAGGACTTGATTGAGTTTTGCAAAGGAAAAACACCAATAAAACATCAATGTTTGGCGCATTTTTAGTCAAGACGTCAATAACTTCAGACAGCCTGATTTAGTAGCGCTAGTAGGTTTTATTTGACCAATAGATGGGGTCCTTACAGGTACTAACACTCCGGGCAAGAGTAGACCTGGGAGCACTGGCAACTAAGGGGCAACTCCACATTTCCCACAGCTCCCAAATGGAGGCCTCACTACTGGATGTCTTTTAAGGTCATACCCAGGACCTAAGAGTTTGAAAGAGTTAGCATATGCTTGGGCAACGCATCTCATGAAACAGAACAACAAAACGGCAACGATAATGTTTGAGAAAGCATTTATTTGTCACAAGACTTACAGGGTTCGTTTTCAGATTATGTCCGTAAAAATGTGTACATACTTTACAATGCTGTATTGTAGTATCAATATTCATTTTTTAAAAATATTTTATTACATATTTCTTTCTTTTATTTTAATTTAATTTAATTTAATTTTATCATTATTTTTTATTAATCTGTTTTTTATTAATTTATTTTTTCACTATACATTTTTTATTATAGATTTTTTTAAATTTTGATAGTATTATCTTTTTATTATCATAGTATCTTTTTTTCTCTCCTTTATTTTTATTTATACAAACCTTATTGGCTAAATATGTGTTTCATTGTCAACTGAGTCTTCTGAGTTCAGTTGACAATGAAACACATATATAGCTACTGTTTGTATAAATACAAAAAACTATACATATTCCTTTTTTGTTTCATTTTACTTCAGTCGAAGTTCTCAATAATCAAGAAGCCTCATCCTGGATCTAACACTTTATCTCAATATGAGATACATCGATATTCGAGTATTCCATTAAAATTCTCCTCTATCTCTCAAACGCGGAGCCAGTAAAGAATATAAAAACATCAATTTTTCTTTTTCCCAACTGACGAGTAATAGTATATCTTTTATGTGGTCGCTTAGTTATACTCTATTCCAGGAATATAATTCATCTAGTTTGGTGGAATATTCAGCTTAGTGATGTTGCTTGAGGCAACACCATTTGAAGAAGGTGCACCATTTCTCGTATAAGCTTGTGTGATTTAGCTATACAGAGATGATCTTATTCGGGCTTCGAATGCTATGTTATTTCGAATATTTGGTCAGGGTTTTCTTGTAGAGGAAAGTATCTTCATGCCAGGTTGTCCTGACAAACCCCTGTACAGAGAGACACTCAAGGACACTGTCTAGTAGGAATTCAAGTTCTCTCCTAGTTGATATATATATATATATATATATATAAGGTTAATACAACAAAAGATATGAGGCAACTAATATCTTTAATTAGTGAATATCCGGACAAAAATAAAGCTCAATATACTGCATAGGGCATGAATAGCAATAGATCAAGTGAAAGAATAGAATGAGGTGCGAATCAAATTTTATTACAGTTCAATGTTCTAGCAAAGTTCTTTAAAGTCCTTAACTCATGAGTTTTCAAAGAAAATCTTCTCCTCAGAGGACCATTACCGCAATGACATTACTGCAGGTAATAAAAATCAAACTTTGAAAATATATAAAAAATATATATATAAATACATAAAGGTATATAAAACATCAAATATATCGGCCCAAAACATGTGTGTGTAAATATATAACAATGAGACTTTCCGTCAAGAATGACAACTAATACTGATACTTTGAGTGTTCTGCTGCTCACGTCTGGTATGATGTCGCCTGGCGAATACATTTTTTATATCAATGATTCATTGTTTACTGAGGCTCAAAAGCCACTCGATAATAAGTGTTAATGAATTTGCCAGGTGGACGGTGAGACAACACCTTGAGAACTAGAGACGATGGTTGAAACTGTGCAAAAATTGATTATTTAAGAGGAGGGCTCAACAAGAAATTGTTACCATTGGACTTGAAAACGCCCATGTTGTTATCAGTTGGGAAGCAGACCGATGTTATTGTGCTCAACAGACGAGTAATCGTCTGACATGCGAACGGCGACTTAGAAGAAGTGACATGCGATGAGGGATGTGAGAACGCGAAACTGGGCAGTCTGCATGGGAGAACGGTTGTGAGCGGACATGAGTTAGATGAGTTAAAATCAGTTTAGACGAAGCTCCGCACTACTAATAAGAAACCCCTTCTGCAACCCCCTTGTTGTTATACGGCAAACACAGACTCAGCTTAGTAAACTATTGCTGAGTAAACTATACCTTCTTCAATTCATTTATTTCGTATGAATCAGGTGATTCTAGTGTTGGCATTGGTTTCCCCGATATATTTCTAGTTAGAATTCTTTCTAGAAAGATATCGGGTACTTACGCGAATGGCCAAGGGGAGGTTGTCAATATCCTAAGTTAAAGCGTTTTTGTGGAACGAATTGGATTCGAACTTGGCACCTCCAGGTTGTCAGTCCGTGTCGTTAACCACTTAGCAACCGTCACATAGAATTACGAGCAATAAATCAGCCAGCAGAATATGTCAGATGGCAAACGTTCACATTGAAGATCTAATGGTCACGTGTTCGATCCTCGCTCTCGACATCTGCACTTTGTTCGTAGAACAATAAAAATAAATGCTTCTAGTTTGGTTGAATTGATATTTTTATAACGAAACGATACACTACTGATTACATTTTACTTTCAAATTATTAAAAAAAAATAATGCTTAATAATTTGGAAAAATGTTTACTTCAAAGAACTTCAAGAACACAACAAGGTAACGCCGTGTAGTTAAACCGAGTTAATGATTTTTTTGTTTATTTTAGTTCTAAAGTCATCCTATCTTTTACTGTCTCGTATCTGTTTGTACCCATGAGAGGCAACTTTTTCTAGCATATGCGAAGATTTTCTGTCAAACTTTTTCATTTATATTTTGTTTACTTTAGTTCACTCCAAGCAAGGCACATTGTCACTGAGACGTAAGCGACTACTCTGATTATGGACCTGACTTATAGGGAGCAACCTAAGTGATGAGTCTGAATCAAGATGTTTGTTCACATTACATTTAAATTTCTGCATGTTGGTACAGTCGAGGTACCAGAGAGCACGGAGAGAATTACAAAGACAAGCGGTCCGAGGAAAGTAGTCATTAGATTAAAAAGTTTTCCGGCATCTGGGGACCTCGACAGTTAAAGGGCGGTATTTTGCTCATGGCCGGTATAGCCAGAGGTATTTACGTTAAGGGGGTACAAGTGCAGTCATTTCATCGGACAACATTCCGTGGAAAACAGCTTCTAAATCCAGAACATGATTGCAACATTGCGGCGATGAAACACATCTTGGTAGACAACAGAAGTAAATCCGATGAAAGCTGAATTGGAATTGCCGATGCCATACTTTACCGCCCCTCCCACACCATTACAAAAAAAGGTTAATACCCTTTCTCAAATGTCTGACAGCAAACAAGTTCAAAATTCCTCCATCTAGGAATTAATCTTACTCAAAATGTTACCACTAACAGAGGTTGATGAGAGGAATCTCATTGTACACGCGTTTATTAAAATTCCCCGAAATAGAAATCGTTTTTAACAAATTGTCTACTCCTTTGGGGAATTTCGAAAAAGGGGTGGTGGTGTTATAATGATACGCCTATTCAAACTATGCGTTCATAGATGACAATTCTATTTCAAATTTAACTCGAGATATCTAGACAAGGATTCTATTTAAAATTCAACCAACTCCCAGAGCATTTCATAAAGATGTGTCCATTGAATTTACGCGTTTATCGTAGAAAATTCCAAACAGACGGAACGTCCGATTGGCGAACATAATATGTTATGGAAATACGTAGACACACTTTAAATGCTATTTAAAACTTAAGCATGACAGACTGGCGAAAACAGTATATCCAAATTAAGCGTGACTGATTGACCAACTGACTGAGGGGGAGACACTTAGAGAGATGCTTGGACGCATGTGAAATGAGATGCGTCCAATACATCTGCTTGTTGAGCAATGAAAATTCTATTTCAAATCTAAGCGTGACATAACGTAAACAGTATTTCCGCAAGTGAAGCGTGACAGACCAACTGGATGTGAGAGCGTCATAAAAAATTATTGGGCGCATCTAAAATAAGATGCGGCCATTAAATCTGCGCGTTTTAGCTGAAAATGCCTAACCTCGCACTTACCAACTTCTTACACCGGCCAGTATCCTATATCTCTATGAATCCATCATTGGCCCATGCATAGAGTATTGCTGACACATCTGAGCTGGTACGCCAATCATTAGGCTCTATCTCTTGGACAGAGTGCAAAAAAGAGTCGTATTCTCTACCAACTCCAACCCCTGTACCATTGCTGCAATATTGCATCCCTGTGCCTGTTTTAAAAGTACTTCCGCGTAGTGTGCTCCAACGAACTTACATCACTTGTACGCCTTTCACGTATACACACCCGAAAAAAACGACTAGCAGCAAATTCCCACCCCTTCACTGTAGATGTCCTCTGATATCGGAACACTTTCAACTATTACAGCTGATTTCTTCGGATCGCTTGCTTTTGGAATCATTGCCCTATTCCATGTATCCCCGATTGTACCAACATACAAAAAATTAAATGTAATGTGAACAACACTCTTGCTGCACAACTCTAAGCTTAGGATGACATCTACAAATCTGGCCCCTAATCAAAGAAGTCCATTACCTCTCAGTGACAATGTGCTTTGTTTAAGGTTATTACAAGTAAAGTAAATAAATGCATAAATAAATAAAACCTAAACGTCACCGATTGAAAGAATTATTCACAGAATCCCTTATAAAGTTACTTGGACGTATCCAAAAAGAGTTGCGTCCATTCAATCTCCGCGTTCATTTAAGAATATAACTTTAGAAGTGTAGGTGTGACAGATAATCAAATGAAAGTATATAGTCTCTTAGAGAGATCATTGGACGTATCTAAAATAAACAAAACCACTCATTAATTCACTTGTGACATAGCACATATATACATTTTTTTTTGTCAGTGGGGAAATATTTGACACTCGAGGAAGTCGCTCTTAATCTTTTTTAGAATATATTACGGGGAAACGAAGAAAGCGTTCGAAATAGCATAACATCGACGACCAAACATGAGTGGAATGTTGAGTCAAATTTCATCAATGCTTGATTACATCTGTTTTCTTTTTTTCTTCTTCCCTCAACATAAATCCATCTTTTACTATTTAGATCCACTATTTCAGTACAGGGAAATATAATATTCTTAACACGTTAAGCAAGATCAACTATAAGTACACACACACACACACACACCCACACACACACACACACACATATATATATATATATATATATATATATATATATATATATATATACATATGTGTGTGTGTGTGTGTGTGTATGTATATATGTATATATATATATGTGTATATATGTATATATGTATATATAATACAATATAATATAAATATATATATATCAATATAATTATATATACTAGCAAATATATGCTCCCTCCGGTCGCATATTTTTGCTAGGCTGCCGCATCAGAAATGAACGCTCACGCGTAAACCGATGGTGCCCCAGTCATATTTCTGTTGTGGTTAGACATTGATTTTCTGTGTTTATGACCAAGAAGATTTTTAGTTGAAAATAAAGAAGAAAAAAAATTCGACCCTACCCCGATTTTTGTTGTACCCTCGCCCATAAATAGATAGACCTTTAGTTTAAAAATAAAGAAAAAAATGTTTTGTACCCCCCTCAATTTTTTTATATTACCATTAAGAAATTTTTTTGACCGCCTTCCCCCAATTTTGTTTTATCCCCCCCCCCATACATATAAATAGTTAGCGTGGGTCCTAAAATGTGGAAGCACCAAAAAATCAAATACAGTGAACACAGTGTGTGTGTGTGTGTGTGTGGGGGGGGGTGTTTGTTTAATGACCTTTTTTTAAATTAAACAATTTGATTCTACAATCAGTTGTATAGTTTTCCAGTACAATGTGTTAGTTTATTTTGTTGACATTAAAGAAAAAAAATCATATATTTTTTTTTAATAAATAAAACATGGAATCATAAATTCAGTTTAGGTCGTGTAAAAATGATAATATTGGATATGAAAGTATTAAGAAATCAAATACAGTAAACACGAATAGGTTTTTAATCCTCGGAAAGAAAAAGGTTACCTTCATTATAGTGTGTGTGTGTGTGTGTGTGTGTATGTGTGTGCGCGCGCGTGTTTTTATATAGTAATTTTTAAGTCAATTATTATTTTAAATAAACAATTTGATTTAATAAATTTGTGTTTTAAAACAATAAGATTAAGAAAATAAACAAAGTTAGGACGGTTTTTAAAATGGGAAACTGACACGGTGAATGACAGCGTTGTTGTTTACATATTTAACGTGCCACATTAACGACAGCTGTTTAATCAGATCGACATTTTACCGGAGGGAGGACACCACTTATTAAACAGCCAATGACTTTGCAATTTTAACGGTCTTGCCATTGAAATAGTTTAGTAACACGCCGGTTATGAAGAAAATGGCTTTAATTAATTGTATGAATAATTTTTATTAATATACCCTTATCGGAAAATATTGTAAATACATATGTAAATTTGATAATAGCAGTTATAAGTGTATATTTGTAAATATTCATTTAATTGAAAGTTTAAAGGAATGACTTATGTAAATAGGAAAATCCATCTGGTGTCTGTATGACTTTTAATGACAGTATATAAAGAATTTCAAAAAAGATTAGTTACAGTAAAGTAGTCATACTGGAGTTTCGGCTTCAGACAGACAGTCAGACACATAAACTCCATTATTAATATATATATATATATATATATATTTTTATATATATATATATATATATATAAATATATATATACATACATAATTAAGTCGGTTTGAATTGACAAGTTAGACCTAAATAACTTCAATATTAAAATAACAATATTTCATTCTGAATAGTTATTTCCATTTCCTTAATGTTGCTACATGTTTACTTGTCACCCCACGAGGACAGAGTTTGACACACGGTCGGGTTTTAATGTGTGGAAAATCCAGCTTGCTCGATATGGAAATTCTGGATTTGAACAAAAATAAAAATTGCTTCAGTCTATATTGATTTCTCCTTCACTGACAAAAAACAAAACAAAAAATGTAGTACATAACAGATACCACATTTTGCTTCTAGCCAATGTGTTTAAAGTGGATCCATGTTGTTAAGAACAAAAAAATAATTCGATTTAATTTCTTTGCCCATCTACTTTATCCTACTCGGAATATTTTTCTGCGGGTAGCCATGATTTTTTTGAAGCTAGAAATCTATATGAACTTGGCCGCTATTTTTGCTATAATTTTACTATCATTTTTGTGTTCCTATGAATACGCTAACTCACGTTATTCATCGTAAAATATCATCAGTGATATTCCTACTTTCTTTACGTTCAAAATCTTTGTCAGCCTCGGGATTAGTCCTTTATTCTAGGGTGAGAGTGAAGGAGTGTCAACAAATGAATTCCACATAATATCAGTATATTTCTATAACACACACATTGCTTTCATGGTTTAAAACACAGAAAATAAACGTGTTTTTGTTTATTTACCAATAAATAATAAAAACGAAAATCTTTGTGAAGGGTGACAAGCACCAACTAGGAAATTGACGTTTCTAGTTACGGTATATTTTTCTGCCGATCAATAATGGTACTAATAGATATGATGGTAGCCAAAGGAGTAATGATAATACATGAATACAATAATTATAATAATATTAAAAAATAAAAATAAATATAAAAATAATAATAATAATAACAATAATAATTCAAATAATGATAATACTAATATTTTTGTTGCAATTGGTGATAATGTTAAGTGTTTTAGTTGCAATACTTAGTGATAGACTTTGGTTATGATTCTCATTTAATGGAAGATTCAATATAATAATTATATCAAGTATAGTATAGAATATGGTATAATAGTTATGTTGTCTAATAATTTTTAGTGGATAGGTAAGTTATTTCTAAATTTAAATTTTAAATTTCTTTTCTTTTTTTTTCCATTTCATTTTTTCCAAATATGATCCAAGGTTAAGATCGGATTTTACTCTTTCTGATGAGATCTCAGTTTATAACAGCTGGTGATAGATAACATTGACATGCCAGTGTCGCAGATTGTGTACATGTCTGTGTAAATAAAAATAATCATATATATATATATATATATATATATATATATATATATATACATACATGCATATATATATATATATATATATATATATATATATATATATATATATACGAGTGCAGCAAGTTCATCGGGACACATTCAATTGAAGTAGTACTAAAACATACAAAGGGCTGCAACATTGTAGCGATTGGACAAGGGCTAAAGCTCTGTGTGGACCTATTGGATTACAGGCTCTTATTTGGACACTGTCTAAGAGGGAGAGGTTAGTGATCAGGGCACCAGCTTAAATCTAACAACAATACTCCATGCATGTTCGAATAGTGCCTTTGTAGATATAGGATACTGGCAGATGTGAGATGTTTTCAAGCACGGTAGAAAGAGAGAGAGAGAGAGAGAGAGAGAGAGAGAGAGTCCACCTACCTTGCAGCAGCCTTAGAAATGTCTTCTATGTATTTGTTATAAGTTATGATACCTGTGACTGTTAGGCCAGGGAGTTTGAATGATTGTCTCTCATGTTAATCGGTAGTTTAAAACGTTTATCATCATTGTTACATAAATCTGCTTTGTATTAGTAACATTAGATGTTATCATCCACTTATGCCTTTGTATTAGCATGCCCTTATGCATTTGTATCAGTATAAACATATGCCTTATGTTATTGTATTAGTATACACTTATGTATTTCTATTAGTATACACTTATGTCTTTGGATTAGTGTACACTTATGTATTTGTATTAGTATACACTAATGTATATGTATTAGCATACACATATGCCTATGTATTAATAACATGTCTATCCACATATGCCTTTGTATTAGTATACACTTATGCATTTGTATTAGTATATACTTATGTATTTGTATTAGTATACACTTATGCATTTGTATTAGCATATCCATATGTGTTTGTATTAGTAACATGTCTATCCACTTATGTCTTTGTATTAGTAACATGTCTATCCACTTATGTCTTTGTATTAGTAACATGTCTATCCACTTATATCTTTGTATTAGTAACATGTCTATCCACTTATGTCTTTGTATTAGTAACATGTCTATCCACTTATGTCTTTGTATTAGTAACATGTCTATCAACTTATGCCTTTGTATTAGTAACATGTCTATCCACTTATGTCTTTGTATTAGTAACATGTCTATCCACTTATGTCTTTGTATTAGTAACATGTCTATCAACTTATGCCTTTGTATTAGTAACATGTCTATCCACTTATGCCTTTGTATTAGTAACATGTCTATCCACTTATGCCTTTTGTATTAGTAACATGTCTATCCACTTATGTCTTTGTATTAGTAACATGTCTATCCACTTATGTCTTTGTATTAGTAACATGTCTATCCACTTATGTCTTTGTATTAGTAACATGTCTATCCACTTATGTCTTTGTATTAGTAACATGTCTATCAACTTATGTCTTTGTATTAGTAACATGTCTATCCACTTATGCCTTTGTATTAGTAACATGTCTATCCACTTATGCCTTTGTATTAGTAACATGTCTATCCACTTATGTCTTTGTATTAGTAACATGTCTATCCACTTATGTCTTTGTATTGGTAACATGTCTATCCACTTATATCTTTGTATTAGTAACATGTCTATCCACTTATGTCATTGTATTAGTAACATGTCTATCCACTTATGTCTTTGTATTAGTAACATGTCTATCCCCTTATGTCATTGTATTAGTAACATGTCTATCCCCTTATGTCATTGTATTAGTAACATGTCTATCCACTTATGTATTGGTAACATGTCTATCCACTTATGTCTTTGTATTAGTAACATGTCTATCCCCTTTATGTCAATGTATTAGTAACATGTCTATCCTCTTATGTCTTTGTATTAGTAACATGTCTATAAACTTACGCCTTTGTATTAGTAACATGTCTATCCTCTTATGTCTTTGTATTAGTAACATGTCTATAAACTTACGCCTTTGTATTAGTAACATGTCTATCCACTTATGTCTTTGTATTAGTAACATGTCTATCAACTTATGCCTTTGTATTAGTAACATGTCTATCCACTTATGTCTTTGTATTAGTAACATGTCTATCCACTTATGTCTTTGTATTAGTAACATTAAATGTTATCGTCTACTTAATGTATCAATTCCACTACATACTTGAATATGTAAATTAAATGATTAATATTATCTCCTGTATGACCTACGATCGAGCACTTTGCTGTTTTGTCTACTAACTTCAGATACATGCTATATATATTCATATCTATCTATCTATATATATATTATGTGTGTATTTAGGCAGCATATTTTAATTTAGGCAAACATTATTAAATAACACGGAATGTTTTTGGTAGATTACACTTTTTTAATTTTTTCAATTTTCCGAATGGTCCATTTAGTATTTCGGTCAAATTGCTGTATGTAAGTTCCATGTGTTTCTTGTTCCATTTTCTTTCGATTTTTGCGAGTACTTTCGATTTGATTCGTCAAATAATCTTCAGGTGGTGTTAATTTTGGTTTCTTAAAAATATGTCTTTACTGTTGAGTTATTTTTTATTATTATTATAACGCCCAGTTATTTACAACTTAAAAAGAGCGTCTATCATATTGGGATGTTACATTAGAGCGTGATCACGTTCTAAAAGCGTACAAGATTCAAAAGTTTGATTGCTTCAGCGTTAAGAATTTGATTACGTTCTAAGCACGTTCAAGAATAAAACGTATAATTGCTTAATGGCTAAGAATTTGGTAACGTCAATTACTATGCGAGACACTTTGAAATAGTATGGCTAGTTTCGTAATTCACACACACACACACACACATATATATATATAGTAAGCTATGAAAATGTATTTATGGCAATTAAGCTACATAGAGGTTCCCGCGTTTCATCCCCGGGGGAATATTCAGGCTAAAATGTTGCCAAACTCTTGATGCAAGCAAAGCAACTGTTCCTGACAACATCTTAATCATCGTGATTAAAAAACTACAACCTGAACTAACTCTTATTCTTGCAAAGCTGTTTAATAGTTACCTACAGGAACACCTCGTCAGTCTGTCCAACATTTTTAAATACTGGTGATCGGTCATCTGCATCTCAGTAGAGACCAATCAGTCTCCTGTGCGTCATGAGTAAGTTGCTTGAATCTGTGATAATCACCTTAGCAAAAACAGCCTACTCAGCGACAAGCAACATGGCCGTCGCCCTGCTAGATCAACAGCTGATATGCTTTAATATCACACAGGATCAGTGGATCTATTGACAGAGGTTTAATTTCTAAAGCAATAGTTCTTGACATATCGAAGGCTTTTGACGGAGTTTGTCATAAAGTTTTACTTCACAAGCTCGCTAGCTATATCTGGTAATGTACTCTCAACCATCAAATTCTTTCTCTCTGATAGATGTATAAAAGTAGTCGTTGATGGACAGCAGTCTGAAGCACACGGTATCAATGCCGGCGTGTCTCACGGTTCCATTCTGGGCTCAACCCTATTCCGGATCTTCATAAATAGTCTCCCAAGCCATATCCTAAGATCATTCGTCGATATTTATGCTGATGACGCAACCATCTATTGTAACATCTCGAAGAGCATTAATGATCAGGTTCTGTCTGGCTCTCTGTCTTCCGACCTGGAGGAAGTAATTCAATGGGGGAAAAGGTGACTGGTTATCTTTAATGTATCAAATACCAATCTCCTCTCGTTTCACCACCAACGATCCGATCCCCACTTTGTCCCACATGAAATGAACGGTTCTCCCCTTTAATAAGCTGCTGGAATTGACCTCTTCAGACCTGAAGTGGAAGACTAACATCAAATCTGTTGCTAAGACCGCCGGAAAAATTGTTGGATTATTTACCACTCCAGAATGTATCTCACACCTGACGTAATCCTCTACTTGTTCAAAAGTCAAATTCGACCTAAGATAGAGTACTGCTTCCATATATGGGGAGGAGCAGCTCAGAGCACTCTTTCCTGTCTTGACAGAGTCGAAAACCGACTTTGAAATTTAGTGGTAGATGTCCTCTTCTCTTCTATACAGCCACTCTTTCACAGATTAAAAGTTGCAAGTCTTTCGTTACTCTAACGTTATTTTCATGACAGGTGTTCAACTGAGCTCAAATCTATAGTACCCTTTTGTAAAACATTCACAACTAGAACCCGCCTAGCTACTACCACTATAAATTATTTCGTATTCTCCCTCTGTATGCCAAAGACGAAACAAAACTTCCATGGACAGAGTTTCTTTTTATTAGAACTGCCTGTCAGCGGAACACAGTGCTGCGAGCTTGCTTCCCAACCGACTACAATGTGGTCGTCTTCAAGTCCAATTTAAACAAGTTCTTTTTGAACCGTCCCCGTAAATAATCAATTTCTTCCCCGCTACAACCATCGTATCGGTGTTCGCGATGTTGTCTCACTGTCCACCAGTCAAACTCTTTAACTCTTATCCCCGAGTTGCTTTCGGGTCTTGATAAGCGGTTACCTCATTGTAAAGAAATAAAAGAATTCATACTATATATATATATATATATATATATTCATGTAGAAAACATTCATATACGCAAACTGAACCAATGTTCAAAGTTGACAATGACATTTTATGAGCGATTTTATGGCATCGGCTTATCATTCGATTAAGTAAAATCTAAGGGGGGGGGCACGTGACGTCAGAAAGTTAACTATTAATGAGAACGACATTTCTCCTTTCTCTCTATACCAAAGACCAAACGCAGCTACTAAGACGAATGTTTCTTTCCTCGAACGTGCCGACTGTGGAACAAAATACCACTAAGTAGCTTCTAAGCCGACTACAACATGGTCGTCTTCGAATCTAATCTAAACAATTTCTTGTCAAGCCGTCTTTATGATAATCAATTCCTCTTAAAAAATCTGTCAATGTTGTGGTTGTTTACAATCTTCGCGCTGTGGCACTAAGCATCCAACCGACGGTGCCATCAACCCTAAATCTTCGAATGGCCCCTGCTACTTGATAAGCGGTGATCCATTAGTAAAAAAAAGCAATATACAAAAAAAGAACCAACGAGAATCGGATGGAAAAGCAGATTGGAAACCAAAATGAACGAACAAGAAACACGAAGAACTATAACAACATGTACTAATACAAATCTGAACAGTACAAATCAAATAAGTCTTTTGAAAGCATTGAAAGCCAGATTTATAAAACACGAAGAGCAATAAAAACAGAAAACAACACCTGACAGAAATAAGACAATCCTGGAGCAATACATGGGCAAAATAATAAGACGACGACAGAAATAGGTAAGGGCTGAAAGACACGGAAGAAGAGTTTAATGAAAGTGAAGAAGAAGCAGAAACCGAAATTCATGAATAATCACTCAAGCCGATATTGAAAAATGGTAAATTGGCTACAAATGATAACATGCATTCTGCTTTTAAAAATTTAGAAGCCTACATGAAATACTAGCACAAAGTATATAGAGATTTATAGACGAAACGGACATTTCTAAATAAACCGAATGTTCGTAAATGAATGAGTAAAAAGAAGGCAGTATTAATACAAAACGGTAGCCAGTAGAAAACTATCCAAAGCAAGTACAAACCGATAACCTCTCTACAAACCACGTGAAAAATGTAAGGGCACAACGAAACGAACATGTATACCGCCCCCGTAATAACAGTGAAATACTCTCCGAGGAGCACAAAAAATACGCCGGAAAGTAACAAGCGGCACACGTAACCTTCTACGCATCGACAAAGAGATCCTGAAAGACGTAACAATGAAACAAATAAACATAGTCAGGGCATTGATAGACTATAAAGATCGCCTGCAACAAAGTCCCCCAATTATGAATAATTAAATGCTTATGGTTGTACAATATATATGACAAAATTATTAACTTATTGGGAAAATAATGGAAACATAGGAACTGACAGCGATACAAATAAAGAGTCTTTTTCCAGGGAGACTCTCTGTCACCACTCCATTTTATCATAGCTATGAAACGCAATTGCTACTAACAACCACACAAAACAACGCAATCAGAACAAAATATATGAAAGCCAAAATAGACAAAACACGCGCTTTTTCACTATTAATGAATTGGGAGTTTTATAAAGTTGGTGTGGGAACTAGTAGCTAGTTATACTTTTATAACGATTTAATTCAATTAATAATACCCTAATAATTAAATTTAACTTTCAAAATCCTATTATTTAAAAATATAATAATTTGGTAAAACATAACAAACCGAATAGTTAAAAATATAGGTACTGGTATAGCTTTTGAGCCAAACAAAACCGACTTTTTGTTCAGCATCTTGCTGTCGTTTACGTAAACAGCCGGCAAATGCCAAAATTCTTAGCCAACCAGAAGATCAGAAAGCAGGCAAAACTATACCTGTACTAAACAAATCTCGGAAAAAAGAAAGTCTGTACAACTCAGGAATCAGACAGAAATCGAACTGTTTTTTAACCCTAACCGTAACTTAACCAAACCATAAACTAATCACAACCTAGTCTGTTTTTCTCACGTTCAAAAGCTTATTATGAACGTGAGAAAAACAGACTAGGTTGTGATTAGTGTATGGTTTGGTTAAGTTACGGTTAGGGTTAAAAAAAACAGTTCGATTTTCTTTTACGCGGGAAAGTTAAAAAGTTTACATTTGTTTTGATAAATTATGTATTTTTTATGAATAAACAAAAGATTGTAAATAAACATTATCAATGAAACAACGAATTTTACAGTTTTTTAATTGTTTTTTTAGGAGAGGGAATCGTTGTTTCATGGATTATGTTTATTTACAATCTTTTGTTTATTCATAAGAAAATACATAATTTATCAAAACAAATGTAAACTTTTAACTTTCCCGCGTAAAAGAAAATATTTCATTAATTTTTTCGTAAAAATAAGAAAATAGTCACAAAAAAACATATGGTGAGTGTTTTTCTTTCATTATTTTTTCATGTTGAAAAACGCCGCCTCGTTCCGATTTAAATGCCGATTCGTTTTTATTCGACTGTTTCCGCCTGTTTACTTATTTCTGCGTCGGCAAAAGTCGGTACTGTCTGGTTCAAAAGTTTTACTAGAACCAACGCATATATTAAATAGTAAAACAACAATGAATGTAAAAAGAAAATCTCCCACTTACGTACAGCTAGTATATATATATATATATATATATATATATATATATATATATATATATGTATATATATATATATAAACCGTCCTGTGTAGGTGTGTGTACGGGCGCGAATCTAAGTGTATCCTCACAGGTGTTTAAAGTCTATTACAACCATGTCACTTTAGATGTTTTTAGGCAACACACTTGTAATATGTTGTGTGCGACAATAAAGCTTATGTAACTTTCTTACATGTATGCGGATGGCTGTGCGGGTGTGTGTACATAAGTATGCAGTGTATATGTCTTGGTGTGCGTGGGTGTGTAGGTGTGGGGATGCACACAGGTGCGCTTTGTGTAAGACGTCTTCTGCGTTCAACTGTTTGACGGTATTAGCTCGTTGCGTCTAAAGTCATTTCTTAAACCGATGCGGTTCATAGCGTTTGGGCCGTGGGAAAAAAACGTGGAAAACAAACAGACACCGTGATTCTTTAACTTCATCACACGATCAGTGTGATAAGAAATATCTAGGGAATAAGATCTTATAGTCAAGACGGTGGATTTCGTATATATATATATATATATATATATATATATATATATATATATATATATATATATAATTAGTATGTCATGTATCAACATCAAATTTTATGAAGAGATATCATTTTTTATGTATCAATTTTCAGTATTTACTTCAACAGTGCTCGATACGTAAGTAGAGCTAGGTAGTAAGCTATGAAAATATGTTTATGACAATTAAGCTACACAGAGGCTCCCGCGTTTCACCCGGGGGATCTTCAGTCTAAAATGCATTTTAGCCTGAAGACTCCCCCCGGGGATGAAACGCGTTAGCCTCTGTGTAGCTTAATTGACATAAATATATTTTCATAGCTTACTATCTATCTATCTATCTATCTATCTATCTCTCTCTCTCTCTCTCTCTCTCTCTCTCTCTCTCTCTCTCTATATATATATATATATATATATATATATATATATATATATATTAGCCTTGTTTATGCGGCGTCACCCGGGATGAAGTGATGTCATTTACATTTTTAGTTATTGTTTTGTGTTGTTTGTACGTTATCAACTTATGCAGAAAAAGAAATAACATTTTAGTTTACATTTTTTGTATATTATTCAATTAAAAATAAAAGTTATTCTTCCTTTGCTGGTTTAGAATTTTCAATCATATTTTCATATTACTTGTTGATCGAGCGAAAATAAATAGTATATTAAATAAATTACACTTAGATACTGTATTACACTGCCAATAACATGTTCCAATTATATATATATATATATATATATATATATATATATATATATATATATATATATATATATATATATATATATATATATATATATATATAAAGTTTTGAAATAAACAAATTCAGGACATATTTATTTACATCCGTTCAAAAAATTCAACATAAACAATGCATATGATTGTTTCTGAGACGAAGGTCTTTATTATTAAAAGTATGATTACTTAACGTCTAAGAATTTGGTAATGTTCGTTACCATACATGAAATTGCTCTAAAAACTATAACACATCGATATATATCCTACACCTGATGTAATAATAAACAAGATTCATCAGTTATTATAAAAAAAATTAAAACATCAAATCACGTAGTTTAAAATTACATTTGTCAGACCCAAAACACATTACGAAGAATTAATGTAATATATCAGTTTAAATACCCCGTGGGATAATGTATCCCCGACAATAATAATAAAACTAATTGTTACATCGGTTTCACTAAAACCCTACTTTTACGAAGACTAACCTTACATCTATCCGATACTAGCTCCATTTGCCAACATCTAATAAATCAATAACCTTTTCAATTTAGACACATCCTAGTTAATAATATTAAAATAATACACCACGATACCAACACCAAAAAATTAAAAATATATTTAAGCCCTTTACATAAATACTTAACATCACACAATCAATAATGTGAATTACGAAACTAGTCTCAACATTTTAAAGAGTCTAGCATTGTTACTAACATTACCGAATTCTTAACCGTTAAGTAATCATACTTTTGAATTTTTCACACGCTTAGAACGTAATCCCGTTTGCATGCGGCATTTAAATTTTTTTACTCATTTAAAAGTCGTACTTTACTAGCCGTGAATAAATCTCAACAGGAAAGACATAATTGTAATCACACAAATACTAACACCGTATGACGATAATGTGACGTATCGAATCGAAAGTACTCGCAAAAAAGGAAATAAAAATGAAAAAAAAAAACACGGAACTTACATACACCAATTTTATCAGAATACTAAATAAACTCTTCTTAAAATTGAATAAATAAAAAAGTCTTATCAAGCAAAAACGCACCGTGTTATTTAATAATATTTCCCTTCATATATAAATATATATAGATATTTTCACAAACGACCTCCCTGGTGACATAGTGTCTAGATGTGTATATTTGCTGACGAGACCACGCTTTACTCTCCTCATGTGGGCAAAACGGACGCGCATATATTTGAGGCAATGACCGAATTCTTAGAAAGTGACACCCGGTCTGCAGTGGAATGGGGTCATAAATGGATGGTAACATTTGATGCTGCAAATGCAAATCTCCTTTCTTTACTACTACATGGAGCCTCTTCAACGGCTGTCCTTGCACTGTCAAGAAAGGCCACTATCGATGAGGACCACCGTCTCCACAAGCTCGCCACAGAGACCCCTCCACGAGCTCGCCTGAAATCACGACGCCCATTCTCGGTGCATGCCCACCAGCTCCTGCTTTCGACACACGGTGACGTCACAAAACGAATCTGGCTGAAGCGTTGCTGGACGGAGGAATTGCAGGCAGCAAATGAATCAAGGTTGAACAGATTTGTGGAGGACCCGGATAACCTACCAGGCATGGACCTCCCTCGCCGGCAGTGGACAATGCTCAACCGCCTCAGGACAGGTGTCGGCCGTTTCGCCGCGACCATTAAAGGATGGGGAACTCAGGGACTCGGCTGTCTGCGACTGTGGTCACTCTGAACAGACAGTAGACCACATCATCGAGTCATGCCTTAAATATCGACCACCCAACGGCGAAGCCGGCATAGCTGCGCTAGACAACAAAACATTAGCATGGCTTTTCTCAACCGAGCTGGTAATCTAACAGTGAGATGCTGTGAAGCAAACGAAAGAAGAGGAAGAAGAACGACCGATTGTCATAGCAAATAATCCCCAACCTGAGAGTTCAACGTTCAAACTCCTCGGTCCAACATTAACGAGTAACATGAATTGGAACCAATACACAGAAGACATTGCCAAGGCTGCTGCACAGCAACTGTGCTTCCACTACCGTGTCAAAAAATTTATCACAGCTGACAGTATTCTATATCTCAACAAAGCCACACTCCGCCCATGAATGGAATATTGTTGTGGACCATTCACCAGTCTCTCCCTCTTAGACAAGGTCAAAAAAAGAGTACCTAATCTCATAGGTCCCTCACTATAAACCAAGCCACAGCCCTTGTCCGATTTCGGCAATGTTGCATCCTCGTACTTGTTTTACAAGTACTTAAATAGACGGTGCTCCGATGAACGTGCTGCTATTGTATCTCCTCGACGTAAATACACTCGAGCAAACCGACAATCAGCTAAGTCCCATCCATTCACTGTTAAGATCCCCAGGTGCTGGAGAGCCTTCTACTCCAATAGTTTCTTTCCTTGATTCACCAGCTTTTGGTACGCCTTCCTTGCCCCCTGTTTCCCCGCCTGTATCGATATGCAGAAATGTTAAACTTATGTGAACAAGATTCTCGCTACACAGCTCCTAATTTAGGATGACCCCCTAATCTTTCACCGGAATTCTCAGTAGCCCCTTACGTCTATAGTGGCAACCTGCTTTATTTCGGGTTAACTAGGTATATATATATATATATATATATATATATATATATATATATATATATATATATATATATATTTCTATTTCTATTTGAAATTTTGTTTCAGTTTTAAAAAAACATGATGTTTTATTTTATAACATAAAGAATTGTCATAGATCAATAGTGTAAAGCCAGATATATGTTTATGTATTTTTTATTCGATGTTATATCATATCCGATGGTTTGAAAGACAGCTCCGCAAATTTCTATAGCATTTATTTTCTTATTTAGCATACAATTGTTTCAGCATACCCAAAGATATATGTAACATCCTCCTATTCATTTATGTCTTGTTGTGGTTATTCTCATTTCTGATTATATAAATAACAATGAAAAAAAGGGCAAATAAAGTCCATACATTACAGTAAGTATTCATTATCAAGAACAATAAAACATGATGAAAACATCTTTGATAACGAATACTTACTGTATGGACTTTATTTGCCTTTTTTAGTCATTGCTTTTTTATATAATCATCACTGAGGATAGCCACACCAAGAAATACATATATAGGAGCATTTTATATGTCTTGCTGTCTTCCAAAACAAGTATATACTAAATTAGAAAATAAATGCTGTGAAATATAGGAATCTGTATTTCAAAACATTGGATATGATATCAAATCAAATAAAAAAATCATATATATTTATCAATAAAAAAATATTCAATCTAAAAAAATAATTGTTAAAACTCCATTCAACTCGAGAACTTTAAATGAAATATGAAAACTCTCAAATAATCAATATGGCGACAGGTCTCTTTCTTAGCAGATGGGACACTTTCTGAGATTACTATATTCGTAAATAAAATATCAGGTGTATTTTCTCACATTCAAATATGACTACTACGGTGACCGAATGGGTAAGACAGCGTGATTGAACTTATTCAGTCCAGGGTACATTCGTTCGACCGGCGGTATATTTATGTAAGCGACACTGACGAGTGTTAGTGAACATGAAGCATATATGTCTGTGAATAAAAACTACTTATTTATAAATAATCATTATATATATATATATATATATATATATATATATATAGAGAGAGAGAGAGAGAGAGAGAGAAAGAGAGAGAGAGAGAGAGAGAATGAAAAATGCAAAACGAACATTATTTATGTTATGAACATTTCGTTTTCATTTCTAGACTTTCTCCAGATGATTGATTTGAAGTGATAACATACGAGTTTAATATTTGAAAATATTTGGTGCGTTTGTGACACAAAACAATTTTTTTCGGACGAAACACAGTCGCTAGAATTATCTTATTTTATTTTTTAATTTTGCATCATATTGGAATATTTTTCCATAATTTCCATTATATATATATATATATATATATATATATATATATATATATATATATAATTATTTATAAATAAGATTATTTTCTTACTAACCCATATACATATGTGTTTCATACTACCCTGCAATCATTAGCATGGGAGGAGCCAATCCTTGCAGGTCACACGATTCGAACCCCAATAACAAAATCACGCTTGACTAAGTAGTTAGAGCGCTAACCGCTGTGGCCGTCATCAAATGAGAGAGTAAATTAACGTCTAAATGCACAATTTTGCAAGCTGTCAATAGGGCTTAATAGGGGGGCTAATGGTATTGCATTTACGCTATAAATACCTGTTTGTTGTTAACCTACTTAAAGTGCTCCATCAAGCGAAAGCTTTGCACAAATATTAATGAATAAATGTTATTTTCAATTTGACTCATATACACGTGTGTTTCATACTACCGTGCAATCATTAGTATGGAGCGAGACAACCGATTCGAACTTCAATACCACGGTCACTTTAAACTAAGTAATCGGAGCGCTAACTGATGTGGCCACCACACATTGTCATGGAAATGGGAAAGTAAATTAAGATCTAAATTCGGAGGCATATTAGCAAGCTGTCAACGTATATATATATATATATATATATATATATATATATATATATATATATATATATATATAGGTATACATACAATGACATGCATGTGCGCGCATGTATATAATATGTGTATTGATATACGCTTGCACTTATGAATCTGTGCATATACAGAGTGATTCATAAGTAACTTAGCTATTAATTTTTGAAATTCTAAAGTTAAAAAATGCGGTAATACAAACCAGACAGTTTATTCGACAAATTCATTTATGGGAGTTTAAAATTACAGCAAATTTTTTAAATTTCCACCTTCGTTCTGCATGCATAGCTCCATTATTTTTTGCAAGAGATTTACGACTCTTTCTAGCATATTTGATTGATTATGAAATAAATATATATATAGAAACAAATATATGAACAAACAAATTTAAAATAACAAATAGCAGTAATTAGAAAGTAAGATAACAATTATCAAAAGTGCATAGTATCTTTGTGCTTCATTTAAAATAGTGGTTGATGTAATTTTGTCTCGTCTAATAATTATGGAGAAGGAAAATGGGGGAGATAGGCAGTAAGTAATTTTAATAAGATGTACCTATTTTTTTAATTGAATTAGGCGACGCCGGTTGATATCACTAAACTAGGCTAAGCATTTAAAAATAGTTTTACTTGTCTCGTATGTAATGTTATTGATTTTAGGTTGTTGCGTTTTTATGTATACGGCTTCAAGTATTTTTAATTTTTTTAAAATTAGTTTCGGAATGTATTATTTTTGTGTTCATTACTAATATATGTCTCAACTCAGATGTAGGGCAGTTGTGCGTTTGTAGGTGTTTATATATTGAACTAGTGTTTGCGAGGTGCAATTAAAATTACTTACTGCCTATCTCCCCCATTTTCCTTCTCCATAATTATTAGACGAGACAAAATTAAATCAGCCACTATTTTAAATTAATAATAATAAGAAGAATAATAAATAAAATTAATAAATAAACGAAGAACTGTTTCAATTGTCACATTTTAAAATGTAGACGTCCGTATTTTACGCTAACGGTTTGCCGGCGTATTTTAAAAGAAATTCCATTCTTTCACTCGCTTTGTATTCATTTTAGCCATTAAAGACCTGAAGATGATTCCGGAGAGAATCGAAAACGTTAGTCCAACACATGGATCCTTTATCAATTCATTCCATCTACACGTCAAAAAGATCATTCGACGAATGGAAAAAATAAAAAAAGGAATCACTAAACAGAAGATTTCTGTCGTCTTCAATCACACATGCCTTAATGAAAAAATGCTGCCTAAATACACACACTATATATATATATATATATATATATATATATATATATATATATATATATATATATATATATATATATATACATATATGCTGCATTTTAGGCCGGTCAAATTTCATCTTTCACAGATTGCGCTGTCATTTCACTTCGGATTAGAACTCACAACACACCACAAGATGGCCTGAGGTTTTAATTATTCTTTAGTTCCTGAGTAAGAGAACACCAGTTCCCAGGTGTTTACCAAATTATTCTTCCCTGACATCTCTTATCTTTACACTCCACCCGTAAGCCGTCGAGGTGGAATAGTTGAAAGAAGGTTTGCTTTGCACTTCTTCACTTCTCTATGCTTTACTCGTAAAACAGATCCTCCCCCAATTTATTGTGCAATATAACGGTCATACATGTGCGCATTCAACTCTACGGATTCCAGATGACTAAAACCTATTTCATGTGTAAAATCTGTTATTTAATCTATATGAGAATATTATTCAGAGAATTAACATCTATGCCGATGATACCACTCTCTATTCTGGTCTTGCTTCTCGACCATCTCCCCCGGATAAGTTTAAATATGCAGCTGATCTAAGAGTCTACCTGGATTCAGATGTGGATTTGGATACGAAATAGCTTGTTTCGTTTTTTTATTGTTTTTTTTATGGAAATCACTTTAGACAACGCATGAAGCCATTTGATGCAAGAAGCTAAAAATACTACTTCAGGGTTATAAACAAGCCAACGATAAGTATAAAGTGGATAGATTCCGACCCCAAAACAGCAATTTTTCTCCATTTTTCAGAAACATCGTTCATGGAATGTGAGGACTAAAGGACAGAGTAAGGGATACCAGAGTTACGAGGCTGCCAAAATTAAAGCCACGGTTCACGCTTGCTCCTGATAAGACACCAGCTAGTGTCTTTCAATCGTGGACGTGTTCCTGTTCTTTCTGAAATCATCATGGATGATTCTGCTCTTGAGGAGAAATAGACTCTACTAAACTGCTTAGTCTATCTTTCTCATCAAATCTTTCTTGGAGTTCATATATTAGATTCATTGCTATTCTCTATCTCTACAAATCTACTATCAGATCACGTATGAAGTACTATTTTCATATTTACGTTTTTGAATCTCTATCCCATTTGAGGGTTCTTGATAAGGTGCAGTAACGTATCTGTAATTTGATTAACCCACCCTTTCTTTTTCTCTGCACCCTCTCTCTCTCACACGTGATGTTGTTAGTCTTAGTCGATTCTGTAAATACCATCATGGCATGCGTTCTTCAGAATTGTCTGATCTATGCTTGCTTCTTTTGTTCCAGCTCGTTAGACTCGTTAAGTTAGTAGTCCCCATACATTCACTGTTTTGATACCTCATCGTAATACAGCTTCCTATTCCCGTAGCCTCTATCCAAGAAAAGCAGGCTTGTGGAACTCTTTTCCTGCTGACTGTTTTATAGCCTTGATCTTTTCAAGAATAAGTTCAATACATATCTCCTGTCTTTGGGAAAATTATCTTTCGTTCTTGTTAGCTTTATGATTTGTCTGGAGCGATTTCAATATATATATATATATATATATATATATATATATATATATATTTATATATATATATATATATGTATATATATATATACATATATATATACACATATATATATATATATATATATATATATATATATATATATATAGGTATATATATATATATATATATATATATATATATATATATATATATATATATATGTATTTATATAAGGTTTTGATATGCTATATACTGTCTTCAGTAATGCAAAAGCGAAAATTCGGAAGGGGTTTGCACACTGGAGTAAATATTACAAAGGAATAAAGGAATTTAATGAAAAGGATGAAGACAAAAGATGGAAACAAATTTTTAAAAAAGTGAAAGAAGATAAATAAAGAAAATGATAAGAAAGAGGATTACTTTAATTTCGTGTAACATTCCAGCAATGCCATTTAATTAACTGTCTTACTATTTGAAGCTATCCGTACGAAAATATATATGAAGTATCAGCAGGGAGTAAGTATATGTTAAAATCACAGTAAAAATAGAAGCGAGAGGGCCTACATGAAGAGAGGGAGAACAAAATATAAGTAATATCTATCTCTCTCTCTCTCTCTCTCTCTCTCTCTCTCTCTCTATATATATATATATATATATATATATATATATATATATGGATTTACATATCTGATGAGAGCGGACTACCGCTTGAAACACGTTATATAAAATTATAAAATTATAAAATAACAAAATAATAAATAAATGTTGAAAAGATACGTTTTACAAATGTTGGCAGCCTTACTCGATTTACATCTATACTTTTCTCTCGTTGGAACTGCAGTAATACTGCACTACTCTATTTTATATATATATATATATATATATATATATATATATATATATATATATATATATATATATATATATATATATATAAAGTAAGGTGAGATCAACAGAATTTGAACATTATTTATATCAGTTCCAAGAATTCAAACACAGCGTACGATCGTTTTCAAAAGATTGTTAAACATTGTTCACCCCAAGCAAGGCAGGACGCCATTGTAGACGTAAGGGCTACTGAGAATAAGGGTGTAATTTTTAGGGGGTCATCCTAAGTTAGGAGCTGTGCAGCGAGATGTCTTTTTACATTAGTTTTAAATTTCTGCATGTCATTATAGTCGGAAAAACAGGGAACAGGGACGGAGTTCCAGAGGATAGCAACACAAAGAAAGAAGCTATTGAAGTAGAAGGTTCTGCAGCATTTGAGGATCTTCACAGTGAGTGGATGGGACTGATTGTCGGGTTGGTCTAATGTATTTACTTCGAGAGTGGGCACTAAAGCAGCAAGTTTATAGGAGCACAATCCATTGAAGTACTTGTAAAACTGACACAACAATTAAACATTACGGCGGTGAGACAGGTTTAGGAGCTTAGTTGATAATGAGGAACCTATTAAGTTAGCGACTCTTTCTTGTACCTTGTTAAAGAGGGAGATACTAGTGGATGATGCACCATCCCAGATGTGGTAACAATACTCCATGCATGGGCATATTGGGGCTTTTTAGAGATATAGTGATAAGTTTCCTTGCACGGTAGATAGAGTTCGCGTTTTTTAACATTTTTACAGCAGCCTTTGCAATGTCTTCAATGAATTTGTTCCATTTCATGTTACCCGTGAATGTTAGGCCGATTTCATTGAACTGTGGCTTCTAAGGTAAGCTGTTATTGCCATGGCAATCGGTGGCTGAAGAAGTTTCTTGTAGTTATTTAGGGAAAAGAGCTTTGTCTTTGCAGAATCCATTTATGACCCTCTTCCATTACAGACTGACGGTCGATTTCCAAGTATTCAACCGTTGCCTCGCATGTGTGCGCGTCCGTTTTTCCCACATGACGAGAGTCATTAGAGAGGTCGTTTATGAAATCCATGGAACAGTAAGGTCCAAGGATGGATACATGTGGTACACCAGCATTTATGTCATGTTGCTCGGATGAATGGCTATCGAGGACACCTTGGCAATTTTTGTTGGTTAATAATGATTTTATTATATTAAATATTCGTCCAGTAATACAATATGAGTGATTATTTATGATAAGCCTTTTATGCCAGACCTTGTTCAAGGCTTTGGATATATCGAGCGCTACCACCCTAGCCTCACCTGCCTTGTCCAGTGTATGATATATGTGTTCAGAGATGACCGTTAAGATATCCGCAGTAGATCGTGCTTGTCTAAATCCATACTGACAGTAAGAAAGAAGTTTAGCATTAACGAGGTGCTGGACCATCGCTAGATAGATTAAGTATTCTAAGATTTAAGCAAAGTTCGGGCATAGACTTGTGGTGCAATGATTCTGAGGAGCAGTTCTGTCTCCAGAATTCTTGAAGACTGGTACCACAGAGGCAGGGAAGCAATATTCAGCTAGGCATTTGTTGTTAAGTTTGGAGAGGACAGGGCCCAGTTCAGCAGATCATTTCCTCACACAAGCCTCAGGCAGTAAGGTCAGAAATAGGTCAAGAAGTGCGGCTTGCTGATCCACACAATCAGGGATGCGGGTCGGGAATGTTACCGTTTGTGAGAGGGAGTGAGCTAAGGAAAACTTATATGTAGAGTTAGCAGCTGCGTCAGTAAAGCTGGGAAATCCCAGCCAGTCACTGTGGTGTGCAATAAAATCCTCTAAATACATGTATTTGCCCATTCGAGTCAAGAGAGAGTGCTATATCTATGCTTTCAGAGACCGCGTTATGCAGGGTACAGTCCTGGGTCGAAGGAGAACAGTATAAGTAATATAAGTAACTAACACTGTGTTGTAAGGTAAATCTAAAGCACGTGTAAGCATGGTCATCTGACTCTAGCCTATGTTCATTATTCAAGGTAAGGGTGTTCCGAACATAAACTCTTAGCCCGTGCATATGTTTGTCAGAGTCTTTTTGGTAGAGTGAGAGATACTCAGTCATGTCAAAGTGTTGAGAGGAGGTTGAGGATTTACGGTTTGTGGTTCACTTAGTGCTAGGATATCCGGGGAGTTTGGAAATATTTTATTCGGTATTATACTTCTGATGACTCTAAACCAGCCCTCGTCAGCGCCTTTCATGACATCACCTACATAAGTCATTTAAAGAAAACATCAGATTTCAGCACTATTCGAAAAATAAACATATATCCAGAAAATATTGGAGACATAACTTCTAATCATGCAATCATATATTATTTCATCAGTCAGTTCAAAAAAAGATAATAGCAATTAAAGTACTTTAGAAACAGTAAATTAATTATTTAAAATATTTAAATTACAAGCCTGAAGATTCCCCCGGGGATGAAACGCGGGAGTCTCTGTGTAGCTTTATTGCCATAAATATATTTTCATAGCTTACCATATATATATATATATATATATATATATATATATATATATATATGTATATATATATATATATTCATGATTTTTAGGGGAGTACAACATTTTATTATCGCAAGCATGAAGGGTGGACGCATTTTATCGTTCATGATTAAAAGTTAATCATGAAAGAAAAAGCGCCAGCCGACCGGTTTCGCCCTCTCTTAACAAAGGCTCTATCGAGGGATTAAAAAACGAGGGATTTAAAAAAGGGGGTGAAAAGAGAGAGTACAGAATATAAAATAGCGTTATGGTATATGTACAATGGAGGATGGATCTTAGAGACTGTCACATCTAGTCCCAATAGACACTCCCTTTATTTACAAATGAGGGGACGTTTAAGACGATCATGGATCGTCTCTAAGATTTTTAGATGGTATAATGAGTGAGCATGACTGAGAATGGTGAAGAAGTCCATACTAAAATTCCTAGCGCACGGCAGGGTTTTAAGTAAATGGTCTGTAATGGAAGACGTGTATATGTCATTTTGAACGTCCGTTGACCGGAAGGTTCCATTGCTGACCTTACTCAGAATGTGCTGTTGGAATCTACTATCCAATCTTAACGTTGTCCTACCCACGTAGTCAGCACATCATCACATCAAGAGGATAACATTAAAACTATAGCTAATACTTTGTCCAATAACGGCTATCCTCTTGATGTGATTATTACAGTCATCCAAAGGAAAATAGATCATTTTCCGAAAAAAGAAATAAAACCAAATACGGTGACTTAATGTCCGATTTACATTCGTTTACCTTGGTTACGCGCAATAAATTCGCCAAGCAAATAAGCTCAGCAGATGAAAATTGTTATTTCTCTTCGAGTGTGCGTGTTGTGTTTTCTACAAAATCTTTATTGGCGCCCTCTCGTAAAGACGTTTTACCCCCCACCCCACACCATAAAAATAATGTAATTTATCATTTTAAATGTAGTTGCAGTGCTGACACATACGGGTCTTCCATTACAGACCATTTATTTAAAAACCTGCCGTGTGCTAGGAATTTTAGCATGGACTGCTTCACCAGTCTCAGTCATGCTCACTCATTATACCATCTAAAAATCTTGGAGACGATCCACGTTCGTCTTAAACGTCCCTCCCTTTGTAAACAAATAGAGTGTCTATTAGGACTATATGTGATCAGTCTCTAAGATTCATCATATATTGTACATATACAATAATGCTATTTTATTTGCTGTACTATCACTTTTCACCCCCATTTTTTTAAATCCCTCGTTTTTTTAAATCCCTTGATACAGCCTTTGTAAAGAGAGGGCGAAACCAGTCGGGTGGCATTTTTTCTTGATTAACTTTTAATCATAAACGATAAAATTCGTCTTCGCTTCATGCTTACGATAATATATATATATATATATATATATATATATATATATATATATATATATATATATATATATATATATATATATATATATATATATAATATTTTTCTGCCAATGGATATCTAAGATTTTCTTAATTTTTAATCTATCATTCTGACGTATCCCCTTAGAGCGTCAGACGATAATACATTAAGAAAGATTTTAGCAATTTTTTTCTACCGCCTCGTTCTCTTGATCAATAAATAATGTTTCTTCTGACATTTATCTTACCATTTTGTTGAATTAGAAATTTACTGGCATATATTCAAGGTTGATACAACCCCCAATTTATCAAAATGTTAAACAACGTTATACGCATTAGAAATAAATTAATCGTTTTGAAGTGTAGGATAAAATTTCTTAAATCTTGTCGTTTAAAAAATGTAACTCCCATCTAATATATAAATATAATATATAAAGTAGAGACAATTTTTCCCCTGTACCTTCTCGGAGAATAGGAAAATAACCACATGCATCACAGGCTACAAAACTCACCATTACATTACACTTATTCACTCGAGCGTGTTTTAGTAAATTTGTTATTCTTTTTTCCCAGCTTACAATAAATATTACATTTGGCCCGCCATCCACGACTCCCCAAAAAACCAACTCCATATAGGTGGTAGTAAAAACTTTTCTCTCTAACAATTCTGTACTGTCACTCTACTCATCGACACCGGGAACTAATACACACAGTTTAATTTTCACAAAACACCGGTTCTTAATTATTATTAATTTAATTGACCTATTTTCACATCTATTTTAACCCGAATATGTGGTGCAGTCGGTAAGAAGGTAGGATTCATAATCACCTGTTTTAGCGTTCGATCCCATTCTACTCTATCACTTTTTTTTTTAAATTAAAAACATTCGCCAACACAATAGACGGGGGGGGGGGAGAAAAAATAGGTAATTTCCTTTTTTTATTTGACGTCATGCAATAGGTAGTACTTTCTCCCGTGCAACGCCGGGCGATGGGTTCCGCTAGTTATATATATAACCGAATTTCTAAAATGAAATGTATTAATTCGTTGGCAGTCTAACCTGTATTTTTACGAGACGAAATCCTTTTTCACTCCGATGCTTATAATTCGTTACAGAGTAAATATTTTTTACTCTGGGCTATAGTTTAGAAGGAATTTTCTTTCTTTGACAAATTTCGTTTTTCAAATTTTTTGTCTAATGACGATATTTTCACCCTCAATGAAACAACTTTTTCGAAGAAAAAATATTTGCAGAATTTGATTACCAAGATGTGATGCACTAGAGCATATTCGGATAAGACAACATATTTAATTATTCGTCTTATGCTCTATCCATTACTGAAAATGTGTCTTGTCTGCCGACTTAGAATTTTGTATTCCCTCCTCCACGTTGATAACATCCACATATTTAGTGAGATTGAACTATTATATTCTAAACTAAAAAGACATTCGCCTATTTCCACTGAAGAATTAACAAGCGTTAATATCCTGTTAAGTGAATTAGCCGGAGGTTTCTGCAATACGCACTAAACTAAGTGATTGTATTTGGCAGAAAAAATCATTTTGAAACAACGAAATAACTAAAGTCACACTCTGATAGTGATATCACTCGTCAAGACAGGCATTATTATCCTGAACCACGTTTATTATACAGCGTGATTCATAAGTCCCTTAGCTATTTAAAATGATTACCATATGAAGCACAAACATACTATGAACTTTTGATTATTGTTATCTTACTCTCTAATTACTGCTATTTGTTATTTTAAATTTGTTCGTTTATATATTTGTTTCTATATATATTTATTTGTATTTATTTAAATTTGTGTAAATCATCATATGTGCTTTTTCTTAAGGCAGTATGTCATTTACAATTGAAAAGCGAATTTTTATTGTTATTCATATGACCAAATTTGATGAATCTCCCACACTTGTTGAAAGGCAATGGAAACGTGATGTGAACAGAAAGCCTCCTTCGCACAACACTCAATCAATCAAATATGCTAGAAAGAGTCGTAAATTCCTTTAAAAAAAGAATGGAGCTATGCATGCAGAACGAAGGTGGAAATTTTAAGAATTTGCTGTAATTTTAAACTCCCATAAATGAATTTGTTGAATAAACTTTCTGTTTTGTATTACCGTATTTTTTAACTTTAGAATTTTAAAAATAAATAGCTAAGTGACTTATGAATCACGTTGTATATCCAAAATAGGTAACATTTTTTATGATAAAAATAATTTTTTAAAGATGGATAGTTTAAGACATCATGATATTTTCACATGGAAATAAAGATTCAGAAAAAATTCTTCAACTTTATAATAGCAAATGTGTTTCTAAAGAGATTTACGAGAGAACAAGACCTATCGACTCCCAAATTCCTAGAATGTACGGCTTACCAAAATCTCAAAAACCAAAGATTCCTTTACGCCCTATTTTTTGAATGTTGGTTTCTGCACAACATGCACTTACAAAATGGTTAGTTAATATTTTAAGTCCGTACTTACATTTTATTAGTATCTCTGATTCCTTTAAATTTGTCTCTTATTTTTCTACAAACGATTATCGAGCTATTGGCTTACTTCGACATCAATAGTCTGCTTTCTAATGTACCATTGGATGAAACTATTAGTATATGCGCAGATTATTTTTACCGTGGCCCCTTAAAACTTGTAAAATTTCCTTAAATAATTTTTGTTAAACTGATGGAGCTTTCAACTAAATCTGTTCCCTTCAGTTTTAACAATATAATGTATCAGTAAATTGATGGTATATCAATAAGTAGCCTTGTTCGTCTATTGTTAGACAACATTTTCGTTTGATTTATTGGAAAACCAATTGTTTTCCAAAATGGTTAAGCCGGCTTTTTACGCACGTTACGTTGATGACACTTTTGCTTGCTTTCGGTAACTAGGTGAAGCTGAACGCTTACTTCGTCTTATTTTTGACTTGCATCCATCGTTGCAATTTACTATGAAGGTCGAAGATTGTTTTTCTCTTCCATTCATTGATATTTAAATGTCTAACACTTGTTAAACGTTTGAAACCTCTGTGTCTAGAAATCCAACCTTTACAGGTCTTTATTTAAATTGGTTTTCTTTCGCCTGTAAATCAACAAAAATAAATATTATTGGTTCTCTTATTCATCAAGCACTTATGAGTTGTTCCCCAACCCGACTCGATGCGAAACCTGGTGAAATTACCAATATTTTACTTGTTAATGACTATCTCATCAATATTATAAACAGCACCATTGCACACAAAGTTGCTATATTTGATGGTGATGAAGTTATGAACTTGTCACGATGTTCTGTCAATTTGAAACTTCCATGGTAAGGTCCCCACGACCTTGATATCATCAAAAGAATTAATTCTTCCACTCAACGCTGTTTTTCAGCAACCATGTTGAGAGTAGTCTACACGATTCGAACCCTTTTCTCTTCTTACCATGAAGATGTTTTTCCAACTATTCAAAAGATTTTCTGTTGTTTATAAATCCCTATGTCAGTGTGGAGTTTACTACGTTGGCAAGATATTAAAAAGATAGAAATGAGAATAACCTAACATGTACCAGATTATAATCTTTTATACAAAGTTTCGAGATCATCCAGGAACTTTCAAGCACGCGAATCTGCCATCCGTAACTACCTGGTTAGTAAAAATATTTGTTCTGACCAGTATTCCGATGGGTTGTTTTCTGTTTTACACAGTGTCAGGTCTAACTATCATCTCAATCTTATTGAGGCGTTAGTTATTAACAATTCTCGACGTAACCTGTGCAGACAAAACATTTTGAAACATTAGTTGGAGATCTTCCACGATTCAAATACTGTTATGATGCCGTACCTACCTACTAAGAACTAATGGACTCGTCCACCTTATAAATACGGGAAGCACGTGACACTTGTTCTCTTCTTCCCAGGCAAACCAGCAATGGCGGTTGAGAGCAACCTCTCCTTGTAATATCTTTCTTTCTATTATATAATATATACCTTTGTTCATTTAAACCATGTGTTCCTGTCTCATTCATTCAGCTTTACCCAGGTCCACAACAAATACCCTATAACGTTTAGAGATTTACACCTTATCGATCTCTCTCAATTGATTTCTCCTCATTTCTGATTAGATTTTCTAAGTTTTAAATTCATCATTCTTACTGTCCTCTTAGAAGATAATACGATAAGGCCTTAAATACACTTTCAGCAATTTTCCCACCCACCTCGTTTCGTTGATGAATAAATAATGTTTCCTCGGAAATGTATCTTACCATTGACTTGTACTTGAAATCTATATCATATATATATATATATATATATATATATATATATATATATATATATATATATATATATATATATATATAGAGAGAGAGAGAGAGAGAGAGAGAGAGAGAGAGAGATAGAGAGAGATTTTTCACTGAGAAGATAGTTTATTTAGGAAAAACCGGAATCAGTCCAATGAAATAAGCTCGATGATACTCGATTACAGGATACAGAGCATTTATATGTGTTTTTCTGAAGGTTTACCAAAATATTTCGTTCAAGAAATCATTCATCACAACAAGATACTTTTTCCTTTCATAGTTTATTTATTTTTCAGATTTTTCAAAGTTAAAGAATTTTTCCCTACACGTGTTTCTATACCCAAGCAGGTTCTTGCTTAGTAGTTCATCAGTGGAAATATATACCTGGAATAATGATCCCACCAACCGACAATATCCGATGTGGTGTTCCCTTAATTGAGGCCATTTAAGAAGAAAAGGGATAAACATCTTCAGAAAATAGTTCAATCATTTTTCACAGTATGTTGCTACTATGCATACCCACGAGAAATTAGTCCCAATGCAGTCCAAAAGGAATCGGGAACAATCTGTGAATTTTTTTTTAACATAGTTCACCCCAGACAAGGCAGGCCGCCACTGTAGACGTAAGGGGCTACCGAGAAGAAAGAAAAGGGAGAAGGTTTGGGGGTCAACCCAAATTGGGTTCTGCGCAGCGAGATGTCTGTTTACATTAGTTATAAACTTCTGCATGTCAGAAACGTCGGGAAAAAAGGGGGCAGGGATGGAGTTCTAGAGGCCAGCAGCACGAGGAAAGAAGCTATTTTAATAGAAAGCTCTCCGGCATCTGGGGACCTTCACAGTGAATAGATAGGATTTAGTCGATTGTCGAGGTGGTCTAGTGTACTTAAGTCGAGGGGGCACCAGAGCACCCAATTCATCGTAGCACAATCCATTGAAAAATTTGTAAAACAAGCACAAGGATGCTACATTGCAACGATGGGACAGGGACTGGAGCTTGGTTGACAGTGAGGGACCTATTAGGTTGGTGACTCTTTTTTAGACCTTGTTAAGGAGGGAGAGACTAGTAGATGATGCACCAGCCCAGATGTGACTACAATACTCCATGCATGCGCGAATGGTGGCTTTGTAGAGATACAGGATAATATAAGGTGTGAGAGGTGTACTAGCACGGTAGAGGGAGCCAACATTCTTTGCGGCAGCCGTGGCAATGTCTTCAATGTATTTGTTTCAATTGATGTTACCTGTGAAGGTTAGGCCGTAGCGTTTGAATGATGAACTCTCAGGTAGGGTGTTATTAGCCATGACAATCGGTGGTTGGAGCGGTTTCTTGTAGTTATTGAAGGAAAGGAGCTTTGCCTTTGCGGCATTAAAAGTTACCAACCATTTATGACCCCAATCCACTACAGCCTGGAGGTCATTTTCTAAGAATTCAGCCATTGCCTCGGATATGATCGCATTTGTTTTGCCAACATGGTGAGGGTAAAGCGTGGTGTCCTCAGCAAATAAACCAATCTCAGACTCTATATCATCAGGGAGATCGTTTATGAAGATCAGGAACAATAAAAGTCCAAGGAGAGATTCCTGGGGTACACCAGCATTTATGTCATGTTGCTTAGATCAACGACCATCGTGACAACCTGGATTTTTCTTTTGGTTACAAAGGATCTACTTATATTAAGTAATTGCCCAGTAATACCGTATGAGCATATTTTCAGTAGAAGCCCTTTGTGGCATACCTTGTCAAAGGCCTTGGATATATCAAGTGATACTGCCCTAGCTTCTTCTGCCTTGTCGAGTGTATGATACATGCGTTCAGAGATGACCGTTAGGATGTCTGCAGTAGAGTGTGCTTGTCTAAATCCATACTGGCGGTCAGATAGAAGTTTAGCATAAACTAAGTGCCGGACTATCCCTTGATTGATTAAGGATTCAAAGATTTTAGCAAAGATCGGTAGTAGGCTGATCGAGCGGTAGTTCTGAGGATCGGTTCTATTCCAAGAATTCTTGTAGACTGGTACCACAGAGGTAATTTCTCAGCTATCGGGGAAGAAGGATTCAGTTAGGCATTCATTGTAGAGTTTGGAGATGACAGAGGCCAGTTCAGAAGATCATTTCTTTATTACTATTACAGGTATAAGATCAGGCTAACAAGCTATGGAGGTGTCAAGGTTTTTTATGATGTCTCTGACCTGGGATAGGGTATTGACCAGGTTATTAAGTGTGGCTTCGGTCCGCAAAGGGAATTTGGGGAGGGGGTGGTTATCTGAGTCCAAAGTAGAGTTAGAAGTTAAACGCTTGGCAAGTAGTTCGGCCTTATCAGTGGCCGTGCAAACGGCATTACTGTGGTTTGATAGTGGGGGAATCGTTGATTGACCATTATTAACTACACTATTGTAAATTTTCCAGAAATCACGAGTGCCTAGTTTCTGTGACTGAATGCGTTGTTTTGTTAACTCATTAAACCTTCTCTTTGCTTCGCCTATAACGGTCTTGCAATTATTTCTTAACTCGATAAATTCATGTATATTAGTAGCTGACTTATGGCGGCCGAATTTATGGAATGCTTGTTGTCTCTCAGCAATGGCAGCTGCACATTCCGAGGTGAACAATTGGGGAGAGTGAGGCTTGCTAAAGAATTTTCTCATGGGGGCATAAGTTTCAATGTCTGCTTTGACCCATTCAGTTAATTCATTTGCACACTGGTCGGCAGGGAGTGAGAAAGTTTCCCTCCATGGGGCGTCGCTTATGTGATCTCTGATTGACTCACAATCAGCCTGCTCGTAGTATCTCATTGTTTTGAGCAACGGTTCATCAGCTTTTGGGCGACTTTTTAGAGTAATACGTATCATTAGCACAATGTGATCAGCATTCCCGAGTGGGCTATGAGCTTTCGTCACACAAGCCTCGGGCATTGAGTTCAAAGAAAAGGTCTAGAAGTGAGGCTTGTTGGCCTACTCAATCGAGGATGCGGGTTGGAAAATCGACAGTCTGAGAGAGGGAGTGAGCTAAGAAGAAATTATACGTAGAGTTGCCGGCTGCGTCAGTAAGGCTGGAGAATCCCAACCAGTCGCGGTGGTGAGCATTAAAATCCCCAAATACATGTATTTGGGCATTCGAGTCAATTAAGAGTGCTCGATCTATAATTTCAGAGACAGAATTTAGCAGAGTACAGTCCTGGGTTGAAGGGGAATGGTATAAGAAATATAAGTAACCGACGCTGTGACGTAAAGTCAATCTAAAGCACATGTAGTCTTGGTCATCTGATTCTAACCTATGTTCTCTAGTCAGGGGTAGGGTGCTCTGAACATAAACTCCTAGCCCGTGCATATGTTTGTCAGAGTCCTTGCGGTAGAGTAAGAGGTACTCAGTCATGTCAAAGTGATGAGAGGAGATTCAGGATTGAAGGTCAGTTTCACTTAGAGCAAGGATATCCGGGGAATTTATCAGGAAAAAGGTTTCTACGTCGTTGATATTGGTTCTAAGTCCCCGGATATTTGTGAATGCGAGCCTCAAGGACGGAGGCGAAAGTGTATTTGTTGAATGTCTTGTTTAGGTTTGCTTTTATCTTTTGTAATGACATGTTTGTTCTGATCATAGAGTGGGTTGGCCAAGGTGGGTCCTTTTTTGATGCCAATGAGTTCACACAAACAGTCCATTAGTCACAACCTGGTCCATATGGGTTGTGGCCTCGGGAAAGCCCACCGGAGATAATTGCAGGGTCCCTTTCCATGCGCGGCATGGGACATACAACTACCCACGGTATTATGCAACTGATGATGGAGCAGCCGTTCTTAGCGCTACCCAAGAGTTTGGGCTCCTGTCCTGTCAGTCGGAAACAGCAACCAGACAAGCTGTCTAACCTGTACCCTCAACTTGTCGGAACAAGAGAGACCCAGACTGGTCATGTAAGACTTAGTGACGAAAAAACTTCCCCCAAGTTACCCAAATAGAGAGAAAGAGAACGGCGTTTATTGTCCTAGTAAGGAAACAAGCCTAGAAACTGAGTGTTTAGAGGCGTCCCAGCGCTGGTACCTGTGCGCCTGGCTAATAGAAAAAGAAGGAGTGCAAGGGCCGGCGATAGGCAGAACCTATCTACTCCTTAAGCAATTGTAGGTTCGCACACCGGATATTTTGTACGAGATTTCAACTCTAGGAAGGTTGTCGATCAGGACTAAGGAGGCCTACCTCCTCATCGGGCGGCACTACGATGAAAGTACCCCCCCCAAAAAAAAACGGTCAACACACAATGGACAAGTTAGCGTTTCATACCACTGATAGTGTGGGCATTCCGCATTTATTCCATCAAAAAAGTCATATATATATATATAACATTTAATAAAAATTTAAAGATAGAAGATATTTCTTTGAATAATAATCTATCGTGATATTAGAAAACTTTATATATTGGACAGAGCAATACATTCCGAAAATTAATGATGAAAATAAAAGCATAATTACAATAAAAAAATATTTTTGTTAAGGAACTTCTGATGATTTAATAAATATTGTAATAGTACAACTTTATTTTCATCATTCATTTTCTGTATATATATATATATATATATATATATATATATATATATTACTATTTTATGTATCCATATAACATCCTATAAGGGGATATCATTTTTATGTATCAATTTTCAGTATTTACTTCGATAGTTCTCAATACGTAAGTAAGACTAGTTTAATGTAGCTTAATTACCATGAATATTTTCATAACTTACTACTTAGTATATATATATATATATATATATATATATATATATATATATATATATATAAACAGATATATACATATATATATATATATATATATATATATATATATATATATATATATATATATATATATGCGTTTATTATAGAGTGAAGCATCAGATTATAATAAACCAGTTTTAAACACATATTTTTTCTGACAAAAATAAGCAAGCATTCCCTCACACAATTATATTTTACAGAGGAGAATGTCAACAATACATTAAACCACTAAGGTCGCTGTGTCACGTGATGTCGTGAAATATCAAATACGCTTTTAACGAAGCGTTGAATAATAAAAAAAAAATAACATGTGAATAATAAATGTATGCATTAATATATATATCAGAAAGCACAATGCAAAAGGAATGTTTTTTTTTTCTGTTTACATCAATTAGGATTCTTGGTATGAAAATAAATCGAGCACGTAACATTCAGACGAAAAATGAAATCCTGCCCGTCTTACGAGTTTGAAAAAGTAACATTAGACATCAGTTTTTTTTATAAAGTTTCCCTTGTTACATGGGTAAGCCAAAAAAATCAGTACGCATGAAAGTACTTGAAAAGCTAATGAGAATCAGACTAAATCTTGCCTTGTTGATATTACACAATGAAACGCGTTTAAAGGACGGTTTGCCTTCTTTTAGACTTTTATAGATTTATATATTAGCTGGACCTACACGGTGTTGCCCGGGGTGCAGTGAAGTCAATTTAGTTTTAAATTCTTCTTCATTTTTAAATTTTCAAACTAAGACAATTCCTTATATTCTCTAATTCAAAATGAGTTATCCCCCTTGCTTACTTCTATTCTAACCTGGTTATTTTAAAATGTTGGTACTTATGCAGTTTACGAACCGGGCTGAAATAAAAAATTTATAGTTTATAAACCCATTCTTAAAATGATTAGGTTGGGGTTAATTAACTATTCTGTACTTTCACCTCACAATTAAATAAACTTTAGATCAGTAAAAATGTAATTGAACTTGAAAATCCTATTTACAAAATAGCCTGGTCCGTAAACAGCAAAAGTACTAAAATGTGTTATATTAGCAGTTGTTTAAGGCGAATTAAGTAATTATTTTAATAAATTGTAGCTAAGTACTTTATTTTATTACCCATAACACGGTACAACAATAACACATTACAATTGATTAATCAGAAACCAAGTTTGAGTTGTCAGTTTAAATGTTATTAGAGTGCTACTCTGAAACTCCGACAGAACACGTCCAGGGACGGGTATTCCAAATGTACATCTAATATATAATTAGATGTACATTTGGAATACCCGTCCCTGAACGTGTTCTTAATAAACATATATTATTGTGACCTTTGATCACTGCAAGACACCAGAGCCACACATATTTCAAAGCAATCAAAAACATTTTATAAAAATATAGATTACATTACTGAAGTTATGGACTGAAGTTTTCTGTTACTGATGATTTACACTTAATTAAAATCAGAGGAAAAGATCAATAGGGATTATATGCTTCCCCCCTAAATGACCACTTTACAAAGTGTTGTTGTTGTATTTTACGGCATGTCAACTATCTTTGGGTAATTTTATGCTAATAACATACCTATTCTTGTATACGACTGATGTGTAGATTCGTTTCGAAGTGGTTTATGTTATATTTAGTCCCTGGTTTTGCAAAACAGTCAAACATTTAGCATTGGCCAGTCTCAGCGTCGCTTAACTTCGATGATTTGATGGTTTAAAACGTGCAACCGATGAAAATACTCCAATGCATACACGCATATGTTGGTATAGTGAACATTATGTTACATAAGATTTGAAAATTAAAAATAAAAGCTTAGACGGGTCTCAATTTTGTAGATGAAATAAAGGGTCGTAAATCTATGATCATATCGCAATGCAAAGTAAGGATAACAACGTTGCGTTGGCGTATGTTACCGCTACTTAATGCCTAGAGATAACGACCTTTATTACGACTCGCACCTGTTGACCCCCGTGTCGAGAGTTATCTTAAATCCTTCAGGAACATAAAATGTTCCAAATCAACGAGAAGGATCTCAAACAAATGTAGACGATATCGGCATCGTCAGGTCCGACGCTGCATTCAGGTCCAACAACGGCAGCTGCCTCCGACGCTAGCGATTTGCTGCAGCCAGACGACATCGCCGCCTCTTGTCGTTTTTACAAATGCGTTTGTACACAATCTAGGGAAAGCAAAGATTTTAAATCATCTATTACAATGCAAAATGAGGATAACAACGTTGCATTGGCGCATATCACCGTCACTAAATGCCTAGAGATGACGACCTTCCTTCGACGATTTGATGCAACCTCTGGCCCCTGTTGACCACAATGTCGCGAGTAACCTTAAATTCTTCAGGAACATTCAAGTACTTCAAAATATATGAGAAAGACATCGATCAAAAGTAAACGATATCGACATATTCATATTTGACGCTGTATTCAGGTCCAACATCCTCAACAACAACAATAGCAGCCACAACAACAACAGAAGCTGTAGCAGCAACATCAACGTTTGTTGACACTAGCGATATTGTGCAGGCAGACGCCATCGCTGTCTCCCAAGCGATAACTACAATATAACCTATGACGCTGAAAACGATTATATCGAGTATAACATATAACAACCCTTTTTTATAACAACACCATATAGCCGTTTTCATGGCTAACGCTATAAAAACTATTATTTGGAGTATCTGAACTACTTTCTAGATGTTATTCTCAGAATATTGTAAAAAAAAAATCTAAGATGAGAACAATAGTTCGAATGATCGAAATAATAAAAAAATATCAATCCTTATATGAAAAAAAATCCGAAACATAATACGATAATTATCTGTTTCAAATTTCTAGAATCTTGTTAAAGTAATGACACTATAATTAAGGACTAAGAAAGTAAGTAGGTGTTGAAACCTATAATTGGGTCTAATTTAAAGACACATAGATGCTAATATACTTTTGGGACAATCTGCATATGTTTAACATACTGTGGGTTGTTCTCTGATCACGACAGTTTGTCTGTAGTCAACTTCGTCGACAGAATCAGCTCGTCGTCTTTCTGTAGTCACAGTGGTGATGTGACATGAAAAGTTCCCATTTTCTTATCTCGTCTGGTCTCTGAAATTATGTACAACATAAAAGAACACAACAAAATTATTGTTTACTGTTGAGTTTTTATTCTTTCATACTCTCACGGCACTCTAGAATTAAACATAAGCTTCTCAACAACGGCAGGAGAAGATGGAACAAAGGCAGGGATTCAGGAGCTGCAAATGAACACAATCAGCACATTTGCCCAGAAATACCTTTCTGTATTTCCTTGCTACGTGTCACTAAAGACTTCCGCCCTTGATTCAACTTCTGTACACGTAGTAACCATTCTACTCTAAACTTTTAACAGAATTTTCGATTCTTTTAACTCATTTTCTTAATTCTAACTTTATCTTCGCAATTCTTTTTCTTCTTATTATTGTTCTTCTCTTACTGTATCTTTTTATTTCTTCTTTTTTCCTTCTTTTTCTGTTTATTCTTCTTCTTCTCTTAATGTATTTTCATTTTCTTCTCTTGTATCTTATTTTTTCTCTTGCTGTATCTTCTTTTTCTTATTATTGTTCTTGTTCTTCTCTTGTGCGCATACTCTAGAGAGCTTCGCCACATGTTTTAAAACAATATTCCGCCACGTATAACAGTCTTTGGACAGTTTCTCAGCTGTTAGGAGCAGCATCACCCCTTAACTGATCGGACCATTTCTTTGATGGTCATACTCCTAATCTTAATTAAATGACATCTTTTGGATATAATTTATGTACATACATTTCTTAATACACTCATATCTAAATAGTGTTACATATCTAAAGCATCATACCTACCAAATGTGAAGCCCGTCGGTTTAATAAGCTAAAGATGAACTGATAATGTTTGTCTTTAATATATGTAGACATACGACACTTTTTTTAATATATGATTTCTTTTTATATGTCATTTTCTAATACAAGAAAGCGTGTTTAAGCTTTTCTTCATTTTTTCTGTCTTTTTCACTGTCAATAAATTAAACCGGTTGACTGAACATACATATGTTTCTATCAATACATTTCATAATGTCGCTTAGAGAAATGATTGCTTTGTCCTCTTAACATTCTAATATATCGTCGCTAGCAAAGAATTTCACTTATTTTGCCGAGGGGAGGGGCTAACCAACTTTTATCTTGAACAATTTGCATTGCTTTATGTCCACAGCTTTCATAATCAGTGCATTGTTTATCGGAAAACCGGGATCGATTGTATTACAGATCTAATACTATTCACGGTGTTACACACACACACATATACACGCACACACCCATACACACACACACACTCACACACTCACACACTCACACACACATATATCTTCTTCTTCTTTCTACTTCGTCTTCTTAACAATAAGGTAGAGACGATTTTTCCCCTGTACCTTCTCTGAGAATAGGAAAATAACCACATGAATCACAGGCTACTAAACTCACCATTATATTACATTTGTTCACTCGAGCGTGTTTTAGTAAAATTGCTATTATTTTTTTCCAGCTAACACTAAATATTACATTTGGCCCAACATCTACGGCTCTCCGACGAACCAACTCCATATAGGTGGTAGCAAAAACTTTTCTCCCTAACAATTGTGTACTGTGACTACACTCATCGACACCGGGAACTAATAAACACAGTTACATTTTCACAAAACATCGGTTCTTATTTATTATTTGCCTGGTATTAATTAAACACGCATGTCAATAATCAAGCTTAGGTTATTTGGCCTATTTTCACATGCATTTTTAACCCGGAAGCGTGGTGCAGTCGGTAAGAAGGTAGGTTTCATGATCGCCGGTTATAGCGTTCGATCCCATTCTACTCTACCACGTTTTTCTTTTTTTTTTTAATTTAAAACATTCGGCAACACGGTAGACGGGGGCGAAAAAGCAATAGGCCGTATCTTTTTTATTATTGGACGTCATGCCATAGGTAGTACTTTTCCCGTGCAACGCCAGGCGACGGGTTCCGCTAGTATATATATATATATATATATATATATATATATATATATATATATATATATATATATATATATATATATATATATATATATATTAGGAGAGGTCGATTTTGAAACTGTAAATTATCGCACTCGTAGAAAGTTGCCAAATAATGTCAAAAGTTACCACAAGAAATATTTTTCTTCAAAACTTTGTATTTATTTGAGCATTGCAACTTTAAGATAAAATAAATCGAGATTTTTTCTCACAGCCTAGATTTCACCGGCAGAAGTGTCGCCTTAAATTAAACCCGGGTTTTAACAAAAAAAAGTAATACATTCCTTAATAATAAATATTTTAAAGTTTATTATTCCTTTTCTTAAGAAATTAAATGTACATATCCAAATTAAAAAGGAATAAAACACTATAATATTTAATTTTATATATAAATAATTATTTATTTACATAGGCGTTTTATTTATTGGATATTTTTTTGGTATTCACCGGTTGAAAATTCAACGAGCGAATTTGAATTCACGTGTTGATTCTGTGTTTACAAATTTAATTATCACAAATATATATTGAATTGTCGGGCGCTGGCTTATCTAATCCCACTTTCCCAACTTTTTGTCACACCTTACCTTGTGGGAATTAGATAAATAAAAACTAGTTCAGCCAGGGTTTTTTACCCCACTAAATAAACCGGTATCACCTCTCGAGCACTAGCTTTCTCATCCCACTTTCCTGACCTTGTGTCAATCTTACCTTGTTGGAGATAGATAAATAAAATCTAGTTCAGCCAGGTGTTTTTACCCCACCAAATAAATCGGTATCGTCCGGGCCTTTGGGTCTGGATTTACGCCCGTCTATTGAGGCTTGTCCGTCCTGTGCAATTCTAGGAGGTGCACCCTCCCAGGCTTTGCCTTCCCTCTTTGGGGAGGAGTAAGTTTATTGCTAACTGTCTGAGACGCCCCTACAGGGGAATGCCGACGGGGCTGCCCAGTCAATTTTTTAATGGCCAGAGTGCTCACCTCTATAGCGCAGGCTTATCTAATCCCACTTTCATGACCTTGTGTCTCATCTTACCTTGTTGGAGGTAGACAAATAAAACTATTTCAGCCAGGGTTTTTTACCCCACCTAAAATATTATATGTATTGGAGTTGATGGGAGAATGGATAAGGACACATTGATGTATAAGGAAATTGTGGATGAAAATAGACAGAGAATTATGAAAAAAACTAAGGGACCAGAACACCATTTAACTTTTACAAAAGAAACACCATGTGAAAGTAAATATTTGACACAGAGTTCTTCCTAATAGTGGTGCAACAGGTGCTGTTCATGCAGATCAAGTGGTGGATGTTTTGCATGAATTCCACAGTGAGAACAGTATCAAGGCTATACTAGTTGACAACACTAATACCAACACAGGTTGCGAAGGTGGAATGGTTGCAATTTTAGAAAAAAAACTTTTTAAAAATCTTCACACAATTGGTTGCTCTTTGCATCATAATGAACTACCTTTCAGAGCCCTTTTTAAAAACATAGATGGTTGCGCAAAGGGCCCTACAACATTCAGTGGCCCTCTGGGGAAATTATGCTCAAATGATTGCCATGATTTACCCCAAATATAATTTTCGACTATTAGCAATCCTCTAGAGTCAATTTTTAAAATTGATGAAATACATAATCTTAGTTCTGACCAAAGACACAGTAGGTATTTCTAGAGGTAAGGTTGACTCTAGATATACCTCCTGGAAAATTGGTCCTTTAAACCAAGCAAGATGGTTAACTTTGGCCATCAGGCTCATGTGTTTATGGACTCGTGGTGCATACCCACAAAGGCACACAACCAAACTACACTATGTAGTAAATTTTATTGTAAATGTGTATGCCACTTCTTGGTTCGAAATTAAAAGAAATAGTAAATTCCACAATCAGCAAGTGCACATTTTTAATATGACCCAGAGGATTAAGGAACAGCCTCAGGAAATCCAAGATATCACATTTAGAAATATACAAGGTAATACATTTTGTTTACTGCCTGAAAACTTTCTATATTCCATGGTTAAATCTGAAGAGATTGAAGTAAGAGAAGAAGCTTTAAAAAGAATTTTGGCCATTAGGTAAGTAATATTTATTCATATATTTCTGACTCAATTATTTATTCCAATTTATAGAATGATTTTTAAAGATTTTATCTTATTTCACCATAATTATTAAAGCAGTACAGATTAGAATTTTTTAATAATTCAATTAATTAATTTGTTCTTTCAGGAGTGAGGAGTCAACCAGAAAAAGATTAAAAAGAATACCACCTATTAATTTTAATGCCACACATTGGACACAATTAATAGATTTGAAATTATGCTGCATTTTTGGCATACTCAGGGCGTGGAACGGGCAGTTAAGTTAATAACAGAAGCTTCACAAACTGTATATCGTTTTGAAGCAAGGCATCAACACATTACAGCCAAAGTTTTGAGTCAGAAATTGAGACCAGCATTTTTGTCTAAGGGGTCTTATATGGAGCAATTTGACTCTCAATATTAAGCTCCATTAAAATAGTGTTAGGTTTGTCCTTATTTCTTTGCTTGTTATATTTTCACTTATTACAGAAAAAAAATCATTTTTTTTAGGTATTCAAATATTACTGTTTAATTCATAACGTTAAAAGGGTGTTTACAAAAGCAGATACTGAAAATGAGGGGGGGGCAAATTTTCAATTTGAAGATTTCTTTAATTAATATCATTTTTATAAAATAAAAGGACATTCGCTGATTTTAAATGCACAAATAATTTGGTTTTCACACCAGTATTCAAGCAAATCTTGCAAAATCGAGGAATTTTCAGTATATTCTTGTCTACGATTTTTGATACCAAACTCTCAAAAAACCGCAAAAGTTTTTGATCTAATTTTTTGCATGAGTATTTAATAGGTCTATATACAACTTTCGGTACGTGCCTTTTTTTAATATTCAAAAAAAAGTGTAAAATCGACCTACCCTAATATATATATATATATATATATATATATATATATATATATATATATATATATATATATATATATATATATATATATATATATATGAGAAAGGAAGGATGAAGGTAATCCGGCGTGATGGGAAATGAAAAAGAAAAAAACAAAAAGGATGTTTTTTTTTATATATTCATCAACGTTTCGTCTTTATTTTTAAGACTTCTTCAGGATGATAATATTTAAAAACAATGTCATGCAAGTACATGAAAATATTGGGTTTACATGATGGGTTGATGGGAAGAAGTAGTAGTCACTGCTGGCAGCAGTAGAACTGGGGTCCGGGCCTGGTGAAGTCAGTAGCATGGAATGAAATAAATGTGGATCGTTCTGAGTGAAAAAAAGTGGAGGGGGGGGGGTGAGCGGGAATAATGTGGATAGCAGTGACTAAAGAATTGGAGGGTGGGAGTGAGCGAAAAGTGGGAATATTTCACCAGGTGACTATGTCAAGAATGTGAGGAATGAGTGAGATTGAAAGTTAGGATTCGTGGTGAAAGAAGATATGTGTGTGTGCGGGTGTGTGTGTGCGAGTGTATGTGCGGAGAAGTGAAGAGGTGGGGAAGAGGAAGGGGAGGCTCTGTGATTTTGGTGAGTGGGTAATGTCATAGTGTTGGAAAAGATTTGAAAAAATAAGGTGGTTTGAGAGTGGGGGATGGGTGGGTGAGAGTGTGAGAGAAGTGGTCGAAAAGGTGAAATGGGTGAGGGAGGAGATGGGAGATTTTGTTGTAAGTTAGAGGGTTTGGATTCGTGGTGAATGAAGATGTGTGTGTGTGGGGGGGGTTGTGGGGGTGTGTGTATGCGGAGACATGTGTGTGAGTATAATTGAGGTCGAAGAGAAAAATGGAGCTTATCCATGATCTAGGTTAAGATTTTGTTCAGTAAGGATAATTTTGCTTATTAAGGGCGATAGATTATAGGAGCTATTTCGTTGTTTGATGGTGTTGGAGGCGGTGATTAGTGCGGTTTCCAGTAGTCTTCGCCGGGCTTTGTTGTGAATGTATTTGGTGAATTTGGCTTGTTCAAATTTGAAGGCATGATCGTACTCTAATGCATGAGAGAAACAAAATCTCCCCTACCCCCCACCCATTTCATCCTCTCGACCACTTCTCTCACACTCTTACCCACCCATCCCTCCCACTCTCAACAACCTCATTTTTTTCAAATCTTTTCTAAAACCATAACATTACCCACACACCAAAATCACAGTCTCCCCCTCTTTCCCCATCTCTCCACCTCTTCACTCACTGCTATCCACATTATTCCCACTCACCCCCTCCACTTTTTTCACTCAGAACTATCCACATTTATTTCATTCCATGCTACTGACTTCACCAGGCTCGGACCCCGGTTCTACTGCTGCCAGTAGTGACTACTACTTCTTCCTATCAACCCATCATGTAAACCCAATATTTTCATGTACTTGCATGACATTTTTTTAATATTATCATCCTGAAGAAGTCTTAAAAATAAAGACGAAACGTTCATGAATATATAAAAAAAAACCTTCTTTTTTGGTTTTTCCTTTTTCATATATATATATATATATATATATATATATATATATATATATATATATATATATATATATATATATATATATTATTTGTCGCTCCCGAATGTAGACTGGACTCTCTAGTGAGTAGTATAAACACATCTGTCATTGTGGCTTTAATGCAATGTTCCTGTCAATAGTAGAACACTTTACGACAGCTGCCTTTGAATAGGATTAATTTCTCGCTGATTTACCGAGTTCTTAACAACAGTCGCGTTGGCTAGGACGATCAAATTTGGGTTTGAAATATAGCTCGTGTTCCTGGGTTCGAGTCCGACAACCGGTGTAAATAATTCTTCTTTACACTGACGATACCCGTAAAGATGAAACGCATATGTATATAGATAAACACACGCACCCCCCCACACACACATATATATATATATATATATATATATATATATATATATATATATATATTTAGATTTTTCACTTATAAAATAGATCATTCAGTGAAGACCGGGGGTGTTCCAATAAAAACAAGCTCGATGATACTCGATTACAGAGTACAGAGCATTTATATGTGATTTTATGAAGGCTTACCAAAGCATTCCTTTAAGGACACCAATGATCACCATTAAAGATATTTTTTCTTACACATATTATTTATTCAAATTAAATGTTTTTTCCTACACGTGTTTCACTAAACACGTGTAGGAAAAAACATTTAATTTGAATAAATAATATGTGTAAGAAAAAATATCTTTAATGGTGATCATTGGTGTCCTGAAAGGAATGCTTTGGTAAGCCTTCATAAAATCATATATATATATATATATATATATATATATATATATATATATATATATATATATAAAGAGATTCGAGGTCAAAAAATGAAAACATTGTTCCAAGAATTCAAATCCAACATGTATATATACACTAGTGTACACCCTCTTTAGTGACGGCAAATAATTATGCTTCGCCAGTGTTGACACTCACTATTTATCTAGATATATAACTAAAACATTTATATGAAATCATAGAATTACATCAGTGATGTCATTCTTCATATATAAATCATTACCATAATCCTGATGATCCAATGAAGCACGTACTTCACCGTTGACTATTTTGTTATAACATTGCGGTTTTCAAGTCCGATCTAAACAAATTCTTGTTGAGCTGTCCTCTTAAAAAATCAAATTCTGACCAATTACAAACCTCGTTACTAATTCCCCCGATGTTTCACCTTGAACCTGTAAAACTCAAACACCCTTATCCTGAGTGGAATTCTGTCCTTGATAAGCGGCGACTCGTTTCTCAAACAACAAGAATTTCGATAAAATCAGACAAAATAAAGAGATTAATGGAAAAAAAGCCGATAAGTTAAAACAATAAATTTATAATCTTAATTATCAAAACATCTCATCAGAAATGAGAGAAAATATTATTTCAAAACTTTAAATAAATGACGAATAAATGGAAGATAAAGAGAGGGAAAATGAAACTGAGAGAGATAAAAGACAGTGAAACGAGGAAACAGACAAGGAGATGTTGTATTATTTTCTAATTGATAAGGTGAAATCCCTGAATAAAAAGGGGGAAAAAGATCATATACGTGTGTGTTATTTGTTATTCAACAGTTGGAAGCCATGTTTATCTGTCTAGTCATGTGACCAATGCTATACATGAAAAAACGCGGGAATTGAAAGCGTGTCATCTGAGCAATCTTTTAGCCGGATAATTTGAGACAAGCTCGTAATAATATTGTCATGTCAGTCTGAAGGTAAATAAACTCCGGTTAAGGCTAACGTAAATAACGGCAAATATTTGATGGCCTCGTGTCACTCGGAACGAATAAGTAATCGGAAACTGGCTTCCCTTATTAGCAAAGATTGCTTCCATCCCCACCACACCCGGGATGCCAGTGTGGTGGATTTGATGAGGGGCGGGCTTGTCCCACCGTCCTTTTGCTTTGAAGGCTTGTCGTAAAACAGGAACGACTATTTTTAAGACGCGTCCAGCGTGTCTAGCGATGGAAATGGTATCTAAAACTGAAATGCAACCGACTGACATAGCTTCTAATAAGAAGGCTTAGGCGCATCTAAAAACGGATACATTAAAACACCTACGCTAGTTTTACTGTTTTACTAAAACATGCCCGATAAATCTGCACATTCATAAGAGTAAACGCTAGTTCAAACTTAAGCGTGAGACCAACGAAAACACTACTTCATAATTAAGCGCAACTAACTGACGAAAATACTATTTCAAACTTAAGCGTGAGACCAACGAAAACACTACTTCATAATTAAGCGCAACTAACTGACGAAAACGCTATTTCAAACTTAAGCGTGAGACCAACGAAAACACTACTTCATAATTAAGCGCAACTAACTGACGAAAATGCTAGTTCAAACTTAAGCGTGAGACCAACGAAAACACTACTTCATAATTAAGCGCAACTAACTGACGAAAACGCTAGTTCAAACTTAAGCGTGAGACCAACGAAAACACTACTTCATAATTAAGCGCAACTAACTGACGAAAATGCTATTTCAAACTTAAGCGTGAGACCAATGAAAACACTACTTCATAATTAACCGCAACTAACTGACGAAAATGCTATTTCAAACTTAAGCGTGAGACCAACAAAAACACTACTTCATAATTAAGCGCAACTAACTGACGAAAATACTATTTCAAACTTAAGCGTGAGACCAACGAAAACACTACTTCATAATTAAGCGCAACTAACTGACGAAAACGCTATTTCAAACTTAAGCGTGAGACCAACGAAAACACTACTTCATAATTAAGCGCTACTAACTGACGAAAATGCTATTTCCAACTTAAGCGTGAGACCAACAAAAACACTACTTCATAATTAAGCGCAACTAACTGACGAAAATGCTATTTCAAACTTAAGCGTGAGACCAACTAAAACACTACTTCATAATTAAGCGCAACTAACTGACGAAAACGCTATTTCAAACTTAAGCGTGAGACCATATAAAACACTACTTCATAATTAAGCGCAACTAACTGACGAAAACGCTATTTCAAACTTAAGCGTGAGACCAATAAAAACACTGCTTCATAATTAAGCGCAACTAACTGACGAAAATGCTATTTCAAACTTAAGCGTGAGACCAACGAAAACACTACTTCATAATTAAGCGCAACTAACTGACGAAAACGCTATTTCAAACTTAAGCGTGAGACCAACTAAAACACTACTTCATAATTAAGCGCAACTAACTGACGAAAACGCTATTTCAAACTTAAGCGTGAGACCAATAAAAACACTACTTCATAATTAAGCGCAACTAACTGACGAAAATGCTATTTCAAACTTAAGCGTGAGACCAACGAAAACACTACTTCATAATTAAGCGCAACTAACTGACGAAAACGCTATTTCAAACTTAAGCGTGAGACCAACTAAAACACTACTTCATAATTAAGCGCAACTAACTGACGAAAACGCTATTTCAAACTTAAGCGTGAGACCAACTAAAACACTACTTCATAATTAAGCGCAACTAACTGACGAAAACGCTATTTCAAACTTAAGCGTGAGACCAATAAAAACACTGCTTCATAATTAAGCGCAACTAACTGACGAAAATGCTATTTCAAACTTAAGCGTGAGACCAACGAAAACACTACTTCATAATTAAGCGCTACTAACTGACGAAAATGCTATTTCCAACTTAAGCGTGAGACCAACAAAAACACTACTTCATAATTAAGCGCAACTAACTGACGAAAATGCTATTTCAAACTTAAGCGTGAGACCAACTAAAACACTACTTCATAATTAAGCGCAACTAACTGACGAAAACGCTATTTCAAACTTAAGCGTGAGACCAACTAAAACACTACTTCATAATTAAGCGCAACTAACTGACGAAAACGCTATTTCAAACTTAAGCGTGAGACTAATAAAAACACTGCTTCATAATTAAGCGCAACTAACTGACGAAAATGCTATTTCAAACTTAAGCGTGAGACCAACGAAAACACTACTTCATAATTAAGCGCAACTAACTGACGAAAACGCTATTTCAAACTTAAGCGTGAGACCAACTAAAACACTACTTCATAATTAAGCGCAACTAACTGACGAAAACGCTATTTAAAACTTAAGCGTGAGACCAATAAAAACACTGCTTCATAATTAAGCGCAACTAACTGACGAAAATGCTATTTCAAACTTAAGCGTGAGACCAACGAAAACACTACTTCATAATTAAGCGCAACTAACTGACGAAAACGCTATTTCAAACTTAAGCGTGAGACCAACTAAAACACTACTTCATAATTAAGCGCAACTAACTGACGAAAACGCTATTTCAAACTTAAGCGTGAGACCAATAAAAACACTGCTTCATAATTAAGCGCAACTAACTGACGAAAATGCTATTTCAAACTTAAGCGTGAGACCAACGAAAACACTACTTCATAATTAAGCGCAACTAACTGACGAAAATGCTATTTCAAACTTAAGCGTGAGACCAACTAAAACACTACTTCATAATTAAGCGCAACTAACTGACGAAAACGCTATTTCAAACTTAAGCGTGAGACCAACAAAAACACTACTTCATAATTAAGCGCAACTAACTGACGAAAATGCTATTTCAAACTTAAGCGTGAGACCAACTAAAACACTACTTCATAATTAAGCGCAACTAACTGACGAAAATGCTATTTAAAATGTAAGCGTTACAGACCAACGTAAATACTACTTCATAATAAAGAGTAACATACTGTCGAAAATGCTATTTCAAACTTAAGCGTGACACACCAACAAAAATACTACTTCATAATTAAGAGTTACAGACTGTCGGAAATGCTATTTCAAAATTAAGCGAGACAGACCAACGAACATAGTACTTCATAATTGAGCGTAACAGATTGTCAAAAAATTCTATTTCAAACTTAAACGCATGAACTGAAACAATTAGACGCAACTAAGATAGCATTATTCTATTCAATGAGCGCGTATTTTTGTAGTAATGTATCAACATCTATCGAGGTTTAATGAAATAAAATGATTTTCAGTTGAACGATAAAGAACATCATGAGCGGATTGAGGATCATTTATGAAATGTACTAAGTTTGATTAGTGGTGGGGGGTGGTTTATGACAAGAATCTATTAAAATTGGATTTGCAGACGATCGTGTTGAAATCTTCAAAGAAGCAGTCCCGTGCCAATGTGTTCCATAGACGCGAAGCCTTTACGAGAAAACTGTGTACGTGGGCATTCGGAATGGTGCCAGACCCACGGAGTAAGAAAAGCAAATTTATTTCCATAATGGTTGCAAAGCGAGTTCTTGTTGAATATATCTTACAAGGAGGAACCAGAGATTTGAGTACAGTAGGGCACCCTCCATGGAAGTAATGATAGAGGAGAGAGAGAGAGAGTGAGAGAGAGAGAGAGAGAGACTAGCGACGTCTCTTATGTGAGAAAAGGGTTCGTGAGAAAAAGAAGAGATCACCCCTCATGAGATTGAGAAGTCGATATTGATATTATAAACTGAAGTGTCATAGAGAAACAAAGCGACGGACATTTCTCTTCATAGAGATACGAAAGCTCATCAACATTGTGGCCTTCCTTTCTTCTGTTCATGTTTGTTAATGCTGACAAAGGGAGATAACTTATATCGATTTTACGTTCGCATGTTGTAACACTTAATTCCAAACAATTTTCAATTAACAAAAGCAAACAAATAATTATTTTTCAAACTTTTTATTTAGATAAGAACAAATTTTCTTTGAGATTTTAACGATTGATTTTTAATGAACATTAAGAAACAATGAAACAACAACAAAAAAAAACAATGAAACGAGAAAATCGTAAACTTATTTTTAATACCTAATATTTAATATTTTGATAATGAAATGTTTTTAAATATTTCATTATCAATGTTAATTATTTTGAAATACTTTGAAAACATATAATGAATTATCAAATAACCCTTTGTTTGTTTCGGCGTGGGTGCTATCATAATCAACATTGACCAAGTTTTTTTCACAGATAACTGTGACATGTTTATATACGCTATGTTTAAAATGATTCAGACCTTCGTATGTCGCCGGCACAGCTTTAGTAGGTGTTATTCGTATCAGTCGGGGATACGTCTTTGACAATCAGCCCAACAGTAACTTTATTACTGTCAGGTTGAAGTATGGTTTTGTTCAGTCCTTGGATGTCCACCATCCAGGCCTTTACCTTTTCACTGAGAAGAGGTTACTTTATTGTTAATAGCCCGAGACGCCCCAACCGGTTAATGCTGACAGGGCTTCTTAGGCATCTTTTGTAAGGCAGATTGTACTTAACCACCTGACCTCGGAGGAGGTAAATAAACATACCTTCGTATGAATCCCAGTAAAACAATAGTATTATTATCTGTCTTATTTGCAGCTGGCTTCTTTCTAAAAACACCCTCTGTGTATGTTCTTGTTGCAAAACGATTAAAAGTTATCTTCATTAGATGTTAAGGACATATTTTTTACGCTAATCTACACTCATTGTTGAAAAGAGTTCTGTAGTGTTTGTTCTGTATCCAGTCAGAGTCGGAGACACCTTTTTAGACAGAGTGAACTTTGTTTTTGTCTCAATCAAGAGTCGTCCTTTATAGGCTGTCGGGGTTGCGCCACATTAAACACCGAGATTTTGTCTAACTTTGCCCTCGTGAAGAGGAATGTAAATAGAGCAGTCCACGTGTCATCTATGTATTTGTAATGACCTAATGTTTTTAGATATTAATTTTAAGAAGATCATCATTTCATTAGAAGGATAAGCGAATATTTTATTTACAAAAAACTAGATTTGAATGATAAGTAAAATAAAAATAAAATGAATCAAAATTAATTGTATAAAAATATGAGCATTGAAACATTCATATTATTTTAAAACTAAGAACGGACATATTCTCATCGAAGTACTATAGAAACTTACCTGGGTGATAGACTACTTGGCCTTTTGGCTAAGATCAAAGTGTAGTATATGTTCCGATGGATACTGCACCCCATAGACTGGTATTGTCTTGGCCTTCGGGACTTGATTTACGCCAGTTTATGAGTCGGTCCTGTGTAGTTCTAGGAGGTCCACCCTCCCAGGCTTCGCCTCCCCTTTTTGGGGAGGAGTAAGTTTATTGCTTACTGTCTGAGGCGCCCCTACCGGGGAATGCCGACGAGGCTGCCCAGGCAATTTTAAAACCCCACTTTCCCGGCCTGACCTTGGGTCACATCTTACTTGTGGGAGTAATATAAACACTGGCCTTGTGCCTAACTCCTGGAGAGGAGTAAATCAATACTCTCTGGCCCCACCTGACAATCACGCTAGACCTTATTTCTATAGTAACTGACCGGAAAGAACTGTTATTTGCTTACGCAAAGTGGCGCCTGCCTACCGCTTGCGCGCAAAACAACCAGCTACTTCTGCAATAAATATGCACCTTGCCCCTTTTCTCCAACTAAATAGCTTGTTTAAATTTGCCCCGTGAGGAGACAAATAAAAAAGGATATCCCGACTATCATCCATGGAAAACTATCAATATATATATTTCCCTGTTTTTCAGATACATCGCTCATGAAATGTGAGGAATTAAGGACAAAATAAGGGAAGCGAGAGTTACAGGCCTGCTTTCTACTCTCCTACGTGATTTATAACGAAACGTATCACCCACCCACCAAGTAAATAGAACAAATTGATACAATCAGAATGTTCTTTTATAATAATAGACATATATCTTATTTAAAATAGTCAGTTAAATTTGCATAATTTTATCAATTTGTGGTCACAATCGTTTGCAGTTTTAACAAGGTTTCGCACATCGTTATTGGAAGATGCGTTTTTCTATCTCTTATAAAGCTATTGTCCGCCGATGCTTTTGTCGATCTATCACGTTCAAAAAATGTATTTATTAGTTTTACGCCGCCTTTTCATTTCACGTTAAAGTGAAATAATTTAATGTGTTCTGTCCTGTCTATTATTAGTAGTACATCGACCTCAAATGTTCAGAGTTTCAAACGATTACTATATTATCAAACAAGTATATTTTTCCAGATGCATCCATTCAATGTGCACGTTTATTGATAGAAAATGCAATTTTTAACGTAAACGCGCCATATGGACCGACAGACAGACAGCCCGATTAACATAGAATATTATATGGATAGTTGGACGCATCTAAAATGTCCCTATTTACTCCCCCCCCCCCCCCCCCCTACGTGGGCAATTTGAGACATAACATCGGGTTTTCATGTGGGGGATATATAGATTATTTCAAAATAGGCAACCTGGATTTGACAAAAAATAAACATTTTCCAAGTCGAGAAGGATTTATTCTCTTCGGACTAAGAACAGAACAGATACTACGTTTTGAATTATTTATTTGCGAAAAATATAAAATATATATTTTGACAAACGAGGCACAAGGCCATGAATAGTGTTAGGAAATGAGGGTCGTTGGTCATTCTTTGTCAACTGTATTTGTTTGTCCTGCTCTTAGCTGGAATCATTGCAATCACCACAACACCACATATACTACACTTTGATCCTCGTCCGACGCGTGGGAGGAGTGGCACGTCGTACACGTCCGGTCTCTTTAAACGAGAATACACACAAAAAGAGAAAGAAAGCTGATCTTTATTTGGTATGTTTATTTATTATTTCAGATATCAAATCGGTAATGGAGACCACAGGAAATGGGTGCACTTATTGGAACGCAAAGTAACAACGGAAGTGAATTATTTTAATGGATGTAATAAAATTTGGAGACACGCTATGTATGGATTTTAATAAGAACTTAGAAATAGACTTTATGAGGCACGAACTGTGGCAATATGTGTATGTGTTAGTGTTATGCTGTATCTGTGCAGTTTGCGTAGGTTTAAGTAGTTGATGCATTTAGAAATAAATTCACAATTATCATATGATGGCCGTGTCAAATCTTAGCCCATCTCATTATTTCTGGCTGACAGTGGAGACATATACGAGGTGGATTACCACGAGCTAAAGTGTAGTATTCAATTAGTCAATTACAGGGTGACCCCCCAAAATGCCACCCACTGAATCTTAAATAAAATTCACAATTCTTTCCGCTGTTCAACAATATTTGGTACAAATAAACGTTAGTCTATCCTTGCCTTGTCCACCAAGTTTCACTTATGCATGCCTCACAGTTTTTGTTTTATCGCCGTTCAATGATAAGCACATCTGGATACGACGTGCAAATTGTTAACAACTCTGACACACTTTTCTCCTCGAACTGCTCTGTTTTGGGCTGTTATGGCCTTCTTCATTTCATGAATAATTGTTTTGTTAAACGTTATATTGGAAATTACCCAACATATAAAATGGGGAGTAAACGTCCGGTGAATGTGAAGCTCATTCAAGTTCCCACCTCCAAATAGTTAGATTATCATCCAAGTCTGCCCGCATATTATTGAACGGCTAAAAAACAAAGACTGAAACATAGTTCAAAGGAATCACTCTGTATCATAAAACAATAACATATTTTGAGAGCAAAGGAATACGATTGACTTGTCACGCAACTTCAATTAAAGCAACGAAATTATCAATTTGTAATTCCAAACTTTAAAAAATAATATTACAGTTGTATCATTCTGTATTTGTTCGATTTAAATGAAAGTACATGTTTTAAGTATTCAACGAGTAAACATATCCCATATCGTCATAAATTACCGAAATATTACATTATGTTCCATTTTATTTTGCTTAATTCAATCAACACCACTAGTACTAAACTGATGTGATAGAAGTTTTGATCATGTCCACTCTCGAATATGAACTCCGACACAAGTTTAAAGCCGGGTTTCGAATCTGGGGTTGTTGCGTTCGCTATGCCTAGCTACACTGATAGATTGTTAAATGACAAAAAAGCTTTCTGTAGATTACTATATATTTTTTTAAATTTTGATAAATACGAAACAGTCACTAGTTCATGAGCAATACAATGAGAGAATTTGAAATTATATATTAAAATGGCTGAAATAGCTTAAGAAACAGTTCGATAACTATTTGTTGAATTTGAACTTGAAAACGGTTATGGTGTAATCAGAAGGGAAGCAGTCTCAATGTATTGTGTTCCACATATGAGAAGTTCTAAAAGAAGAACACTGTTCATGGAAGTTCTATTTCAATTTTTTCATTACTTTTATTCATCCCAACAAGACATACTGCCACTGAAACGTAAGGGGCTACTGAGAATAAAAGGTCATACCTAGAGGTACACCCTAAGTGAGGAGGTGTGCAGCGAGATAATCTTCAGAAAAGCAATTATTATCGCCTATATAAAATCTTCTACCGCCATTTCGAACAATCTGTCCACGACTCTTACCTCAACGTTTACCGAACACGAAAGATATTGACAAGTATATCTCGATTCTTTACGGGTAGTTGTAGTTCACATGGTGACCTGTAAAGTGTACAGGTTTGACGAACCGTATAATTATCCTGTCTGAAGATGCTTTTAATGATTACTTCAGTATAATCTGCTAAACAACACATGGGATAGCATCAAATCAACCGACCATTAAGGCAGTTCTTGATAGAAAATTATATTAATAATTTGAAATTTATATGTACAAACAAGAATATAAATGTCTATAGAACTTTAAATCATGGGTGCCTTTATAAATTATATTTAATTGGCACATTCAGGGTGTTATCACTTTTCAAAGGCGGTCAATGAGTTTCGACTATGGGTATTATAAAACTATTTCGTCCTTGAAATGAAGGGGGGGGGAATTTATTTTTTTTAAACAACAAAATCAATACTTGATCTTAAAGGTCATTTATCTAATATATAAAGTAGAGACGTTTTTTCCCCTGTACCTTCTCGGAGAATAGGAAAATAACCACATGCATCACAGGCTACTAAACTCACCATTACATTACACTTATTCACTCGAGCGTGTTTTAGTATATCTGTTATTCTTTATTCCAAACAAACACTGAATATTACAATCGGCCCGGCCGCCACGACTCTCCGAAATACCAACTCCATATAGGTAGTAGTAAAAACTTTTCTCCCTAACAATTATGTACTGTGACTACACTCATCGACACCGGGAACTAATAAACACAGTATAATTTAACAAAACACCCATTGTTATTTCGTATTTGTCTGGCATTATTATACTACATAATATTAAGCAATACGTAAAAACTTAACAACCGCCCCCTTACACTCCGATGATTATTCGCGAATATCAGATTACGTTACTTGTAATTCCACCTATAACTTCTACATTTACATTCATTCCGGAATTAACCGAATGAAATTAACGAACACGGTTCCAGCGAGATTTAATCATTCAAGATGGCCTCTAGAATTTCTTGATCGAATCGACTTCTTACTTAATTGAATAAGCGCCAACATACTGGTAGAGCCCGAAATATTTACATTTTCCAAACCTACAAGACGTATATTATAGAAATCTTGGCCAACTCCTTTACTTCATCACCAAATGCCGTAAACTCTGTCATAGTTGAACTTTATATTCGGTCGATAAACAAGCTTAGCTTAATTAGGGGTATTTACACATACTTTTTAAACTGGAAACATTGGGGCAATGGTTTAGAAGTTAGGTTTCTTAATCGGCAGTTTCAGCGTCCGATCTCAATCTACGCTAAGACTTTTTTTTCTTTTTCGCTACGACCTTTTTTTTTATTATTTAAAACATTCCCCAACACGGTAGATGAACAATAGGCCGTTTCTTTTTTTTTTTTTATTCGACGTCATGCAATAGGAAGTACTTTCTCCGTGCAACGCCGGGCGACGGGTTCCCCTAGTCTTCTAATCTAATATATAAAGTAGAGACGTTTTTTCCCCTGTACCTTCTCGGAGAATAGGAAAATAACCACATGCATCACGGACTACTGAACTCGCAATTACATTGCACTTATTCACTCGAGCGTGTTTTAGTATATCTGTTATTCTTCTTTCCAAACTAACACTGAATATTACATTCGGCCCGGCCGCCACGACTCTCCGAAATACCAACTCCATATAGGTGGTAGTAAAAACTTTTCTCCCTAACAATTCTGTACTGTGACTACACTCATCGACACCGGGAACTAATACACACAGTATAATTTTCACAAAACACCCATTGTTATTTCGTATTTGTCTAGCATTATTTTACTACATAATATTAAGCAATCTAATATATAAAGTAGAGACGTTTTTTCCCCTGTACCTTCTCGGAGAATAGGAAAATAACCACATGCATCACGGACTACTGAACTCACAATTACATTGCACTTATTCACTCGAGCGTGTTTTAGTATATCTGTTATTCTTCTTTCCAAACTAACACTGAATATTACATTCGGCCCGGCCGCCACGACTCTCCGAAATACCAACTCCATATAGGTGGTAGTAAAACCTTTTCTCCCTAACAATTCTGTACTGTGACTACACTCATCGACACCGGGAACTAATACACACAGTATAATTTTCACAAAACACCCATTGTTATTTCGTATTTGTCTAGCATTATTTTACTACATAATATTAAGCAATACGCAAAAACTTAACAACCGCTCCCTTACACTACGATGATTATTCGCGAATATCAGATTACGTTCTATCTAATTCTACCTTCTACATTAAAATTCATTCCGGAATTAACTGAATGAAATTAACGAACACAGTTCCTGCAACATTTATTGATTCAACATGGCGGCTAAAATTTCTTGATCGAATCAACTTCCTATTTAATTCAATAAGCACCAAGATACTGGTAGACGCGGATACATTTACATTTTCTAAATCATACACCTTAAACACGCATATTATCGAAAAATTGCCGAAATGAATTTACTTCATCAAAAAATGACCTACACCGTGTCATTATTGAAGATTCCATTTGGTCGGCAGAATGTAAATGTTAACGTAACACGCATGTCAATAAACATGCATAGCGTTATTTCCCTATTTTCACATACACTTTTTAATTCGTACCCGTGGCGCATTGGGTAAGAAGGGAGGTTTACAGATCGACAGTTTCGGCGTTCGATCCCATTCTACTCTGCCACTTTTTTCTTTTTTTTTAAATTTAAAACATTCGCCAACACGGAATCGGGAGTGGGGGTGGAGAAAGAACTATAGGCCGTTTTTTTTTATTCGCCGTCATGCAATTGGTACTAATCTCTCCCGTGCCACGCCGGGCGACGGGTTCCGCTAGTTCATTATAAAATACTGAAAGATCGGATAATTCTTAACTTTAGTGTCGTTTTTAATCCGGGTCCAATTCATTTTTGATTACACGAAAATGTGTTTCACTGTCATTGCTCATCCCTAGCATTTGAAACAAACGGAAACAAGGGTGTATCTGCACGGCGAGCAAACACGAATCATACAAAAATAGGTACTTCTGCAGTTTAAGGACCGTGGTATTTTTTAGATAAGGATTTTAAAGTGAACTTCAATTTTTACGGTATCTTTTGTTTATTAAAGTGTAAGGTGAAAGTACAGAATAGTTTACAAAGCCCCCTCCCCATGTTAAGAATGGGTTTCTAAATAATAACGTTATTATATCAGCCCGGTCCGAAAGCTGCAGAAGTACCAAAAATTAACATACTAAAGTTATTTGATGTTTAGATTTTACTTTTAGAAAGAACTCTCCTGTCATTTTGTGTTATTATTTAGCTTTTAAAGCATCACAACGTCGTCCACTATAGAACGTGATACACCTGTAACAATCTGACACCGAAAACATTTCCTCTTTATATATCAAAGGTTTCTCTCTTTTGTTTAAAAAATGACTAAGTTATATAATATATGAGAGTTTTTTTTTCATTTTCTTTATATGAGAGTTTTTTTTCATTTTCTTTTTTCTTGTATGCATATTCCAGTATCGACGTAATATTGTATTCCTATAATATTGTCTTCCTATAATATACCTGTGTTGTATGACTAGAAAGGGGGAACGAGATCCTGTGAGTAACATCACGACTAAGAACTAACAGACGGGGGTTTTCCAGCTGCAAGCGTCTGAGGCAGACGTTTACGTGGACTCGTGTCTGTCTTCTTTCTCTCTCGTGGAATTAAAGGCGCTTGCAGGTCTTTTGATAGAAGTCGATTAACTTGGAGGACTGCAACGTCTAGTCACGAGCCCTGTGAGTCAGCCTGGTTGTTCCAACGCATCTCCCTGGCTATCGTTCGTGGCAACGCTATGTCAGTAACGGCGGCGTCACTTCCGTTATAATCGTCATCTGTTGACTCTCTCTTTCTTTGTCTCCCCCTCTCTCTCTTCCTATGTCTGTATCTGTCTCTTTGCTTCTCGTTCTCTCACATTATTGTTTATAAATAATTGGACTTGTTTTGGTTTGTCTTTACAATGGCAGCCATGATTGTTTATTTATTGTTGGTTTGAAATTGTATTTCTTGTCCTTGAATAAAATTATAATAAAAATATAATTTATAAAAAATAAAAAAATAAAATAGTCGATTAACACTGTGATATTCTGGGAGGACAGATAAGCTGTTAATAAATCTCTGAACTGTAAAAAAAAACATATATTGTTTCCTCTTGATACAATATTGTGTGAGTTTTTATAAATGGTAGAAGATCTGATGCACTAAATGTGGACGCCTCCTTTTACTTCAAGACACAGATAAACAAAGACGAGTCTGTGCCTATCTAAGAGACAAGCCTACGAGACATCATCGAACTAAAGTATTTCATTATCCACACAACCGAAACAATTACATATCTGTTGGCTATGCGTATGTGTTTGTACTGATATAATTTTGTATCTATGTGCACATAGTTATAGTGTCATAATTATAATAATTATTATCAAATTCGTTAATTACAAATACATTTGCCCTTTTTGGCAGGGACTATTTATCTGAAAAAAAATGAGATATTAATAGATAAAATAAAGTGTTCAATTGGAAATTCAAAGAGTTTTACTGACTACGAGAAAAGACAAATAAAAAAGGCGGGAGCGTACAACGATCTAACCGTTGTGAAAATGTCAGGAAATATAATTGAGAACAGAAAAACAAAATACTATTTTACCGCTTTTTTTAGAGCGACACGCGTTTTTAAGCAACGGTATTTATCATCTTTCTACTTAAGCACGGCATGACACAAGGTCATTTACTGTAGGTAAATCCAGCTTCTCGAGGTGGGCACTCTTGCATATGAAAAACTAGGGGTGTCTCAAGCGACTGGCAATCAACACAACGACCCCCTTGAAAGAGGAGGCAAAGACTGAGGAGTACACCTCCTAGGACTGAGCCAACCTATACCTCATTCCGACAATGAAGGAGGTTTCGTGCCTCGTCGAATACCGGAATACAGCTAAGGCAAACTTTCGTTGGTCTAAACACCTAAAGCATACTATGATCGCGACGACCAAAGTGCCAAGTATTCGCCTGCGCGGTGAAAAGACGATGAGCATGACGAGGGCCGCGATATTAAATCCTTACTCGTTCAGTTTGTTACAGGCAAAAAAAGATGTCAAAATAACAAAATAAAAATAAAAGGCCAAACAAGTAAACAAACAAGCACAAATATTATCTTCTAAATGACATTAATCTCAACGAAAGCTTGTAAAACTAGAACGAAGAACTTCCCAACAGTCAGTGTGGCCAAGATACATCCGAAAGATAAACAAAGAAGTGTAACGGCTCAATGTTATTGGTTCTGACAGAAAAGAAGAAAGATGAAGAAATACCGCGTGTAATGTCAGCAGATTCGAAGCGACAACAGAAACTCTTTCAGTCCGGTTGATAATCTCACTGACTCTTTGTGGCATCGGCTCTATACCTACCCCACCACGTTTTCTCACATTTCTAACCGTGTTCGGTTGGGTTGGTGATAAATACCCTGGTTGTCGATAACGAAGAAACGAATACAATACAGCTTTATAAAAAAATGTCTATCTTAATTAGCTGTTTATACACGTTTAAGAGATAAATGTATTTCGTATATCTTTTTTACGATTTGAAACCGGTTAAAATGTAACAATATTTCTATATCAGTATGTAAAAATAAGGTTAGCATAGGAAATTACTATGTAAGTTAAAGTTAAGAAGATTGTAGATAGTTTCTAAATGAAATGTGCTCTGACGAACTTGTGGTAAGAGTGTCCCCTCGACGTAAATACCCCTGACAGCAAAATCCCACCCCTTCACCAAAGAGGTGCCAAAATACTGGAAGGCTTTCTACTCTTATAGCTTCTTTCTTCGAAATGCCAGCTTTTAGCATTCCTTTCCTACTCCCTGTTTAATATGTACAAATATCTCGCTGCATAAATCCTGACTTAGGATACCCTTATACATCTGGCCCCTAATTTGTAGTAGTCCCTTACGTCTTATGGCAATGTGCATTGTTTGGGATAATTATAACTAAAACAAAAAACGTCGTGTTAGAATTATGTGCCCATGCAGTCACGGCAAACACTGGAATTCATTAGTAAAACGTGGCGAAGAGCAGATCAGATCTTTTACTGAATCAGGAAAGAGAATAGTGAACTCTATAGATAGATTCCCCCATGTGAGATAGGCTTGGGGCATATATATATATATATATATATATATATATATATATATATATATATATATATATATATATATATACTGTGAAAAAAAAGATTGTTGAACTCAAATGAATTAATGCTGTTCTTTATTACTAACATTTACGTCTACAACAAGAGAGATGAGGAGAAGAAACAAATCGCTGCAAGGTCAACAAACAACAAGGCTCAATTTATCCACGTGATGAGCTGCCGTCGTCCGGATAATCTACAGGTTTCAAATAAATTATCTCCATTCTACTAAACGAATAAAAAAAGAAGAAGCATTCACCCATGATGATTTTCGACTATGGGTATAATAAGACTATTCCATTCTTGAAATGAAGGAGGCGGTGTAAAATTATTTTAGTGACTTCTAAAATATATCTATTTAAAAGGAGAAAGTTTCTAGGGACTATTAAATTCACACACGATCCCCAGACGCATGTATATCAAAGTCAGGGTAAATAACGACGTTAGTTGTTTGCAATTCTTGCAAGGGGATGTCGACGTCCTCCCACATCCCAAACCTGGTATTCCCAAATAGTTACCCATCGAATACTGACCAAGCCCAACGTCGTTTAAAATCGGTGATCTAATTATAACGGGTGTGTCAACGTGATTATGCCGTGATTCGATGATGTGGCAAATAGAGTGAGGAAGAAGTTAGTGTTAGATGCCGAAAAAAAGTGGACACGTTCCTTGCGATTTTTATCGCCCTGGCCTTGCCTATCTATTATGCCGTTATTTCTTATGTTTTAGAAACAATACATACATACGCTGAGAATGATTCGGGATGGTTTCAGACGCGTAACCCATCGGATTAATTGAGAATATCCTTTTTTACTAACCTATTACTTATCCTTACAATCAGTGGTTTATTCCTGAACGCACTTGAATTTCTTTTAAAGCAGGCGACATTCGGATCAGCTTTGTTTGGCACAAATCCATTTAATAGTATACTTTAGGTCTCTTTAAAAACAGACGAATAAACAATGAAAACCAATCGCTTAAATGAGAGAAGCGCCTCACGGGCAAGCACATGATTTATAGCGAGTTCGATCCTCAGCGAATGCTTATTATTTTAGACGTTTTTGCACTAATACGTTACCACTTATCAAGGCCCCGGGTGACACTCGAGCATAAGAGTTAAATAGATCGTCAGTTAGACGATGATCATCCCCACGAAAGGATCAAGTGTGATAGGCAGAAGATTACTTAATAAGAATTGATTATTCAAAAGGGCGGCTCAAAAAGTATTTGTTCACATTAGACTTGAACACCACCATGCTGTAGTCTGTTGAGAAAAAGAATTGTGATATCTTGTTCCACAGATTGGATGTTCTAGGAAAGAAACCTATTTCATGTAAGCTTCGTTTAGCATTTGATAAAGAAAGAAGAGAGAGCGGGGAGACAATGGAATTTTTGTTGTTGTTGCAGCTAGATGAGTTATTGCTGTGAATAGTCTACAAGGTGGTACCAGGGATTTGAGCTCAGTCGAACACCTACCATGAACATATTGATACAGTAAAGAAAAGCTAGCAACATCTCTTCTGTGTGAAAGAGGTTGTAGGTTCGAGAAGAAATCATCCCTCGATAGATTGTGAAGTAGGCGGAACACCACCAGGATTACAGACTCTTTTTGAAAGGAGACTTTGCTGGTTTGGTCACGTTCTTCGACGCGCTGAAGAAGAATTTATTTGCAAGTTGATAGCCCAAATCGCACCCGCCGGGCTGGAAGAAGCACAGAGGTGGCATGCTGAAAACTTGGATAGGAACAGTGAGAACAGACATGGAGCTGATCGCTGACTCCCGCGTTTTTGCTGGAACTGGGAATTGCCGAAGCAGGCCAAAGCCTCAACTGCCGATCGTCAGGGATGAACGGCCTTCACGCGAAATGAAGATGAATGCCGTTACAGTTACAGATTTCGAATTTGATGTTGTACTCTGTCAAGACAAGAAAGAGTGCTCCATGCGGTACCTTCCCATATATGACTGCAGTACTCCATCTTAGGACGTATCTGGCTCTTATACAGGTAGACGATTGCGTCAGGAGTGAGGTACCTTTTGGAGCGGTAGAATGATTTAATCATCTTTCCTTGGGATCAAGTTTTACTTTCGTTCACATCGAACATGCTGGCGGGTATGAGAGAGAGAGAGAGAGAAAGGGAGAGAGAGAAAGAGAGAGAGAAAGAGAGAAATAAAGAGAGAGAGGGAGAGAAAGAGAGAAAGAGAGAGAGAAAGAGAGAGAGAAAGAGAGAAAGAGAGAGAGAAAGAGAGAGAGAGTAAGAGAGAGAGATACACAGACAGGGAGAGAGAGAAAGAGAGAGAGAAAGAGAGAGAGAAAGAGAGAGAGAGAAAGAGAGAGAGAAAGAGAGAGATAGAGAGAGAAAGAGAAAGAGAGAAAGAGAAAGAGAGAAAGAGAAAGCGAGAGAGAGAGAGAAAGAGAGAGAGAAAGAGAGAAAGAGAGAAAGAAGGAGAGAGAGAGATATAGAGAGAGAGATAGAGAGAGAAAGAGAGAGAGATAAAGAGAGAAAGAGAGAGAAAGAAAGAGAGAGAGAGAAAGAGAGAGAAATAGAAAGATAGAGAGATAGTGTGTGTGTGTGTGAGTATGAGACTTTTACGTAATGATACACTATTTTTTAGTGCTAGAATGTCAAACCATTTGTACTCCATGCCCAAACCATTTCACTTCTAATTTAAGGGTGCCACACAAACGTGTACCCCTTTTAGTTAATTAAAGCATAGTAATGTTAACATATTTTCTAGTTATGCATAAACTAATAACATTATGTATATACGTATATGTGTCTAAGTATAAATAGCAATAAAGTAATTAGCAAAGAAAAAACTAAAAAAAGACAGAAAAAATAGCGCAGCATCATGCTTCTCTCTATTTGATATTTCGTCGCAGTTAAAGAACTTTGTCGAGAATTGAACATTTATTTTACATAAAAAGTAACTCAGATGTGAGTATTGATTTGATATATGTAATATTCAATAGTTTGAGATAACTATTTTCTTAAAGGAGAATTAACAATGGTGATTGGAGTTTTAGTCGCATCTGTTGTTATTTTATACGTCATTGTAAATCAATTGAATTTCTATAATTAAGACGCCACGTTTAACTGTTGGCTCCATGAAGTTTTTTTATAATTACGGCATAGGTATACACCCGTGATAAGTATAATAGCTTTCATATTATTAGAACCCTGTGGTGACATGATTTAAAAAATATATATTTGATTTGGAAGCGTGTGATCATTAATGGGATTTTTCCGGAAGTCGGTGATAATTTTACATTAAATTTATATGCGAAAGTGCTCCCAAACTTTAAAGTCTTCTTGTATATTTATTTTCACCGCCTTGTTTTTTTCGGGTTGTTTACGTGCAATCGTCTGACACCATTAGAATCTCGTGTTTATATTAGGAGAATTAGAACAGGGTGAAGATCTCTTATGAAGCGTTTTTTAAATTGTCGTTTAAATCTCTGGTGAAGTGGAATGCTCTTTTATCTTTTTAGATGCCTTTTTATTTTATCTTTATTTTGTATACTAGTTTATTAGATTTTTTGTTTTGTTTTCACATAAATTATTCATGTAATGTGAGCTATAGTCAATAAAATGTGACTTCTGAATATATGTGTCATGCTGCGTGAGCGTACGTATATGTGTCAACTATGCGTGTATCTGTATTATGTATCTGTTATTAATTATTATGTATATGTATTACATTATTATGCACAACATTATTCTCATGTATCTGTATTATGTGTCTGTTATTAATTATTATGTATATGTATTACATTATTATGTATATGTATTACATTATTATGCATTATGTATTCTGTGTTACCTTCTGATCCGTAATTAATCAATCTCGATTATATTTTGCTGATATTTATTTATTTAGCTAAAACATAATTTATTATTATGTGTCTGTTATTAATTATTATGTATATGTCTTACATTATTATGGTATTGTTACACCGGCCGTTCTTACACAGGAGAAACTACACCGGTTGTCACTATAAATAGTGCGAGTCACCAGACACGCTGAAGACAAAGCACAGTCTAGTAACTGTCTAGCCAAGAGCTAGTAACTTTCTTACTTTGTTAATACACTTGTTAAACCAACCCTCGACTTGACTTCCTTTATTTATTATTTACTGTGGGACAACTTCACAACAGTTATTTAGTACATTGTTATTATTATGTATCTGTATTATGTATCTGTTATTACTTATTATGTATATGTATTGCATTATTATGTTATGTAGTACATTATTATTATGTATCTGTATTATGTATATGTTATTAATTATTATGTATATGTATTACATTATTATGTTATGTATCACATTATTATGCACTACATTGTTATTATGTATCTGTATTATGTATCTGTTATTAATTATTATGTATATGTATGACATTATTATGTATATGTATTACATTATTATGCATTAAATTATTATTATGTATATATAGTATGTATCTGTTATTAATTATTATGTATGTGTATTACATCATTATGTTATGTAGTACATTATTATCATAATGTATATGTATTATGTATCAGTTATTAATTATTATGTATCAGTTATTAATTATTATGTTATGTATTACATTATAATGTATATATATTACATTATTATGCACTACGTTATTATTATTATGTATATGTATTATGTATCTGTTATTACTTATTATGTATATGTATTACATTATAATGTTATGTATTACATTATTATGTACTACATCTTTATAATGTATCTGTATTATGTATCTGTTATTAATTATTATGTCAATGTATTACATTATAATTTATATGTATTACATTATTATGCACTACATTATCATTATGTATCTGTATTATGTATCTGTTATTAATTATGTATATGTATTACATTATTATGTAATGTATTACAGTATTATGTACTACATTAGTATCATGTATATGTGTTATGTATCTGTAATTAATTATTATGTATATGTATTACATTATTATGTCATGTATTACATTATTATGTACTACATTATTATCATGTATCTGTATTATGTATCTGTTATTAATTATCCTGTATACTCGTGCTGGTCAAAAAAATAGAACATATGTATAAAACTGTAAAAATCATTCCGTTTGTGATAATTTTCGGCTTTTAAATTGTGTAGGCGAAATATTCTATATGTAAATAACAATTACAACTAATTGTAATCATTGGTCATATTTGCATATGTCAGACTTTATTGTCACAGAGTAGTTTATTGTCACATTGGGAAATTCAACGTTTCAATTTAATAGAACATTATTCGTTGAGTAATCTTAAACTCAAAAAATGTCTGTGTTTAAAAAGATTTTGCAAGTAATTTAATCATAATCTCTCATTCTTATTGAGGACAATCTGTGAGATGTAATTGGTGCTAAAATATTCCTATCATACTAAACTTACTGAAATAGTTGTTTTACGATAGAAACCTTTTTTCATATCAATTGCAATGTCAGTTTTTCAATATTTCGAATTTCACAATAATATAACAAGACAGCTAAGAAAACAAAATAGTTTTTTTATTAACTTAAATATAAATAAAAATTAATCAATATTTAGTAGCAGCACCTTTTGCCTTGATAACAGCATCAATTCGCCGGGGCATGGAATCAACTAGCTTCTCGCAATCCTGTGTAGACACCGAATCCCTTGTGTTCTGTATTGCAATCTTCATAGCTGCAAGGTAGTAGGTTTTTCTTTGCGAAGCTTCCTCTTCATCTGATCGCACAAGGCTTCAATAACGTTCAAATCTGGCGAGTTCGCCGGCCATTCAAGAACAGAGATCGATCGTTCTCGGAGCCAGGAAGTTGTGGACTTTGCAGAGTGTGCCGGTGCCAAGTCATGTTGAAAAATGATGTCTGTGGCGTCACTGTCAAACTGATTATCCAGCACTTGAAGTAAATTAGCTTCCAGTATATCTTGGTACACTGTTGCGTTTACATTTCCTTTGATGAAGCAAAAATTACCAACACCCTTTGCACTCATACAGCCCCAAACCATGCAAGACTGCGGTAACTTCACAGACTTCTTGACGCATTCTTGGTTATACCGTTCCGTGGATCTTCGCCAAACACGTGGCCCTTGGTCGCTGAAGGAGATACAAAATCGAGACTCATCTGAAAAGATCACACGCCGCCATTCGTCTGTAGTCCAGGTTTGATGAGCAGTTGCCCATCGTAGCCTCTTCAACATCTGTTTTTTGTTAAGGAGCGGTTTGGTGGCAGCTATACGATTTTGGTATCCCAGTTGCCGGAGCCTTTAGTAGGTAGTGCTTCGTGAAACGTCGGCACCAGAAGCCTGTTTCCACTCTTTAGAAAGGTGGCTTGTTGACTGGAATCGACTTTTCTTTGCCTCCTTGTCCAGTGCCCGGTCTTGTCTTTCAGTGGTGCTTTTCTTTCGTCCGCATCTCTTGCGATTGCTGTTGGAAACACCCTTAACATCTTTCTGGAGCATTTTGGTCACTATCGATCTTGAACATCCGACATTGGTTGCGATGTCCATGTGCGAATTTCCTACTTCCCGCAAATCGAAGATTCGCTGCTTCTCAGGCAAAGATATGTTTTTAGAGCGACCCATACTGAGAGATTATGATTAAATTACTTGCAAAATCTTTTTAAACACAGACATTTTTTGAGTTTAAGATTACTCAACGAATAATGTTCTATTAAATTGACACGTTGAATTTCCCAATGTGACAATAAACTACTCTGTGACAATAAAGTCTGACATATGAAAATATGACAAATGATTAAAAATAGTGGTAATTGTTATTTACATATAGAATATTTCGCCTACACAATTTAAAAGCCAAAAATTATCTCAAACGGAATGATTTTTACAGTTTTATACATATGTTCTATTTTTTTGACCAGCACGTGTATATATTACTTTATCATGTATATGTATTACATTATTATGCATTACATCATTATGATGCATCTGTATTATTTATCTGTTATTAATTATTATGTATATGTATTACATTATTATGTATATGTATTAAATTATTATGTATATGTATCACATTATTATGCAGTACATTATTACTATCATATATATGTATCATGTTTCTGTTATTAATTATTATGTATATGTATTACATTATTATGTATATGTATTACATTATTATGCACGACATTATTATTATGTCAATGTATTATGTATCTGTTATTAATTATTATGTATATGTACTTCATTATTATTATGTATCTGTATTATGTATCTTTTACAATGTATATGTAATGTATATGTATATGTATTACATTATTTTGTTATGTATTACATTACTATGTACTACATTATAATGATGTATCTGTATTATGTATCTTTTATTAATTATATATATATGTATTACATTATTATATATATGTATTACATTATTATGCATTACATTATTATTATGTATATGTATTATGTATCTGTTATTAATTATTATGTATATGTATTACATTATTATGTAATGTATTTCATTATTATGCACTACATTATTAGTATGTATCTGTATTATGTATCTGTTATTAATTATTATGTATATGTATTACATTATTATGTAATGTATTACATTATTATGCACTACATTATTAGTATGTATCTGTATTATGTATCTGTTATTAATTATTATGTATATGTATTACATTATTATGTAATGTATTATATTATTATGCACTACATTATTAGTATGTATCTGTATTATGTATCTGTTATTAATTATTATGTATATGTATTACATTATTATGTATATGTAATACATTATTGTGCACTACATTATTATTATTATGTATCTGTATTATGTATCAGTTATTAATTATTATGTATCTGTTATTAATTATTATGTATATGTATTACATTATTATGTTATGTATTACATTATTATGCACTACATTATTATTATTATGTATCTGTATTATGTATCAGTTATTAATTATTATGTATCAGTTATTAATTATTATGTATCAGTATTATTTTATTATGTATCTGTATCATTTTATTTATTCGGAATACTATTGTCATTTTCGTTATTATATTTTCAACGTTTGGGTCGACTTTCTTTAGATTCATAGTTTCGAACTTGAGTAACTAATAATATAAATGTGATCTAACTATACAAAGATTAGACGTCACCCATTAACAGTAACTAATAATATAAATGTGATCTAACTATACAAAGATTAGACGTCACCCATTAACAGTAAGGCTAGAAGAACATCGAACAGCGGTAATACGTAGACAAATTGAAACGTCGAACATGACTGACAAAATATTGAGGAAAAAAGGAATTTATCTGCCCTTGTGCGCTTAAGTAAAACTTATATAGACAGAAGAATGTTGATAGTAAGACGTCTCATTTGAGATCATTTGTTGACATCTACGGAGAGGACACAACTATGTATGGCAGCACCTCGACGATCACTGGTAATCGAGATCTCGTAGATTCTGTCTCTTCGTATCTTGGGCATGTTAGTGCAGTGTGTAAAAAGTGGCTTTGCGCCTTTGATACCTCTAAAACTAGGATGCTCTCTTTTCACCACCACCGCTCAGACCTCTGTTTTGCCCCAATAAAAATGAATGGCTCTTTCCTGGAAAAAGCCCCTTGTTTTGATAAGCTAAGACGGAATTTCACTAGAAGCCTGCTAAGGTATCTGGCAAAATGATTGGATTAATCTACTGCTCTAAATGATACTTGACTCCAGATGTAATTCTCTACCTATGTAAGAGCCATATACGTCTTAAGATGGAATACTGCTGTTGCATATTAAGGTTACATAGTGCCCTCTCCTGTCTTTATAGAGTTCGAAATCAACTACGTAATATAGTGGGAGACTGATCTCGTTTCTCTACATCCCATTTCTTTCACAGACAAGACGCTGCTAGTCCCTTCCTACTCAACCGTTATGGCCATAGAAAGTGCTCGACTAGGTTCCAGTCTTTGGTTGTTCGTTGTAAGACATTCACAGTAAGAACTCGCATTTCTAGCACAACGGAGAAATACTTCCCTTTCTCTCTGTTCACGTTCCTAGAATCAGGCGGAATTTCCATGTACAGAGCTTCTTCGCCTGGGACACATTACCACGGGACTGCTTCCTTGCAGATTATAACTTGGTCGTCTCCAGATGGAATGACAGAGAGTTGTTTTTGTCGTAAACGCCCCATAAGCAAGTAATCAAACTCTATTCATACCACTGATCAATATTAGTACTCCCATAGTGTTCCTCACCTTTCATACCACTGATCAATATTAGTACTCCCATAGTGTTCCTCACCTTTCATACCACTGATCAATATTAGTACCCCCATAGTGTTCCCCACCTTTCATACCACTGATCAATATTAGTACTCCCATAGTGTTCCTCATCTTTCATACCACTGATCAATATTAGTACTCCTATAGTGTTCCTCATCTTTCATACCACTGATCAATATTAGTACTCCCATAGTGTTGCTCACCTTTCATACCACTGATCAATGTTAGTACTCCCATAGTGTTCCTCATATTTTGGCTGATAATCAATCAGTATCATTAACCCTTATTCTCGAGTGGCTCCCAACAGATTTTTTTTAAAGTAGATATAATGTACAATTAAATACAATATCGGAATCACTAATAACAACTAGTAGATTAGAACACCAATAAGAAAAGTGTAATATTAGTTCATACATTAGATGCATTGCTCTTTCTGCTTCTCGTGAAGTCGGTTCTCTCTATCGCTCTAAACACTTACTCACACCTGAAGCTATTCTCTATCTCTACACATCTACTATCAGACCATGTATGGAGTTTTATTTACTCCTCCCCAGGAGTTAGGCACAAGGCCAGTTTTATCTTACTCCCACAAGTAAGATGTAACCCAAGATCGGGCTGAGAAAGTGGGGTTTGAAAAGCCAGCGCTCGAGAGGTGAGCACTCTGGCCATTTAAAAATTGCCTGGGCAGCCCCGTCGGCATTCCCCGGTAGGGGCGCCTCAGCCAGTAAGCAATAAACTTACTCCTCCCCAAAGAGGGGAGGCAAAGCCTGGGAGCGTGGACCTCCTAGAACTGCACTGGACAGGCATGCAGTATCCACTGGAACAGATACTACACTTTGATCTTAGCCAAAAGGCCAAGATGGAGTACTGTAGTTATATTTGGGCTATTGCATCTATGTCCTATTTGAGGTTTATTTATAAGGTGCAGAGACGTATCTGTAATTTGATTGGTCCTACGCTTTCTTCTTCTATGCTCTCTCTCTCTCTTTCTCTCTCTTTTTCTCTCACAGACGTGATATTGTTAGTCTCAGTCTTGGCTAAAAATACTATTATGGCATGTGTTCTTTAGAATAGTCTGGTCTATTCCCTGCTTCCTTTGTTCCAGATTGTTTGACTCGTTGGTCTAGTGATCTCCCTTAATTCGCTGTCTTGATACCCCATTGTAATACAGTTCCCTATTCTAGTGGCTTCTTTCCAATATCCTGCATGCTCTTTACCGCTTAGAAAGTGGAAAATCCCGAGAAACAACGCTGTCTATATCTTCAGTAAAAACAATAATAAACTATGTAACTTAGTATTATTACGATACAAAAATCGTACATATTTCGGGCAAGATGTCATGGCCTGCTGGTTAAACGTCAGATTACAGACAATACTATCGAGGGTTCGATCATTTTTCAGGTTAGCAAGAAACACGTGTCCATGGATTACTTTTATGTACGAGAAAATTAATTAATAAAAATATATATAAAATAAAAATAATGACACGTCTTATTAAGAGGGACGAATGCGATATTCTGCATAATCTTTACCACCTAGGAAGTCGAAAAATACTAAAACAATGCTGTCTGTTTCGTTAATAAAAATAATAACAGAACTCCGTAACATATATCCAAATGAATAAATGTGAAAGTTTTTTTTTATCATACCTATATTACATACAAAAGGGCTCTATGTTATTTAAGTAAATAATAACACATTTAATTCGGAAATACTGTATATATAGTAGAGATTAAAGATCTTAATAGAAATGTATGTACGTCTGATTTGCATAATTGTTTTTAAAACTTTTTATAATAAATTATTGTTTGGTGTTATAGATATCTACTTTTAGTTTGCTATTGTTCCTATATATTTTTGCAATAGTTTTGTCGATTTGAACAGTAGTGATTAAATAATATAATCGATAAATTACCAAAACGTTTTTTTTAATATTTTGAATTATTTTCAAGGGAGGTAATTGGAATAGCAGCTGTTTTTTTTTTAATTATCTTTGTTGACAGTACGAGTGCAAAAAAAAAAAATATTGCGCACCGTAATATTTTCATGAAGTCTAGAAATGGAAAAAAATCAATAAAGTACCAATTGTAAAATTATAATTGCCGATTAATTCGCAAATTAAACTTCCTTTGTCTTTTTTTTAATTAGTCTACGTTTTCATCGTCCTTAATTATTTAAAAAACCCTGTCATTCTATACGATTATTCTATTTGTAGTTTTTAAATTACATTTCAATTTAAGATGTGGTAACAAAGTAAACATTTTTATTAAGATTTAATTTTATATCTATACTATTTTTAATTACCTGCATGTGATTTTAAGAGTGTTTGTTCTCTAATGTTAAAGTTAGAGAAACAAAAATACTAAGTTCTCTAAAAAAAGAATCGATATTAAATCAAATCTTTATTAATATTTGCTGCTACATCTTAAATTGCAATGGAATATTGAAACTACGAATCGAATAATCGCACAAGATGTCGGCTTTTTGAGAGAGAAATTTCGGACGCTAAAAACGTACACAATGTAAAAAGGAATGCCCTTAAACACATATTCCTATTTACTTGCCTTCACACAAGAGCAAAATAACACACAAGGTCGATGTTTAATGTGGGGTGATTAAGCTACCCCCAAAAAGCACCCTGGATTTGAACAAAAATTAAAATTGCTTCAGTTTAGAAGGACTTCTCTTTCACTGACTGAGAACAGAATAGTCAAAGTGAAACATCAGAACAGATACTACACTTTGTTCTAAATAGTTATATTGTTATTGAATTATCATAATACAGTTTTCAAAATAACGGTAAAGTTGATTTAATTGTAAAAGTATTGTTATCTCTTAGCTTAATTTGTAAAATTAATTTTCTTCCCTCACAAAATATATAAAAAAAACACAAACACATTTTTTTTTAAAATGAGGTTAGTTCATTTGTTTCCTCCGGGATAGAATTGAATTGATTTTTTTTTACTACAAAATTATGTTTTTCTTCATTAAAAAAAAGAATTGTATTCAAACATTATATTTATGTACCTCTACATACCCTTATGTTTTAAATCCAGTATTTTCTTACAATAAAGAAACACTTTAAAATTAATATTTAAAAATGTAAACATGACTATATATATGAAAGGAGTTAATTAAAAACTCCTTTCATCCTCGATTAATGCTCGGAAGGCGAGTAGGTTTTGCTAGTATATATATATATATATATATATATATATATATATATATATATATATATATATATATATATATATATATATATATATATATTTATAAAATACAGAAATTCAATGTATTTTATAAATAAATATTTACGCTCTTAATCCTTAAAAATCTCGGATTTCTTAATTAATCGAGCACTCTGCTGGATTTTTCCTGCCCTACCACACAGTACTTATATATATATATATATATATATATATATATATATATATGTATATATATCTGTGTGTGTGTGTTTGTGTGTGTGTGCGTGTGTGTGTGTGTACAGAAAGTACCATTAGGATAATATAGAAGTAAAGATGATTATAATAGAAATTAATAAAATAAGGAAATAATTGTTTTCACGATGTTAGATGTTATGGTTTGTTTGCAGAGAGTACGAGGGCTCCCTGAAAGAGTGGGTGAGAACCAAAACGAAATTCGGAAGTGACGTCACGACGGTGGAGGGCTAGTTGATTTCTTCTTGCTCCTGTTATAAATAGAGTCGGAAGTAAAATGTGGTCGCCCTGCTGCTCAGACGGGTAAGCTGGAAAATAAACAGGTGGGCAAAGTGATATAGTATCGTTTTCAAATTAACCCGGAAGTCTCTCGTTCTTCGTTATCCTACACAAAAAATTTGTCAATTGTATTATGTTGGAATAATCTGTTGAAACCAAGGCGATCCATAATACAGGCCCAGCAAACATGCGACTGGGGGTCACGATTGTGGGCGGACATTTGAAGACCAACATTACTACTAATTAATAATTAACGAGAACAGTGTTAGTAAGATATTTCTTAATAATGCCCAGTACTTAGTAACTATACATATTATTAGGAAGCATCTTACAATAATTGATTAATTTCCATAAAAATAAAGGTACAATTTACAAAAATAGAAAAGAACTAAGCTCACAAAAGATCACTTCATTCACAATGAATTAGACACATTTTTTATATTTAAGAAATCATAAGTAAATTGACTACTTAATTACAGAACATATAATGACATGATACAATCAGAAAGCAAATTCAACATTTTACAAAATCAAATACCTTATGAACAAAATAATGTTCGAAAAAAAAATTTTGATAATTTTTACAATTCTTTTTATGTTTTTTACGCATACATATTGTTTTTACAGAAGATGGAGAAAATGCTTATTACTTCATGATGCAATAATACATATCATACAGTCTTAACATAAACTTACATTAACAAGAACATAAAACCAATAAACTATATGTAAAAGGGGTGGGAATGTAAAAAATATCTGATAACGAGATGGAAAATTATGCATAAAAAATCAGATTCTACTTTTTAGGCAATTATGTGTGAACACCCTTAAAAACCTGGCAGAAAAAAGAAAAAGCAATTGTTCTATAATTTAGAGTGAGAGATCAGTTTTGCATATAAATTCATGGTAAAATGATCCCCTATTTTCGGGCCATTCTATGAGAGATAAATCTTGTGCGTCTTTTTGAGGGATTGGGGCTAGTAGTAGTTCTACTTTTTTAGGCGATTATGTGTGGTTTAACGACCTTGCCACTCGGACTTAGTGTCATTCATAAAAATATGTTCGTTAACTGCTTTAAATAAACTAGAATGGTCCGGAAATAATAAGATCATTTTACGTTAATGTTATATACAAAACCAATCCCCATTTAACATTTTTCAATAATTGTTTGTTTGTTTCTTCATCTTTCCGCTAGATTTTTCAGGATGTACACACGTAATCGCCTAAACAAAGTAGAATCTCGTTTTTCAGATTTAAGTAAAAGAACAGAGTAGTAATATCTCCCATTATTAACTAGTCAAACAAGTGTTATTGTGGGAAAAAATAACTTAAAAAGAGTTTATTAAATTAAAATAATTATGATGGACAAAAGTACCATTTCAGACTAGACCAAACTCAATGTTATTCAACATTTGGGCGAATACAGAGCGAAATTGGGAATAACATCCAACACTCTATATAGTACATTCAAGCTTAAAAAGTGATTGACTACCCCATCCTCAGATAGAATAATAAACTATGTAACTTAGTATTTTTACGATTAAAAAATCGTACATATTTCGGCTAAGATGTCATGGCCTGATGGTAAAACGTCAGATTACAGACAATACTACCGAGGGTTCGATCATTTTCCAGGTTAGCAAGAAACACGTGTCCATGGATTACTTTTATGTACGAGAAAATTAATTAATAAAAATATATATAAAATAAAAATAATGACACGTCTTATTAAGAGGGACGAATGCGATATTCTGCATAATCCTTACCACCTAGGAAGTCGAAAAATACTAAAACAATGCTGTCTCCATCGTTAATAAAAATATTAAGTATTATATATTATATATTTGTACATCCTCAGATAGAATAATTATCATAAGTAAAATCCTATGTCAGTTTCTGATATGCATCATTTCAATATGAAAATAGAGCTTGGGTTTATATTTCCAATATATAGTTTGTTTGATTCACTTAAAACAATGCAAGAACCACCACTAAAAGTTTTGAAATGATCTTTTAAATATTATTGATATGATAAAAAAAATATTTATACAATTCTCCTTACAACATAATCAGTATTGGTAATTCATAATTTTCCAAGCAGTTATAAGATATGTGTTATATTTAATCCCCTTTTGACATATATTTTTATTGGTTTTATTTTTGCCGTGTCTGTATTATGGATCGCCTTAGTTTGAACCCATCTACGGCGTTCGCATACTTTTGTTCATGACGGCGATGGTGATGATGACAGCAGCGCTCACGGTGTGCAAGACAGGCACCCACGTGCGTACTCACAATGGCGTCGGGTGAAAAGCAATAATCGAAGGTAAGCGAATATCGAACAGCAGGTGTGTTCATTGATTTCTGTCAAACGCTAGGTGTTCGTTGAGGCGGTTTCTGAATTGTCTTTGAATTAATATCACTTTATTTTCTACACAATCAATGCTGATTGAATTCGTAAACACAGACAAACACACACATATATGTGTGTGTCTACGTATGAGAAATATATATATATTTACAAAATGAGTTACGAAAGAATATATGGGTGAAATAAAATTGAATTAATGGATGAAGCAAATACACTCTCAATTGAGCATGATTAAGTCAACACAGATCGATATGGATCGATATTTAGGATCACTCCATTCCATTCATTTTCTATATAATTTTATTTTGTTTTATCTATACAAAAGTTGCTGTCCGCGTGATATGTAAAAAACTGTTAATACAGCCTACTATATTGTCCGTTTTATATGACATAATTGGTTTTTATTTCTCGGCTTGTCACATATCTTTGAAGTTAGCAAATTGGTTAGAGCACTCAGATTTGGGGTTAAAGTGACTCGGGTCCGTGGGTTCGAATCATGCGACCGTTTGAAAAGTTATCTTCCACACTGATAATTTCATAAGATTTTTACGTATGCGTATGTGGTTAATAATTTAAAAATAGTTATTATTAAATAATTATATATATATATATATATATATATATATATATATATATATATATATACACACAACTTTGTTTAAAAGATCCATAAGATGCCAACATCTTTTTTTGTACAATGAATAAAATATTTCGGACGTCGATATCCGTCCTTCCGCAATGAAAATAAGAGTCAGACATTGTTATATATATATATATATATATATATATATATATATATATATATATATATATATATATATATATATTAGTATTTCTCTACGCCAACCATTTAGGATCGAGCTCTCAAACGGCGACGCCCTCCCTTGTTATAATATGGAGGCAGTGTATTGTAGAGACAGTGTGATGGTAATACACACAGCAGCAACAGTGAGAATAAGTGTCGATAGTTTGAAAATTATATATATATATATATATATATATATATATATATATATATATATACATATCTATATATATATATATATATATATATATATATATATATATATATATATTTATCAATCTTTCAAAAAATAAATAGACAGAAGCTTTCGCTTGCTTCTGTTCAATTAAAACCTGCATTAATATATATATATATATATATATATATATATATATATATAGCATCTCTCTCTCTCTCTATCTATCTATCTCTCTATCTCTCTATCTCTCTCTCTATATATATATATATATATCTTTTTCATCAGAATCAATCTGCGCTACTTTTTGGAGGGTACACACCTGTTCGAATAGATGTGATCAGGTGTATAAATGCAAATAGCGGGATGTGTCCTCTTTTGGCGGCACTTTCAAGGGGAAAACAGATCAATGGTTAAACGTTGAAGCATATTCATTAAGTGTACCCAAAAGTAACACCCACCACACAAATGCAGAGGAGGAGTGACTGGGCGAAGGACACTGAGACCCCCGAAATAAATAACAAGCCTCGCCCTATTATGTCTATTATCAAGCACACTCGGTGATGACCCGGAATTTATTAGGGGATCGTGTACTCATGTTTTCGTATCATCATTTTTCATTTTTTTAGTTTATTAATGTCTTTCAATTTTCAGGTTATAAATTTTATTATGGTAATAATACAACATTGACTCGGTAATTTGATTCTTTTTTTAAATTTTTAGTTGATAAAATTATGGTTGATCTTAGTATATCATTTTATGTGTTAGTGTATCACCAGACAGACGGACAGACACAGTACATTTATATTAAATGATCATTGAAAAAAAAACCTTTTTGTCAAACAGATGACAACTTAATAAGTTAGTCTATCTAATAAAAGGCAATGTACGTGTGTCCGGTGTTCTTCGCGGTATGCAGAATAGAAAGAAGACGCGAGGAAAAGAAAAAGAAAAACAACAATGTAAAACCTACGTAGGGGAGTAGGTAGAAGAAAAGTGGGTAAACGCTGTAAAACACGAGTTCAAATGTTCATAAAATCATGTTATGAAGTAAATAATTACGTCCTGTTTTAGGGCAAAATTGACTTTTAATGGTTCCGTGTACTATTGTTTTGTTTGGTTACGGACTATTACTACTTTTTCTATTTCTACTACTACTACTACTACTACTACTAATAATAATAATAATAATGATAATTACATTACTACTCCTCCTCTTCCTACTACTACTACTGTTACAGTACTGTAGGGCGCCATTATGCAAGGCACAGTAGGTTAACTAGTATCAAATAGCTAATTTTGTTATTGAAAAATAGGTTTTGTTTCTGGACTCAGAAGTGAGTTCAGAGAAGAGTTTGATCCAAGAATAGTCATAATAAATTTAGACACCTGACGTGACCTTGGAGTCAGAGATCAGAGTGAGTCGTTTTTGTCCCCATCTCGTGCGTGGGAATGATGATTACGTCACCACGGAGAACAAGAACTTAGCTTTTTAGAATCAGTCTGAGCTTAGAGGCGATACCGTTCAGACCGGGTGCGAGCATGTAGCCGGCAAACTGGTAAGGCCCCGTTCTGGGAGGGCAGAAGATATCCCAAAGGGAACCAAAAAATAGCCGAAGCATGAGAGAGTCGAAACCGGAATCCCCCTGACAGCAAACGAACTAAGAAATAAGAAACTTGTGTGAAAATAAAGAAACTTGTGTGAAATTTCCCTTCAAAAAAATTCGTGTCTCGTGTATTCATTCTGTCTAGGACAGACCTCTTCCTTCGATCAAGACGACACAGCCAGCGAAGACTAGACGAATCACAGGCCAAGGAAGAGAACAGAAGATAAGGTAAACCTTGAGATTTATTTGAGAAGAACTTTTTATGAACTTTAAGAAATGTATAATGAACTTTCCGTGATTTGATATAAGTTGAACTGAAGCGTTTATAAATGGTAAAATAACTCTTTCGAGACTGTGAACAGTACGTTTTTATATGTGGAATAAGATTTATAAAAGATATATGTGAACATTATGTTATTTGATGCCGAGAGCGTTAAGAGACGTGTCGCAATGGAAGATTCGTTATTTGAAAAATAAGATCTGTAAATGGTTATCGTACGTATAAATGAACAACGGCCGTAATTGAAAAAGGCTTGAGATGCCGTGAACAGATTCGTGATTTTAAAAAGGCCTGAAAGGCCGTAAATTGATACGTGAAGATTTAAGACTGTGGTTACGAAACGTATAGAGTAAAATGATATGAGTAGACATGTAACGTGTATCGTTACACTACTACTACTACTACTAATAATAATAATAGAACTATTAATACTACTACTACTAATAATAATAATGAACATCCTAATACAAATACTACTAATACTCAGCTAATACTACCACTACCATATACTACTACTACTACTACTACTACTACTAATAATATTAATAATAATAATAATAATAATAATGGTGATAGTACTATAACTAATAATTATAATGATACAACTACTACCGCTAATAATAATGATAATAATTATATTACCAATCATAATATTTATCATTATAATAATCATAATAATAATATATGAGATATATCTAGCAAAAATCAATATTATCAGAAGCAGAAAGATCATCCACTGATAAAAATGCGATTCTACCAGTTTTAGTTGAGTAAGTAAGTTGGAAAATTCGATTGTGAAAATAATTAAATTAAAAATATATATGTTTAAACTGAAGGGGTTCTAAGTTATTATTTCCTGATTAAAATATACGCTAACACTTGTGATAAAGAAAGTAATAACCTATTATTTTAAGGCTAAATTGTCTTTTAAAGTTCCAGTATACTAATGTTTTTATGCCACACTACTACTACTACTACTACTACAACAAAAACAAATAATAATAATAATAATAATAATAATACTTCCCTCTCTCCTCCCCCCAAAACATTTAAATTTAAAAGAATTACAAATTATTATTTTTATTTTTAAATAAGGAAAGAGAAAAAGAAAATAATTAAGGAAAAAAATGAAAAAAATGAAAAAAACTTTTTTTTAATTTTTAAAAATTAATTTAAAAAAAAATAATTTTATTTATTTACTTATTTATTCTTTTTTTTTTTTTAACTGGTGCCGGCCTAGGCTGAAACCAGACAAAATATTTGTAGAGGGTCGAGGAGGATGAGAAGACCGAGGAGGGACATACAAACCAGACCTCCACTGGAAAAGTGCAGAGAATGCTAATAATAATAATAATAATAATAATAATAATAATAATAATAATAATAATAATAATAATAATAATAATAATAATAATAATAATTCTCATAATAATCAAAGAAAGGGTCTTCCTCAAGATGGGAGCCATTAATTTCAATTGGGGCCAAGAAGGAATCAGCGTTAGTGGTTAAAAGAAACAAGCTTTGTTTTGACGCATTACACGAAACCAGGCACTATTTCCCCCATTGGACCACGTGCTCAAGGTCAGAAGAGAGAGAGCATCAGAAATATCTTGGTCATTGCTGCTCTTCAATGTGTTGCCATACATGATTGCGTCGTCTGTATAAATGCTGAAAATTGATATTAGAATGTGATTTGGCAGATCATTGATGAAGGTCAGGAAGAGGGTTGGGCCCAGTATGCACCAATGAGGCAGGCCAGCGTTTATTATAAGAGCCTCGGACCTTTGTCCATTAACGACTACCTTATACACCCACCAGATAGAAAGGTTTTGATTGATGAGAAGACATTTCCAGATATTCCACAGCTCGCAATCTTGTGAAGTAGATATTTATGCAATTTCCAGTAGCTTCTTTCCAAGAACCGCAGGCTTGTGGAACTCTCTTCCTGCTGACTGTTTTCCTCCTATCTATAACATTGGTCTTTTCAAAACTAAAGTCAATAGACATCTGTATTTTCGATAATCATATTTGTTCTTGTGAGATCCTTAGATCGAGTGGCTTCATGCCTTGTCTGGAGCGACTTCCATAAAAAAGACTACCAAATGCCTTTGATATTTCAAGAGCTCTTGCTAAAGCAACGACGCCCCCGTCAATAGATTCACTGATCCCGTGTGATATTACAGTCAGTACATCAGCTGTAAGTCTCGCAGGACGAAAACCATATTGCTGTAAACGAGTAGGGTGTTTTTGCTAATGTGATTTGCTGATGTGATTTGCTGATGTGATTTGCTGATGCGATTTGCTGATGTGATTTATCACGGATTCAGGAAACTTAATCATGACACACAGGTTGCTGATTGGTCTGTACTGAAATGCAGAATACAGATCTCTAGTATCCTTAAATACTAGGCAAACTAATGAAGCTCACCAAGGTGTTCAGAAACATTTATCTTTTAAACAATGTTTTGACAGCTTTTTAATAATATAAGCTACTTCTAGTTGCAGATTTTTAAGCACTATTATTGGAATGTTGTCAAGGCCAGTTGTTTTGCTGGCATCAAGGTTATTGATAAGCTTGGCAACATACCGGGCAGATATATGGATGTCGCTCAGAGTTTTTCAGTCTTAGGGGGGAAATTCAGTAGGTAGGCGACCCTCATCGCAAAGGGTAGAGTTTGATGCAAAGTTCTTACGAAAAAGTGTGTCTTCGTTGGATCCTGACGAAATCACCTTGATGATGGTTGGGATAGACGACACTCATCTATCCAGGACTTTGTTATTTGAATAAACTCGTGGGAACGAAGCCTCTGCTCAGCTAATTTATCATTAACGTGTTGGGCATATGACACCTTCGTATTTTCTATAACACTTTTGCAGAGTTTAAAAACGGCTTTAGTTTCAGAACATCTATTTCGTTTAAAGCAATTGAAGTAGTGGTGTTTGTGTGCAATGACAGCGGAACACTCTGGAGTGTATCACTGTTGGCTGTTTGCTTTCTGTTGGAATTTCCTGGAGGTTATTAAGCTCTCTATACCAAGGGTTAACCAATCAGTTTAGTCAGATGCGATAGAGGATACATTTTATTGAAAATTGGAATGCAGGGATATTTCTTATATGAACTACATGAGGCCGTTCCAGTCAGCTATAGAGTATCGATACACTGTGCGATGGAGAAAGACATCAAAGGTCTTGTTACACTTAGTTTTGATCTTAATTGAGATAATTTAGTGATCGGAAGATCCCAGCAGAGACAGAACGATGGATGAGCATAGTTCAGGGGAAGTTGTCATAAAAACATCAAGAAATTATCCGTCGGCTTCGGGTACGAAAGTGGGGTTGTAAACAGTCTGTGTTAGATAATACACTAGGGAGAAATGATGCCAACATCTCCCTTCATAATCTGTCTTGTTCGAGTGGATTCGCCATTCAACATTGTGAACATTGAAATCTCCATAGACGTGAATATTGGCAGAGGGAGGATATGGTAAATTTTCTCAAAGATACTCTCAAAGATAGTAACTACATCATTGTTGAGTCAATATATGGAAAATATCAATACAGTGCTGTAAGGGCTACTCAGAAGCACATATAAGACAATTTAGGGTCTTTCTCGTGATGTCAATGCCACATAGTAATTCATCCCTAATGTGGGCACATATTCAATAGCCATGACGATCCCCAGGGTCAGGTTAGGATGTCATGTTCGAGTAACCTTTAATCATGAAATTATCTACCGAAAGAGACTGGCCAATTCAAGTTTCGCACAGGAACAACATGTCGGTTACGTCTGTCGTAATTTGATTTAAACCTCTTGAAGATTGTAACATAGACCCCTGATGTTGGAGAATGAGACTTGTAGTGGAGTTATACGTAGGAAGTTGGGGTTCAGGGTTCACGTTTATGTTGTGTATTACTTGTCTGTTGTGTTAGTTGTCATGTTGAGTTTGGTAAATCTGTAGAAGAGGTCAGCAGAGTTGTTAAGAGCAGGGCAGAGAGAGAGAGAGAGGGGGGAGAGAGAGGGAGAGTATGAGTAAAGAATAGAGATTTTCTTTGAAGACGATTGAAGAAAGAGAGACTGTAGCAGTTCTCACTAATACAGCATCGAGAGAGCTCGCCGGACACTACTGCTAGCTCAAGACTCCATTCACCAAATGGAAATATCGCAGCCTCGGTATTATACACCTACTAGTAAGACAGCCTCCTTGGGTGTTACTCCAAGATTTGGGTCATTTACTGTAAGACTTATAACGTCAGTCAGGCAAAACATTTACTTCCAGCACTCTTATTAGTGGCATGGCAACAAGAATAGAAAGATAGTTACCCAAGTCATATCCAGCTACTGCTCACACAAAACTGCGACCGAATAGATAGTGTTTTTTTTTTTCATCTTTTTCAAAAACATCGCTCATGGTAAATGAGGATTGAGTGACAAAGAAGAGTAGGACTTTTCTACTCTTCCTTAGTTTGGTTTTACATAATAAAAACCTAAGTGTTATACTTAGTATAAGTTGTTCTTAGCTATTTTGGGGAAATCTAGAAATAGGTTCCCCTCCCATAGAAAATGAGAAATGAAAATCTGTATTTAGTTCCAAAACGTGGGGTTGGCAAAATAAGAACTAGATTCAGCTTATCGTGTGCTGCGACAAGAACATATTCCATTAGTAGTAGTAGTAGTAATACTAATAGTAGTGAAAACCAAGGGAAGATTACTTAGTGATACTAAGTTTTGTTTTTCTTTACTTCTTTCGAGTTCTTCTTTATTTTCTAACTTTCCGATTTGCAGATCTATAGATTCTATCCTTTCGTTCAGTTTAGGCAGCCTACTAGATTCAGAAGGTGGCTGAGATATTTATGGTGGCGGATTTAAGTTAGTAATGTGTATCGGTGTTTCTCTGAACTGCCCATGCAAAGTCTGAGGTGAAAACCAATTTATGGTGGCAGACTGACTCTTCAGCACAGTTAAGTAGCCGAGGACCAAATAAATAAATAAGACATTATGGCAATTACATAAGATTCTAATTTAAAAACGGAAAGAAACGTGTTTCTGGGGGTAATTCACAGCCTACTTGAACAAAACCCACGAATCATATTAACGCCCACGTTTACAGAGATAAAAGTAATCAGATGAAATCTCACAACATTCATGCCACACACCCGGGTTAAAATCGTTCAGATACGCATGAAAATCGTCAAAAGCGTTATAGAGGTAATACAAGCCAAAAAATCAAAAATTCTGATATCTGAAACCACATGTAAGTTGTTTGCGCTGAGAAACTGGCATAAAATCACAGCATGATATAACGCTACTCTATCATTGTTTTAATTATTTCTTTTTCAAAATAACTCTTTAACGGTTTGAATATTGAATATTAAGCTTTGGTTTTCTTTAGAAATTGATTTTCATATTGTTATATACTATATATATATATATAGTATTTATAAATAAATATTAATTATTTATTACCTACAAACATCGATGTTTCATGCTTACGCAATCTTCAGTGTAGGGAGTTAATTCCCGACGGTCGGCAGGCGCGAACTCCGATCACAAATCGCAGTCAAGAGTCTTACCCGTCGGCCACCGTCAATTAGCTTGGAAGTTAGGAGGAATTTAACTTTGTAAATGCCAAGTCGGCGGGTATTTACAACGAGCAATGAATAGTGATCAACAACAACAAACCGTGTTTGATCTTGCAATGAAGTTAGTGGTACTGCTTGTTATTACACTCTCCAGGATGCCCGGCCTTAGTAAAGGGGGCTATGATAATATTTATAAATAAATATTAATTATTTAATTTCCTATATATATATATATTTATATTTATATATATATATATATATTTCATTAAAAAAAGCAGTTATAGTAGCAGTAGTAAACTTATATTGTAATGCCACTATGAAAAAAAAGAAAATATATTGTTTCCTACAGTATACGAAACTGCAATAAATACCTGTCAGGATACAGACGAATATATATATTAGATCCGCCAAATAATATTGAATGGAAAATACTTTATTGAATGGTATTAAAGAAAATATAATATCTTATAACAAGAGAGTGGCGAAATATCTATGTGCGACGAAAAGGACCGATATTAATACTAATATTAAATTCTGAGATATTAGACACCCCCCCCCCTTACTATCACGAAAGAAAACCCTTAATCTACGTCTAGAACAAAAATTACAGATAATTGAATTGAAAGACGACTATAAAATAATGAACAAATGTTCACACAAATGTAGACATATGATTAAATATTTACTTTTTTTTACCTCTCTTTATGTATAAATAAGAAATAACCACTTCAGTTTTACATCTGATTTTAATTATATTTAAACTGTAAACAATAATAAAGCATGTAAGATTGATTACTTTTATTAAAATATGTTACTAAGTATAAATATATTTTTACATTTTAACATTTCCTTAACTTCTCATTTTCCGTTTTTTATTACTATATGCTTGCCAAGCCCGTCTTGATGACAACTTTTAATTTAACCGAAGCGGATGTTTGTTGAGGTTTTATAATTATATAATACTTGAATATCGTAATTATTTTTTATTAGATCGACTAATTCTTTTTTTTTCTTCTTCTTCTTCTTCTTCTTCTTCTTCTTCTTCTTCTTCTTCTTCTTCTTCTTCTTATTATTATTATTATTATTATTATTATTATTATTATTATTATTATTTGTACTCACTAAGAGTTATTATATAAGTCATCTTCACTGATTGCTTACCGACAACAACCGATGGTGTTCCCTGGAGTCTGAGTGACAACAAGCCTCCTCAGATTTCCAGTAATCCAGACCTAGTGCTATCGCAACAGCCCCCTACCATAGATTTCTCGCTGGTAACGATTATTGGTCTCATTAGGATTTGGGTGGCAACAAGTCTCCCCAAGGTCCCAGTACTCTCCGCACTTTTCCAGTGGAGGTCTGGTTAGTGCTCTCCCTCCTCGGTATTCCCATCCTTTTTGATCCTTTACGATTATTTTGTGTAGTATCAGCCAATGCTGATGACATCACTTTTTTTGTGAGGGTGTATTTTATTAAATTTCTTGCACTTTCTGTTCCTTGGCTCTTGTGGTGGCGTTCTTTCTGTGTGTGTTGTCTTCCAATTGAAACTTGCATATGACTTATTAGTATTCGTAGCTTATGTGGGGTGGTTACCACACACAAGTTTTTACTTTAAGATTTGAGATTATTATTATTATTATTATTATTATTATTATTATTATTATTATTATTATTATTATTATTTGTACTAAGTAGACGTTCTCACACACGGCATCATCGGTGATTTCTCACTGATAATAGCCAGTGGTGTTAACTGGAGTCTCAGTGACAACAAGCCTCCCCAGATTTCCAGTACGTTCCACTTTTTTTCGATAACCATTGCAAATGACGTTGCGGTATCGCAACAGCTGCTAACCATAGTTTCTCGCTTGTAACAACTTTTCGTCTTCTCTGTGATTTGGGCGCCAATAAACCATCCGAAGGTCTCAGTACTCTCCGCACTCTTCCAGCAGAGGTCTGGTTAGTACTCTATCTCCTCGGTCTTCCAATCTTCGTTGACCCTTCATGACAATTGTGTGTGGTATAAGCAGAGACTGGTGCCATCACTTGGGGGTGTAGTTTATGAAAATCTTTAGCGGTTTATGTCTCTTTGAGTTCACGTGATGGTGTCCCATCTGTGGTTTTGTTTTCTTCCTATTGTAACTTCCATGTGACTGGTTATCGTTCGTAGCTTATACTGGTTGATTTCCACATTCGAGGTGTTTTTTTCAGAATGCAAATGTTTTAATCATTGCCGTTATTTGTATGGTCTCAGTGATCCCTTTTGATTCCAATATTTCCTAGTCTCTTTCCCAGTTTTTTGGAGGGATTCTTCCTAGTGCTCCTACGATTATTGGTATTATAGTATGACTTTCTTCATGCTACATATCACAGTTCCGTCGATTCGCTTCGTTTTTCCGTTTCTTTTATCTTCACTCTGTGGTCTTCTGTAATGGCTAAATTTACGATTTGGCTGGATTTTTCTTCTTGTTAAGTATTATGGCATCCGGTCACCTTGCTTGTATGAGTTTATCTGTTTGCACCTCTATGTCCCAGAGAATCTTGTGATTTTCGTTTTCTGTTACTGTCTCTGGCTTATGTTTTTACAATTTGTGCACGTATTCGAAATGCATTCGTTTGCATAGTTCCCAGTGTACTGCTTTCTCCGCGCAGTCGTGTCTGCTTTTTGTATTCTTTCTTTGGCTATTTGCTACATTCATTTATTATGTGATTTACTGTTTCGTCTCTTTGTCCATATAATCAACATTTACTTTGTTCCTGGGGTTGAACTGATTGTTGCTTTAATGTAGTCAGTCCTAATCGAATTGTCTCGTGCAACTGTCAGCAGAGTTTCTGTTTCTCTGTTCAGCTGTCCTATTCTTAGCAGTGCCCCGGAATGTAGGTTCGTCTTTTTCAGGTCTTGTCATGAAACGTCCATATAGCTGTTTTTTTTTCTTCTAACTTTTCTGTTCTTATCTTTGTTTCTGGTTTCGGTTCGTTTTGGGTTGTTCATTTAGACAGTGTCTATTGCTGCGGTGATTAGCCTTTATCGGTTATGCATTTCTTTAGCTGTACAAACAAGTTATCTTCCTATCTAACCCTAACCCTAACCTTCTTCTCACGCAAAGTATGTTTGTATCGTCTTTTGGGTGTAGTTCGTTGTGCACAGTCATCAATTTTCTAGTCTTCTTGTCAAGGTGGCTGAGTTGTTCTTTAGTCCAGCCTATGAATGGTCCAAAGTATCTTATTAGTGATACTGACCAAGTGTTTATTACTTTTACTAGGTTTCTCCCATATAACTTCGTTTCTAAGAGATTCCTTGTTCTCCTGAGATATTCTTTTCCAATCTTCTCTTTCGTTTCTGTGGATTTGGTGGTGTCTGCTTCCAGAACTTCAAAATATGTATAGTTATCCTCATCTTCTCTTGGTTGGGCAGTTCCATTCTCTCTATTGTCTTTAATTTTCTCCTTTTCATCTAAAGCAATGCACACTTTTCTATTCAGAATTCTATTTGAATGTCATGGCTGAAGATTCTGATCGTATTAATCAGCTGTTCCAGTTTCTCTGTGCTTTTTGCAAATAGCTTCAGTTCGTCCATGCACATGAGGTGGTTTATTCCCTGTTCTTTGTCTGTAAACTTTTATCTGGCATCACGTTTTCTGAGTATTTAGTTGAGTGGCACCATAACCATGATAAATAGTAGTAGTGATATGGCGTCTCCTTGGGAAATGCTTCTCTGTATTTTTGTGTCAGTTAAGTTTTGTACTTCAGCTGTCAGTTCTAGTCTACATGTTCCCATTGCTGTCTTAATAAGATTAATACTCCTATAAGGTATCTTGTAAATTTTTAAGCATTCGATTACCTATGCTTGAAGACATCTGTCGTAGGCTTTCTTGTAGTCAATCCATGCCGTAGATATGTCCTTTTTCCTGCTTTTTACATCCTTTATGTATAGAAGTTATCCTTTTTTATCCCTGGGGATCAGTCCACGATTTTTCAGAAAGTAGTAGATTTGCTCTCTCAGTTGTGCCGTTAACATTTTCCACATTGTTGGTAAACAGGTTATTTGTCTGTAGTGTATTGGGGTCCTTCTCTTTTGTGTGTCTTTTTGTATTAGCGTTGCCCCTCCTTTAGTCTTCTACTCTGGTACAGCTGTTTTGTTGATACATCCTCTCAATTTCTGCAATAGCCTTTCATGTAGGATCTTGAATTTTTTAAAATGAAAATATTATTATCATTGTTATTCATAATAATAATAATAATAATAATAATAATAATAATAATAATAATAATAATAATAATAATATGCAGATTGTGTAATGAAACTTTAGCGCATATTGTATCTGAATGCATAATGCTAGCACACCACCGGCATAAAAATGGAGACACAACAAAGTCGCTCAGGTACTACACTGGAATATATGCAAACTTGATGAATTAATAAAAGGAAAGTAATAATAGACAGTGTATATGTTAAACATTCTTTTAGCTAAAATATCATTAAAAATAATTCTTAAAAACTTTAATCCTGCGTAGTAACAATATATGTAGATAAGAAATATTTACCTTGGCTTTAATAATTAACTTTCTAATGAATTTCAATATAAATAATTAAACAATGACCCCTTCTACGTTAATAACTTCGAATAAACCTCCAATTAGTAATATTCCACTCCTTCACTTTCAAGGTCTCCAGATCACGGAAGGAGTTCTACTCTAATAACTTCTTTCCTCGAACTGCTAGCTATAGTAATACGCTCTCTGCTCCCAGTTTACTCTAACTGTAACAACACGCATAAATCTTAATTTAATGTGAACAAACATCTCATTGAACTATGGTAAATACCTCAATATGAAATCTCTCAGGTTGAGAGATGTCGTAAAATATCCGAATTAAATCAGTTTGTCTGTAGATCTGAAGATTCATTTGTCTATCAAATTCAAACTTTGTTATTACTTATGCACCGTTTGTCTAGCCTATGAGGAGAGAGATGTAGTTATCTAACTAAAAAGCAAGTTTGCTGGATACGAAACGTTATTTTTATCGGAAAATATCTCAATGTATAAGTGCTCTGGAATTAAATATTAGTATCGTAACAGTTCTTATTTACTGGTATTTTATAGTGTATCGTTATCTTTCGAGTATGTTATAGACTAGCTCTCTGACAAGATAATTAAAACAATAAGTGGCCTGAATTTTAACTCGGAGAAAAATTGAGTGTACGACTTTGAAAAATATATTTTTTGTGTTGTATGTGTGCGTGATTGTGCAACGTCATAGCTCACGTATGTAAGAGTAAAACCCTCTTTTTGTAACAGGACCAGAGGTAGATTAGGTCACGGACAGTTGACCAACCTTATCCAGCCGCAATATGAGAAAAACAACGCTCACAACATGGACGTGGAATGATAGAATAACAGAAAAATATGATGAAAGACCTCGAAGACATTTTAGAAGGAACAGCATCTGAAACTAGCATTGTAACTCTCAAGATTTTCTAAGAAAAAAAGAACCTTATACATTGCATCAATTCACCAATCTGCATGGTAGGTTTGTTTTTTTGTTTTTTGCTTTGCGGCATATCACCCCTTTTCAGTTATTTAATGTTGAATCCTGTCATTTTGGTATAAGTTTTTAAGCTTGAACTTGTTCTAGTATTTATTCATGGTGTTAGGTTTTTACGAAATATCAACCCCTTTTCGTTTTTTTAATGCTTAATCTGGTCATTTTGGTAAAATTATTGGGGAGGTAGTAAGAGGGGGGTGTTTTTTGTTTTGTATTAAGCTTTGCAGAACATGATTGATGTTTGCAAAGAGAAAACTAACAATAAAACATGAATGTTTTCTGTATTTTAGGTCAACAATCCGATATGTTGAACCATACTTATCTGGTAGCACCAGCCTGCATGATAGACTGGCACGAACACTAGTGAGATATATGTGTTAAATAGACGTTCCGCAACTCACCTTAATCCAAAAAGAAGAGAACGATGACAAGCAATCTAAAAAATGATAACCTCCTCCTAAATATGTGAAATATCTTTACAGCATAACTTGCGAAGAGATCTTACACTTCATTTATCACCGCAGATTTATCAATGAGGGAGGGAAAGGGCGTCGGAAAAACCGTGTTTTACAATTGATATACTCTGCATCGACCACAAGACAATGAAGGAACTACAAACATAAAAAAGTAATATATACATTGATGTAACATAATACACTACCGGTATTTCTTCACACGGAAGGAGATCTATCAATGATGTCTGTTCTGGTCACAGTTAAAACCTAAGAGACATATTTGCTACGTCTTAGTCGCGACTTTATTCGAAACACATTAACTTAATATTTTGTGGAAATTTTATTTCCTTATAACTTACACATTCACATATTGAATTATTATATTCGTCCAGATAACTAGTGATTTTCGTAATTATCTCAACGGTTTTCTCATAAATATGATGCCATCCAAAAGCTACTTAGCAAATACAATACAGAACACAAATGTACATATAGAAAGGAAAAAATAAAGGTGAAAATATCCACTTTGTAAAATGTATAAAGCCAAAATAAACAAGACACATGAACACAGCAAATGTAAACTACGTAGATAAAGTGAGGAAACGGTAAGCTACATCTAAAGAGAAGGCGGCAAGCTACATCAAAAGAGAAGGCGGCAAGCTACATCAAAAGAGAAAGCGGCAAGCTACATCAAAAGAGAAGGCGGCAAGCTACATCAAAAGAGAAAGCGGCAAGCTACATCAAAAGAGAAGGCGGCAAGCTACATCAAAAGAGAAGGCGGCAAGCTACATCAAAAGAGAAAGCGGCAAGCTACATCAAAAGAGAAGGCGGCAAGCTACATCAAAAGAGAAGGCGGCAAGCTACATCAAAAGAGAAGGCGGCAAGCTACATCAAAAGAGAAAGCGGCAAGCTACATCAAAAGAGAAGGCGGCAAGCTACATCAAAAGAGAAGGCGGCAAGCTACATCAAAAGAGAAGGCGGCAAGCTACATCAAAAGAGAAAGCGGCAAGCTACATCAAAAGAGAAGGCGGCAAGCTACATCAAAAGAGAAAGCGGCAAGCTACACCAAAAGAGAAAGCGGCAAGCTACATCAAAAGAGAAGGCGGCAAGCTACATCAAAAGAGAAAGCGGCAAGCTACACCAAAAGAGAAAGCGGCAAGCTACATCAAAAGAGAAAGCGGCAAGCTACATCAAAAGAGAAAGCGGCAAGCTCGCCGAAAAAAGAATACAAACTTAGACATGGCTGAGTTCAGAAGATAGGCCACTGGGAAATGTGCAAAGGAATACACCATAGATACAAAGACAAATGTTACAAGCCGTGGCCGTCGTAAAGTGAGAAGGGTATTTCACTGAATCTCGTTGTTCTGCTGACGTCACAATTGTCAATACTAAGAAGATAGACAAGCCACTTCCAAGGCAACTGTTACACACTACATGTAGACATATGATAGTGCTAATTTATCTATAATATTATTTCATCTTTGATCTAATAAGTGTTTGTTATTTAAAAAAGGATACTAATTTATTGAATAAAGTTTAGTTTCAGTATAAATCGAATCGTGTTTCTTTTTTTCTTTTTTAAATGCAATTTTTTAAGTTTCATAATGCTTTTTTAAAAAGGTTCTCATTCGCTACTGGCAGTCTGATTGTTCGACAGATCTTACTTGCTACCAACTAGCACGACGTCACTTTTCAGTGCACAGGCCTTAGTTTACTTTACAACGTTTACATACAAGAACACACCAGGTCAGTATTGGAAAATAAAAAGCATGCGAACCTGTGGTACATTGAAATATAAAAGTACAATCGCATACAGTCTATGAGCAAAATTGTGGCAATTATTCTGATCACTATATAATATAGCTTTGTTAGTTACCAGTATATACGCTGCAATCTGCCCTGCCCGTCACACACAACGTCGTAGGTGTATTATTTTTGTAGAATCTATGTAAAGCATCCGACTGCTGCGTAGTTGCGTTCCGCACAATTAAGAAACAAACTGGAAAACGATTTGTAAACTAAGAAATACGGAAGGAAACTAAAATAGAGGAAGAAACTGCAGATGGTCGGCAGTTGCGATAATACGGATAATGGCACCACTATCAGGGTGCACACTGCATATTTGTCTTATCTGTCAATGCAGTGATTGCTTACGTAGTTTAGGGAGGAGAAACATGTCGAAATACAAGCTTCTTATTAACAAGCTGTACCTAACTAGCGTTTTCCGGGAGTCTTTTTACTTCGCTTTTTAAACGATGCTGTCTGATTTTAACAACATTATTTTTGTATACAGGCTTGTTAAAATTACATGTCAGTATTACAGTATCGTTGGTTCATTAACCCATTCATTAAACCAAATTGTTATAAAATTATAACTATTTGTGTTAATATAAAGTTGTAATCTTCTTTAATTAAAAAAAAATGACCTTCTACTTTGGCCTCTTGGCTAAGATCAAAGTGTAGTATCTGTTCCGATGGATACTGCACCTCATAGACTGGTATTGTCTTGGCTTTCGGGGCTTGATTTACGCCGATCGATGGGTCTGTCCTGTGCAGTTCTAGGAGGTCCACCTTCCCAGGCTTCGCCTCCCCTCTTTGGGGAGGAGTAAGTTTATTGCTTACTGCCTGAGGCGCCCCTACCGAGGAATGCCGACGGGGCTGCCCAGGCAATTTTTAAACCCCACTTTCCCGACCCGACCATGGTAACATCTTACTTGTGGGAGTAAGATAAAAACTGGCCTTGTGCCTAACCCATGGAGAGGAGTAAATCAATACTCTAAAAGTTCAATACTTCTAATTTTCTTTCAACTTTTGTAGAGTTCCGAATGGAATTCATTTTTCTTTCAAGTACTAACAAAAGCTAAAAATGGCTGACTTGTTTCCGAAGAGGCTAGAATGCATTTCACCGATTTAAAAAAAAAAGTTATTTTAGGTATTAAAACTATTGCATCTTTTTATTTGTAAACATATACTATGAAGTGTACGTCAAAAATAAATTGTAAGTAAAAAAAAGGTGAACAACGTATATACACAGTCACACGAGAAGTAATCACACAATTGTATGTGTATGAAAAGTGTTGACATAGAGTAAAAACGAGATAAAATATATATACTTAAAGTTCAAAAGTTAACAAATAATTCAGTATTGAAAAAAAGTTCGTTTTAAGAATCACACATATTTTTAATTCGATTTAACATTAAACAACGTTTTTTTACCAAATTATGTTTTAAAATCAGCTTTTAAAAGTTAAATATAATTATTACGCAATCGCTTGCTTATTCAATTAATAAATGAACAACATTTTTATGACACTAATAAATTTAATTGCATTCACATTGTTTTAATCTTCATTGATAAATTCATTTGTGTTGAATATGTAATTGCGGAGTAGAGCGAGTTGTCTGCCCTTCCCTTGACCATGGTCGAGGGAGATGATGCCAATGTCCAAAAAGTGGGGGAGTCACTTCCGCTTTCTGTTTGGCCGCCCTCTTTTCCGTTCGATCTCTATGAGGACGATCGCACGCCTCCTTTGGCTTTTTTAGACAACAAGGGTAAACTGTTTTCGGAAATGGAATAAACATGTGACTCGAATGAAAACGTGTCGTTTCTATGAAGACGTTTATGTTCAAATGAACAGCGCATGCGATCCTAATCAAATATGGCGGATGGATGAATCACTACTAGATGATCAGTGATCATGATACTCGTTCCCAGACAAAAGCTGGGCCAAGGCATGGTTCCACCTCGCGCTGGCAAGTTTGGATTATGCCAAAACTCTAAAGCAAAAAAGTTCGATTCATTTTTCTTAGATATTTTTATTTTTAGGTTAGGATTTTACAGTAACCTTGGTAGGTCCGCGTTTGCACCGACCGCCCATGAACGGTAAAAAAGAAGTTCTACGTGCCTCTATTTAAATAATTATTGTAAATACATTATACGAAAAGATGTAATATGGATTTCGGGAATTACTCCACGAAACTTTTTCTTCTCCATCGAAACTTTCTTCCATTGGACACCTTACCGGCGGACAATTACCACCTGGACAAACCCAATATCTTTTTACACGAATTTTTTTACCCATCATTTAAAAAAATATTTTTTCAAATGTGTAATTTTGGCTTTTCTATTGAAAACTTATCTATCTGTATAATTCCTCTGATGATAAGATCTCGATCTTTGAAAAGCCTTGGCTTAAGGAAAGAATAATAAACATAATTTTATTACAGAATATACCTTGCATTGAACAATCGAAGTTTGAAATAAATTTGGACATTCGTGCATGTTTATCACTCTTCGTCCATCTATCTTTATAATTGCTCTATTTCGTATATTGAGCTTTTACCATTTAACTATAGGTTCTTTCTACTTAAAGTTTACTTTTAGTTTCATATTTATTCTATATATATATATACATATATATATATATATATATATATATATATATATATGTATATATATATATATGTATATATATATATGTATATATATATATGTATATATATATATCTCTATATATATATGTATATATATATATGTGTGTGTTTTTAAGCAATAAATTATTATGTATAAAAGTCTGATTCAATACGACAGAAGTTTTGCTATTTTTTATTTTCTTAGTAATGTTCTTTTGTAGTTTGCATAAGATCTTTCCAAAACTTCTTACATAAGCCATCTCTTGAGCTGTCGATCATAGTGATCGTCATCAGATGTAGTTCTTTTACGAGACTTGTTGTTGAGGTTTCTATATTTTCCTCGAAAGTTTTGTCAGGAGTAGAGATGGCTGTAATAAAAACCCTCGGAGCCATATTATACAAACTACCATCGGAGACCCGAAATCTGGCTCGCCGCATCGAGAACTTTACTAAGAAAATTTAAAAATTCGAAAATGCCATGGTATTAAACCAGACTTGAATATATATATATATATATATATATATATATATATATATATATATATATATATATATATATTCTTTAGATTACCGGAGTTAAGCGATGTTGAGCCTGGTCAGTTCGAAATGAGTGACAATTTGGGAATACCACGTGCTGTATATGCTCTATGCTTATATCAGCATTGTTTCCAGTTGTCTTGCACTACTCCTTACCACTGGAATCAAGCAGTGCCGATTTATAGGAGGTTTAGTTTGGGATAGAACAACCCTTACGGGGTATCCATGATTTATATATATATATATATATATATATATATATATATATATATATATATAATTTTCTTAAATACATTCCAATGACCAAAGAAAAAATCAATCCATTTCCATAAGTTTTATTCATTTATTTTTCTCTACTTAAAAATTTCTGACTTCGACGAATACCTGTATTTTTTCCTTTGTCTTTTGCACATTTTTATTTTATTTAGTTTTTCATATCTTACGCGCGTTTCACAGCTCAGTCTAGAAAAATATATAGTATTTTTTAACATCGCTGATCATCAGAGAAATTGTTCGTTTACTAGTAATGTAAAAAAATATATCAATCCAAAACAGAATAAAGGAAGATAAGAAAGACTCAAGAAAATATATGTATATATGTATATGTGCCAAATGAATAAAGATTTTTAGATAGCCCATATCGCTTATATTTCAGTGAAGAATTCGAAAATTTTAATTTTAATAAAATTTTTAAAAATGATTAAATAAAAGACATTAGAATTCTATAAAATGTAATCAATGGGAAACGTTATAACTCGACATACATTCATGAATCTTTACTTTGCATAAAACTGTACTCGGGCAAACTGAACATTTCGAAATAAACTATAGAACATTTTTAGTAAAAATAAATGAAGCCCATAAAATGTAGAAAAAAAATAATCTGTCCACTTATCATGGTCTGAAGGCTACCAGGAATAATGGTTTAAAGAGATTATCAGTTAGAATTTGATCGCAAAAATAAAAGGATTGGAAACACTGGGTAGAATCGGCAGAAGATTAGTTGAGGTTAGAGTTTGGGTTAGGGTTAGGGTAAGGATTATGGTGAGGGTTATGGTTAGTCAGGTGAGGGTTAGTCAGGTTAGGGTTAGGGTTACATTTAAGGTTAGGGTTTAGGGTTTGAAAAGATTAGTTACGATAAGATTGATTATATAACGGCTCAAAAAGTATTTGTTCACATTAGACTTGAACGCGGTTGTGTTGTAGTCGGTTTGGAAGCAGACTCGTGATATCTTGTTCAATAGATTAAATGTTTTTGGAAATACACATTGTTCAAGGAAGTTCCGTTTCGTTTTTGCCACACACAGAGATAAAGGAATGTTATTTGCTGTGGTTGTCGTTAGACGAGTTCTTGCTGTGAATGTTTTAAATGAGTGAAGGGATTGGAGCTCAGTCGATCACTTGCAATGAGCATAAAGAGACTAGCAAGATCTCTTCTGTATGAAAGAAGCTGTAGGAAAAAGGAGACAGTTGTGTACTCTGATAAGACAAGAAAGAGTGATTCGAGCCGCTTCTCCCCAAATATGACAACAGTACTCCATCTTATGGCGAATCTGGCTCTTATTCAGGTAGAAAGTTGCGTAAGGAGTGAGGTTATTTTGATGGCGGTAGAATAATCCAATCATTTTACTAGCAACCTTAGCAACATATTTGATCTGAGTCTTCCATTTAATGTTTGGTATGAAAGTCAATTCTAGAAGCTTATCAGCGAATAGAGCTTCTTCGATGAAAGAGCCATCTATTTCGACTGGGCAAGAGTGAGGACCCACTAGGCGGTAGTGACACGAGAAAAGCTTAGTTTTAAAGGCGTTAAAAGTAACAATCCACCTTTTCCACATTGCAACGCGTGTCCTAAGTAGGAATTAGACGAGCTACTCAACAGCCATGAATGCTAGAAAAAGTGTGAACAGACATGATCTTGCCAATTTTGTCAGAGATTTGTTCAATAACAGCATCTTAATCAGTGAGGAGACAACCGACAGCAAATATGAAAACGGGGATGTGAGCAAGTTCAACACAGAAACAAATATCGGGCAAAAAAGAGTATTCGTAAGAAGAGTTACAGCCACATGAAAAACCGTCCCTCGTGTAGGCGCAAATTCCATAACAATTGTGATCTTTGGGGTCGGGTTTTTAGGTCATATTTGAGTAATCTCTGATTATGAAGTAATATATAGGAACTAACGGGCAAGTCTCGCATAGTAAAACAATTCAGAGTTGGTTTTCTGTAAATAGATTGAAAGCCCTGGTGTGTTGGAACTTTAATCCTTAATTTTAAAAGGTATCAACGTTAGAATTTGGTGTTGTTAGTAAACTAATAATTCAATGTAAAATAAACCCGTCAATAAAAAAAATAAACAGGGCCGCTGTTATTATAAAAAAAGAAAATAAATTATAAAAATAGTTGAATTAGTATATGTTATAAATAAATAATAACGTAGAATTTAGATTCAGTTGTTATTTAAAAAACAACTTTACAAAGTCGACCCAAAAATATAAATATAGAACGAGTTTTTTTATAGATAGAAGAGGGCCAGTTTTAAGTTTGTTAAATATATCAACTGGAAGCGATGTGGCAGACTGTTGTGTGCTGTTACTGATGGGATTGATAATGGGCGCGGGAAATCATTCTAAACAGTTACTAGGTGTAAATTAGAATTTGTACTAGGTATAGAAGTGATAACCGAATCCTTTGTGTTGCTAGCCAAATTCGTAACTATGTATATATTGCAATAAACGTTCTTTGAAGGGACCCGGAAGCATCAAACAACACACAACGATAGAGACGACGACGTGCTCGAGAACCTCTGTTTCTTTATTATTCACCACCAGCTGGTTTAAGTTATGTATAAACATATATATATAATTAAATATGTCTTTGTTAGCAAAGGTCATTTGGCATTATTGTTCTTTTCCTTGTCTTGCAAAAAAACAACTCTTTTTTACCTTGACGGCGGTTGATTTTCGAATCTACCCAACCTAGGTTATTTTTACGAAAACCAGGCAGAGTGATTTACCTTCCAACCTAGAGGGAAACACGACAATACATTCTGCAGCAGTCTGCTCCCGGAATCTAGGGAAGGCTTGTGATCCCCACGCCAGTTGTTTACAGCAGTTCAGCCGTGGTGTGGGGTACCTCTCTTCGGGGCTGATCCACGAAAAGTTTTTCTCTATATCCTCCAAACTCGATCTCTGTTACGTAAGCGCTCCTTCTTCCTTATTTTTTTAAACACCCGTTTTAATTTTTGACTTTGCACTTCGGGTGTCTTTTTGTTCTGACCTCGTGCACCTGACTCTTTTAAAGGTTACCGAGTCATTTTTTTACGACGTCATACTCCGAAATACACTCGTCGACCTCAAACACCTGGACTCGTTCAAAGGTATCCGATTAATTTCCGTTCTTCTTTTAGCCAAATTGACAATCTATCTAGTCTTCGGCTTTTCTTCTTTATTGCGGGGTCACATGCCCTTAGCCTCCCATGGCGTCTTATGTCTCATTACTCAACATCTCTGAATCATTATTTTATATATATATATATATATATATATATATATATATATATATATATATATATATATATATATATATATATATGTCACCTTATAGTATTATATGTGTATATGAATAAAATAGTAAATTATATATATATATTTATATATATATATATATATATATATATATATATATATAATTGAGATAATGGAAATCTTAGTCCCGTATTGTGATAATACGGAAAACCAGAAAACCTTCATATGGTTACGTTAAACTGATACGATTTCATGGCGTTGAATTCCTTGAAAGTGCCCAGGATCTCTATAAAACGTAATAGTAAATTATAAATTATATATATATATATATATATATATATATATATATATATATATATATATATATATATATATAAAACGTAAAACGTAATAGAGAGACAGGTACTAAGATAAAAAGATCGTTATGAAGGAAAATACAGAAGAGAAGAGAGAAAATGAAGGAGAGGGAGAAAGGTTGTAAAGTGAGATTTTGAAGGGGCGAGATTGTTCGGACAGGGGAATTTTTTTTTTTTCTAGAGAAAGGTTTCAATGACTTTCATTGTGTTGATACTGTACTGAATACAAAATTACACTGAATATAAAATTAATTTAGAATGGGAACATCTTACAGAAGAGAAAATAAGAGTTTAGTGTGTTTGTATTGAGCATGAGAAGTGGCTATTTCGCACAAACGCTGACACAGAGGCACTTAATAGACATATATACACATATGCCGACGACCACAGGCACACACCAACGACACGGACACACACATCCGTATATATATATATATATATATATATATATATATATATATATATATATATATATATATATATATATATATATATATATATATATATATATATATATATATATATATATATATATACAGTGTGAGCCAAAAGTAGGTGGACAGTAAAAACACATTTTTTTGTCGAAGCGTAAGAGGCAGCCTTCACAGCTGTGTAAATCAAGAACGAAAACATGTTTGAACAATTGCGTTGATAAATAACATTTAATTTTCATTAATATAATTGTGTTATGACGTGTTCTCTAAATAAATGTTTTTTATAGTCCACCTACTTTTGGCTCACCCTATATATATATATGTTTGTAAAAAGACAAACAGAAAACAGGCTAGAATGCAGGAGAAAAAAAAAGATTTGATCGTTTTCATAAACGTAATAAATAGACAGGTACTAAGATCGAAAGATAGTTACGAAGGAAAATACAGAAAAGAAGAGAGAAAGTGAGGGAGAGAGAGAAAGGTTTTACAGTGAGATTTTGAAGTGGAAAGAAGGTTCGGACGGGGAAGATTATTTTTCTCAGAGTAAGTTTTCAATTACTTGCAGTATCAAGTTTTCCATGACTTGATACTGAAGAGTCCGATAATACGAACGAAACCGGTCAAATCTCTTGTTTTTGTGTTTCTCTTGCATTCTAACCTGTTTTCCGTTTGTCTTTTTTCAAACATTCTGTCTACCACGGCATTTCATTTTCATGACTCATCGTGTACCTTACCCCATATATATATATATATATATATATATATATATATATATATATATATATATATATATATATATATATATATATATATATATATATATATATATATACATATATATATATATATAATATATATATATATATATATATATATATATATATATATATATATATATATATATATATATTAATCTATTTAGAAACAAAAATTAATTACCCAAAATTACAACCCACTGTTTTTCTTTCCTTTTTATTCTCCGTCCGGTATACGTTTTAGGAAAATCATAAGCGCGTATTAATATTTTTCTTTTTCTTTTCTTTTACTGGGTGATAAAATTTCAGACGACCTTCCTTTAACTTCGGTGATTTAAGAAATGTGAAACCCCGGAGAAATGCTGCCGTGCATTTGTTAAGAACAATTAAATGTACTTCAAAATTATGGATCTCAACCGTTTATCTTCTGGCACGAATTTTTGTTTGTTTATATGAGGGTCAGAATTCACTCCAGAGTTTAGTTACCACGTAAGTCTCGCTTTTAGACAAGCATAGACCTTTTAGAATATATAAACAAAAACAGATTAAAAACTGCAATAAACTTTTTTATTTGTAAATTTTCCATCTAAGTACGGGATTCTTTAGGAGAATTAGAAGAACGTATTCATTTGTCCTTCTTTTCTCTTGGGCGAGTGATCATTTTAAGACGATCTTTCTCCTTTTCGGTCACTTACGAAATGTATAAAACTGCTAAAAATTCTACAGTTGGTTTCATAGGTGCTTCCCATTATTACAAAAATATGCCGTGAATTGAAGTTTTCTATAATGGACTTTTTTTTAGACCAATGCATACAAGCACATCATTAAAACTGAATTGATTTAATTTTGTTCAATTCGGATTTAACGGATTCTCCATTTAACCAGCGAACTTTGATTTGATTTGTACTGCTCAGATCAAGTTTTTGGAATTTTGAGTGAGTTTATATAACCTTTTATATTATTTGATTTGATTTATTTATCGGTGTAATAATTAACATAAACATTGGATACTTTTCACTTCATCGATAGCTGACGCATCTCACGACTGGACAACTTTTTCAATTCTTTCAATTTCTCGTATTTGGACTGTCACTCATCACCTGAATTAATCTTCAGTAAACCTTCTGGATATCTTTCCTGATTATGTTTTTTTAAATTGTATGACTTGGATGGATTGTATAGATTTAACAAATAAAGTATGTTTTTGGGTTGATAAATTTGATGTTATATATTTTTATATATTTTTGTATATATTTTGATATATTTTCAAAGTGTAATTTTATTACCTGTAGTAATATCACTGCGGTAATGGTCCTCTGAGGAGAAGAATTATCTTTGAAAACTCATGAGCTAAGGACGTTAAGATACTTTGCTTGAACTTTGAATTCTAATAAAATTTGATTGGCACCTTATTTTATTATTCCATTTTATATTATAATATATATATATATATATATATATATATATATATATATATATATATATCTTTGTCAAGGAAGATACCTCGATATAACTGTGCACCACGATAACCTACATTCAATATGTGTCGGTTAGTATGGGAACATTATTCCTCTCTAACCGTAGTCTGAAAAAGTATTTTCAGAAAAAATCCTGTAGCTAATTAAAGTATATTCGTTTTAATAGAGAGCTGTAGTAAAAAATATGAAAAAAATAAGCTAGTCCGAACTAAGTTCTGATTTGTTAAACAGATTTTTATTTGTGTTTCACTTTGAAAATCGGACTATATAACTTTATATATTATATATTGAAAATAGTGAAGCCTTTTTTTATGTACTAGTATGAATTTAAAGTAGCAAGAATTATGAGATAGAGAGAGAGAGAGAGAGAGAGACAGAGAAAGAGAGAGAGAGAACAAAAGGAAAAGGTCGAGAAGAAGAGAAAGATCGGATGGAAAAGCTTTTTTTGTATCAGTATGCGTTTAAAATTACTAAGGATCATGTCTAAAGTACACTTACAATATATCGCACCTGCCAATGATTGAAAATAAGATCAAAGTGATTCAAAAAAGAATCTTTCAAGGTGTGCACATCCGGGTAATTGAGAGACATCGATGTTTTTGCTTCATTTAATAAATTCCCGCTTTTAGGTGTTATGAAGAGCAGAAAGTAATCTGCTAAATAAGGTAACAGGGTCTATCAGCAATAAACCTACATATATATATATATATATATATATATATATATATATATATATATATATAGCTTCTCTCTATCTTGTAGAGTCTCCCTTCGCCACTTTCTCTCTTATTGGCCACAAAAGGGGTTACACGCGTACACTCTCACACAGACATATATGTATAATTGTAATATAATATAATGAATACGTTCGTCGAACATTCTCGACTAGTCTTCTATCTGTGTCCGCTTCTAGATACATATAGATCTTAATTTCCCTAATTACGTGGCAGTTTCCGTGGGCCGAGTGGATATGGCTGACTCTGTGTACCGGGTTCGCGCCTCTCGACCATCTGAAATTGTTACTTCCCTGCACTGATGAGAGCAATAAGCTTGAAACGCTAGCGTCTGTAGGTATAAATAATTTAATATTTATTTATAAATATTATATATATATATATATATATATATATATATATAGTATGGTAAGGCGCTACATGTTTGTATCTTATCATATTAAACAAAATGCCGATTAACTAAGATAAATGATGAATCTGATGTCGCTAAGGTGAAATACTCTTACTTTCGCCACTTTAAAATAAATTCTTCCCAAATCAAATCATCTCGTCCCGTTAAAAATGCAATAAAATTTTACATAAATACATTTCAAAAAATTATATTCGTTTTATTGATTTGAAGATAATTAGCTGATAAGAAGAGAAAGAATATTTATTGTTTAAAAAAAAATAAAATTGTTAAAATGTTTTTTAAAATACATGAAGAGAAATCCGCTCATTTTATTTATTTAAAGTATTATTAGCTGACAATTATTTTGCGGAAGATGAAAGAATCATTATTCCTTGACTCTGACAAACATTTATTATTTCAGAAACGAATATTTATATTAACTGTAAACCATAAAGATTGATGTTAAAAGCACCGGGAAATTGCCACAGGGATTCCTTAGTATATATACATATATACACTTTTACCATTTTTCGCTCTTGAAAAAGCCTACGTAACAGTTGGGTGAAACGTTGAGTTCGTAGGTCTTCCGCTGTTTCCTATTTAATTCACACACACACACACACACACACATATATATATATATATATATATATGTGTGTGTGTGTGTGTGTGTGTGTGTGTGTGTGTGAGAGAGAGAAATAAATACTTATTCAACAAATAGACTTATCCAGATTGGTGTATGTTATTTCTGTGAACTTACTATATATATATATATATATATATATATATATATATATATATATATATATATATATATAACATAATTCCCTAGCTTAAATATACCATTTAAAATTGTTTATTAGTATCACATGATACAATTGTATTGCGTTAAGCATTTTAAAATGTTGTTACTAGATTCATGACTCAAAGTCAACAGCAAACGGTGTAAGGTAAGATTTAGTTCCTGTTTCGGGTTGCTTACTCTTCTGGCTTACCAAGTTTTTTACACGTAATGTTATTATAGGTTGCTGGGTTTTAATGAAGTTAGCCTCGAGTGTTTCTTTAATTTTTTCAAAATTGGTTTCGGAATTTAAATTCTTGCTTCGCAGCATTTAAATTGCTGATTTCACGTGTGCGTTTTGTTCATTTGCTTTTGTCACCTGAAGATTATGCGACGAAGAATCGAACATATTCTCGATACAAATGGAAAACACATATTTTTCATAATTTCACAATTAGAAAAATTGATGAATTAAAAAAAGTATAATTAATCAGTGGAATTCTGTTATGTTTAACAATGCTTGGTTAAATGAAGTAATGCTGCCTAAATTCACCTTTATTATTAGCTGTTACAAGCCTTTTCGGACGTCAGCTCAACTTGAAGGCACGTGGTTAAAAAACAAGGCATTTCAACTTAAAGGCACGTGGCTCAATAACAAGTTAGATCAGCTACGTAGCATTTCTGTAAAAATCATGCACAAAAATGTTTACACATTCTTATAAGGATATTCAATTTTAAACAGGTTACCTATACGAAAACTAGCACACCAGAATAGTGCCCGACTCAAAGTCAACAGCAAACGGTGTAAGGTAAGATTTAGTTCCTGTTTCGGGTTGCTTACTCTTCTGGCTTACCAAGTTTTTTTTACACATTTTTATTAAATTATTTATTTATTAAATTGTTAGGTGAAAATACAGAGTAATAACATATACCCGTTTAAAAATGGCTTTGTAAATAATCTCCTGCAGTTTACAGACCATGTTGAAATAATAACGTTATCATTAAGGAAGCCATTCTTAACATGGGGAAAGAGGTTTTATTAACTATGCTGTACTTTCACTTGAACATTTAATAAATAAATTAATAAATTTTGAAAAGTGAAACTCTTGCCGGAAGTCATATTAAGGATGAAGTTTAATGCCAGTAACTTTGAGTCGGGTACCCTTCTGGTTTGGCCGAAAACTCATACGTTTCCTTTGTTGATAATTCTGAAAAAATATTTGATTTGAGTTTTCAAAAGAAAAAAAATCCATATAATAATACGCTAAGAAAATTTCATGTTCGTACGTAGGTTATCACCTTCCACACCCTTTTAAAATAATGGGATCGCCCGATCACCAAAGATGAAATACGAAAAAAGGTTTGCTTCTTTTAATTTCATCTGATTATGCTGTTGCGTCAAACTCGAATTAAAATACACTTTCTCTGCTTTAAGGCTAGGATCAAAGTGTAATATCTGTTCTGTCAAAAAGTGGTACAATAATATCGTTGGGTGTTCGTTCGTGCCGGATGTCCATAGAATAACAATATCTTACAAACTAGTTCAAAGGTTTTGCATATATTCTGAAAGTGCATTAACCAAAGTATTTAGATAAGTAAGTTTCTGTTTGAATCAAAGGAGATACAATAAAATCGTGAGATCTGCGTTCGCGCTGAACGCTCATAGAATAAAAATATGTGACAAAGTCAAACAAGGGTTATAGAGATGGACCCCCGTAAGCACGGCAGCAATGTACAACAGATAAAACATACCACTGCGAAATATCTACGAGTAAATCTAGTAAATGATCTTGTGTTAAATGAAGAGTAATTACTAAGACACATTTCTCGTATAATCTATTTTTCAATCGTGAATAGTTCCAAAGTTATAACTATTTATTATAACTATATATTTATTGCAAATAAGCAACAAATGAAAGTTTTTGTGATGTTTACTTGCAATAAATATATTTCCATACGACTACTAAGCTCTAGTCACGAATTGAGTTAGGTCGAAGTAGATGAAAATTTGTATATACGAAATATATTATATTTTATTCTATAATATATGTGATTATATAAATATATATATATATATATATATATATATATATATTTATATATATATATATATATATATATATATATATATATATATATATATATATATATATATATATATATGCACGTTTGAACTAATGTTGAACATACATTTGACGAAAAAAACTGTTCCCGAAATATGATACTGTACGGAGCTTCTATAAGACAATGCTGACATACATAATATATAATATAATGTGCTTACATAATAATGTTTTTGTATAAAACTGAGTACATTATATTATATTTACACACACACACACACACACACACACATATATATATATATGTATATAATTTATTTAGATACTGTATATTACAGCAATGCTGAAATATGTAATATACAGTATCTAAATAAATTATATTAGCTCTCTAATATGATCGCGCACTTTATTTGATTTCTTTTCATATATAACCTGACACACTATATATATATATATATGTATATGCATATATATATATATATATATATATATATATATATATATATATATATATATATGTTTACTTGTAGTCGAATTCTAATGATCATAGGAAAAAGACACGCCTTGATTTTTTAGCCCAGGAGTATACATTCCATTCAGGACAATATGATAATGAAAATAAAATAAAAGTACATTTTGCTTTGACAAAACAAAATTAACACATTGTTATTAGGTTAAGTCTGTTTTTAATATATATATATATATATATATATATATATATATATATATATATATATATATATATATATATATATATACTTATAATAAAAGTTTAATTCATACAAACATAGCATGACTTAACATTCAGAAAAGGTTTCAGTTGTAGCTTCATTAAAGCTGCAACTGAACCCTTCAGGCCGATGTCTAGCTTAAACCTACGACTGAAACATGTTCTGAAGTTGTAGCCATGCTATGTTTTTTTTAATAAAAAATAATGATAAGTTAATTGCTCTAGTAATTATTGAGCACTATTATATAAACACAGGAAATATTCTTCAGATTTTCTAACTGTGGATACGAACCTTTCCCGGATTAGTATATATATATATATATATATATATATATCTCGTTGGAACTGCACTTATGGTACACAACGCCCTTCTCTCTCTCTCTCTCTCTCTCTCTCTCTCTCCCTCTCTCTCTCTCTCTCTTTCTTTCTCTCTCTCTCTCTCTCTATATATATATATATATATATATATATATATGATAAGAAAAGAAGTAAGTGTTCTGACGTAAAGGAAATATAAGAAATATTATGCATTTATTAACGTTTCGTATTTATTTTAAGACTTCCTCAGAATTATTTGTCTGAAGAGAAACATAACACAAGTACAAAATGTTTCGGATGCGGGCTCAGAACCTCTGTCCGCTTGAGCCAACCATCAAAATATGAAATACAAATATGTCAGTGGCAAGTAGCAGTTAAAGTATAAAATCATTTGGAAGTATTGTAACACCTCTCTCACTTCAAAATTATTTTATACTCCAACCAAATTTGTTTGTCTATCTAGTTTCAACGTAGAGAAGGTCAGTAAAAATATCGGTGCATTGTAACTATAGGACCCGCGCTAACATTGACCCCGTCGTTAGGGTTAGGGTTAGGACCAACGTTGGAATTATGGTTAGCAATATAGTTAAACTTATGGTTATGGTTAGGGTTTTGGGTTAGGGTTAGTGTTTAGGGCATGGTCAAAGTTAGCGCGGGTCCTAATGTAAAAAAGTACCGAATATCCAATATGAAATAACTCTCTAATTAGGCTAAAAATAAATAAGTCACACTTATTATTGACTGATTTGCGAAATTACAGCATGAGCAGTGTCTGCCTACGCTATTTATAAACCCTATGGACCTCTGAAACTATCCTTACTCCTATACAATACTAAATATGACAAACAAACTGAACCCAGTGAACCTTACGAAGCGTTTAGAATTTTTGCTAACAAACGAGATAAACTTATTTTGTGTATAAAAAAGAAAAGGCGTATTTATCATGACAATGTGCTGTGCATGAAAATTTAGATCGTCCAAAAAACGAATGTATGAAACGAAGAATGATTACACCGAAACTTGAAATTTATCATTTCTAAACAAATATAGAATCTATTGTTAAGTGTACATTTGTAAAAGAGTCCATGAGTCATAAAATATACAAAGAAGATACCAGAATAACAAGGAAAAACTTACAAATCGGACGGCCATTTGCAATTTTGGTATCCAATACCGCTTATAGCAAAGTACTGAAACAAAATTGGAAGTAGGTTGTAGAAATAAAATGATTTTACAAAAATTGTGCTATGGAAATAATTTAAAGAATGAATGTAATATTTAATGTAAACACATATAGAGACAATTTGAAATATGTTTTTTTTTTTTTTATTAATGACGTAAGCTGATTCCTCTTTTTAGGTGGTTATTCTAATTAATACAGCTTTACTAATGGCGAATAACTTTACGAACATTACTCGCACAGAAATGTAATTCTTCTTGAGAAGACATATGTTATTTCCTTTGATGGTAAGTTGAACCAGGTCGGATACGCCGGATAATTTTGACAACCTATATGGGGGACATTATATTCCGTGTTTTTACTGACCTGGTGAAATTATTCCTATTAAAGGAGGTTATAAGTTTCTTAATACAATTATGGAGACTAGGACTTTTTGGCATCAAAGCACGCGGTCGTTCTTATGATTTTATAATAAAGTAATTGCATAAGATTTTTAAAGACTATAATAATAATAATAGTTGTTAACCATATAAACAACTCAATGTATCGTTATGCTACAGTTATTTAAACTCTACTGACGCACACTTCTGCAATCAAGTCTATTGTCAATACCGTATCTGATAGGATATTAAAACTGTCAGTATAGAGAAATATTTTCGAACGGAATGCTGAGTACCCTGCTCACGCTCATAGTAGTTCAGGTAATACACGTGAAATAGCTTTATGAAAGAGGATTAACGCATCCCTAATAACAAGAAAATAGTGTAACACATACAACATTAAATAGCTTATTTGTCCAGTAACAGATTCACATAATATCCACCCGAACAATTGCTCCCATACCACTGAGAACAATATTAACATTAAACTCCCTTCCAACTAAATGGTAGATATTCATTTTAAGAATAATAAACGACGTAATATTACGTAGTTCAAACCATGTCTTCTCGAATAATATCTAAACGACCAATGTTAGAGAATTCTTTAAAATTAGTAATACTAACAAACACTGCTACAAAAGACTAATATATTTTTAATCATAAATTATACAATACTTAATCACTAAGAGAACCCAAATTTTCACAGAATGTTTTCCTTCTACCCAGGAAACAACATACATGGATTACAATCGACCTAGATTGTTAAAAACAGGAACTCTTAAAAAGTGACAAATAGAACAGCGATATCATATTCATATATATATATATATATATATATATATATATATATATATATATATATATATATACATAACATAACCTTAAAAATTTTAAATTTCCATTCTCTGCGGGACTGGTTTCGCTGCTGTTCTGTCTTTTGGCAGCCATTTTGTTTTGTCAGATTCTCTGCACGGTCTGAGAGATTCCTTCTGGTATTAATTATTTTTGACAAAGGGAAGTTTCTTTTCCCGAAATATTAAATAAATGATTTTATAATCACCCGGACATCACACAAACAGCTAACAACACTCTTGCTGTTATGTAAGATTTTAAGAAAAAATAAATATTTAGTCGTATTTCGTATTCGATTTATTATTTTCGTTCCTTCCAACTTACATCTTATCCGGAATTTGAATTGCCCACAGCCTTCTAAAAACATACTACTACTATACCCATCAATGCTTCAAGCAAACTACGATTCTCTATTATCTCTCTCTCTCTCTCTCTCTCTCTCTCACTATATATATATATATATATATATATATATATATATATATATATATATATATATATATATTGCTATAAAAATGTTTTATTTATACAAACATTATTTTGGCGACACATTGAAAGAACATGATTCAGTCATCCGTGTAGAGGGTTCGAACCTGTACAAAGTCAACGTATTTTCTTTAGAACATCATTTAATGAAATTAAACCAGTTAGCTCTCAAAATATAACACGTGATCTACTCATGAAAGCAATTCAGATCACCAAAAAATATTATTAACCGTTATTTTTTTCATTTATTATTCATTTACTTATTTATTTATTTATTTATTTGTTGTTGTTGTATTTAAGTATTAAACGTATTTTATCAAAAATACTTCTGTTATCAAGTGGGGTGAATGCGGGCAGATATGAAACGCATTAAAGACCTGGTAGTGTATGAAGTTGACATGTAGGCAAAGCACAGACGCATATGACGTGTACACACATTCACCCACTTACGTAACACATACCCAAGTACGCATACGCAACACTCGCGTAGACGCTCGGTACAAAGCAAGCAACATTTATGGAATAAGGAAATACATTTTAAAAATAAATTCTTCACAAATGTACACATACATACACACACACACACACACACACACACACATATATATATATATATATATATATATATATATATATATATATCAGGTTGGAAAAAAAGTAATGTCGTATTTTTTACTTCGTCACTTTTCAGTCTCCTAATTTGTACACAGTTCAAGATTTTTTGGTGAATTTGTGTCTTAATACCTTGCTTTACCTTCTAGATATAGTAATTTGTTGGAACATATTAAGTTTAACGGTATCAGTCGTCAAAAATGGATAGTAGTGAAAAGCATCTGATACAATGCATGCTCTATGAATTCAAAAAAAGGAACTTAGCTGCAGAAGCTACAAGGAATCTTGGAACTGTCTATGGTATAAATGTTCTGAATCATCGAAAATGTCAACGGTGTTTGCAAAAACTTTTTCTGGAGACTAACCTGTCAGATCCGCGACGTTCGGGAAGGCCAACATCAATTGATAAAGACGCTATTAAAGACGCTGTTGAGGCCAATCCCAAGTTAACCAGCAGAGAACTAGCTCAACAATTCAATACAACCAATACCACAATTATTTCATGCCTTCACGAGTTATGAAAAGTTTCAAAACTTCGACTCTGGGTTCCCCAAGATTTGACTGACGCTGAACGAAATCAAAGATTGACTGTTTTGCACATTTTTGCTTTTCAGAAATCATCGAGAACCAATCACAGCAGTAAAATATTGTTCGCAGCTGGATGATCTAAGAATTGCTCTATCAAAAAAAAAAACGATCACATTACTCAATAGGAAGGGCGTAGTGCTTCAGCATGATAACGCGAAACCTCACACAGCAAAACTCACTCAGGAAACGGTAATGAGTTTCAATTGGGTAGTTTTGCCTCATCCGCCTTATTCACATGACATTGCTTCATCCGACTACCATTTTTTCCAGTCGTTGCAGCATCAATTAAACACTAACATTTATGAAAATGACGACCGACTCTAAAATAACCTAAATTTGTTTTTCTCTCAAAAATCAGAGAAATTTTTTGAAGAAGGCATCAAGAAGCTAGTTGATCGTTGGACAGAAGTAATGGAAAATGAGGGAAATTATTGTAAAGATTAAAAATGCCCTAATGTGAATGTTTCAGATGTAATAAATGTGTTGGATAAAAACGACCTGATATATATATATATATATATATATATATATATATATATATATATATATATATATATATATATATATATATACATATATAATAATAATAATGGTAATAATCCAGGTAAAAATATCCACAAGGTGGTAATCCAGAGAATTTTAACCGAGTTTATAAAAAGTGCTCAATATCAAAATAGAGCTTTATATATGATAATTGTTTTACTTACACAGACATTCTCTCCAAACATGATCTGAGGTTAAGATCGGATTCTAACTCTACCTGATGAGATCTCAGTTTATATTAACTGTTGATTGATATATATATATATATATATATATATATATATATATATATATATATATATATATATAATATTTATAAACAAATATTAAATTATTATTACCTACAGACGCTAGCGTTTCAAGCTTATTACTCTCATCAGTGCAGGAAAGTAACAATTTCAGACGGTCGGGAGGCGGTTCACAGAGTCAGCCTAGAATCTGCAAGCAGTCGCCATATCCACTCGGTCAACGGAAACTGTCACGTAATTTAGGGAAATTAAGATATATATGTACCTAGAAGCGGGCACAGATAGAAGACTAGTCGAGAGTGTTCGACGAACGTGTTCGTATATAGTAAGTTGTGAATATATGTTTATGGCAGTTAACCTACACAGAGGCTCCTGCGTTTCGTCCCCGGAATGAGACGTGGGAACCTCTGTGTAGCTTAATTACCATAAATATATTTTCATAATCTACTACTTAGCTCTACTTACCTATTGAGCACTGTTGAAGTAAATACTGAAAATTGGTACATAAAAATATATCTTTTTATAAAATTTTATGTGGATACATGAAATAGTAACATATATATATATATATATATATATATATATATATATATATATATGTATATATATATATATATATATATATATATATATATATATATATGCAAATATACTCTACTACTTAAACAAAATCTAATAAGCAATAAATAAAAAATACAAATAACAATAAATATATAACTAACATTACAACTAAGACCCAATACAATAACTAGAATGAATAGACATGATATAAACTATAATATATAGAAATATTCTGTATATGTGCAATGTTTTACATACATACCAATGCATATGCTAAATCCTTAGAAAGTGACCGCCGGTCTTTAGAGGAATGGGGTTATAAATGGATGGTAACATTTAATGCATCTAAGACAAAGCTCTTTTCCTTCAACCACTACAAGAAACCACTTCAACCACCGATTACTTTGGCAAACAACACACTATCCGAGAGTCTAAGATTCAAACATTCACAGGTTACACAGACTGGAACAAATACATAGGAGACATTGCCAAAGCTGCCGCATAGAAATTGAGTTCCCTCTACCGTGCTAGAAAACTTCTCACACTTGACAGTATCCTATATCTCTACAGAGCCACCATCCGCCCATGCATGGAGGATTGTTGTCACATCTGGGCGGGTGCACAATCAACTAGTCACTCCATCTAAGACAAGGTCAAAAAAATAGTCACTAATCGAATAGGTCCCTCAGTATCCACCAAGCTTCAGCACCTGTCCCATCGCCGCAATGTTGAATCCTTGTGCTTGTTTTACAAGTACTTCAATGGAATTTGCTCCGATGACCTGCTGCTCTAGTTCCCCGTCGACGTAAATACACTCGAAAAAACCCAACAATCAGCTAAATCCCATCTATTTACTGTGGAGAGGCCAGATTCCTAAGATCCTTCTACTCCAATAGTTTCTTCTCTGATCTGCCAGCGTATGGAACTCCCTCTCTGCTCCCTGTTTCCCCGAGTGTACCGACATGCAAACATACATCTTGCTGCACAGCTTCCAATTTAGGATGAATCCCTTAACTTTAACCCGTATGCTCAGTAGCCCCTTACGTCTACAGTGGCAACTCGCCTTGTTTGGGTTTAACCCAGTTGTTAAAACATCTGGTATTGAGTGAGGTTACTTTTATCTTGATTTCAAGTTGTGCAAGATTCTAAATAAAAATCTTAATCTTTTCTCTAAATAATAATATGAACTATTAATGTGTGTACGTGTTGATATAGTATGTGTGTATATGTATATATGTATATACATGTATGTATGTATATATTGTGTATATGTAAAACATCATATAATGTAATTAATATATGTTATTTTTAAAGAAATGATCTACCTTTATATTTCTGTAGATAATATTTAATCTTATTTCTATCAGATCAGATTTTTTAAATACAAATATAAATAATTGATTAAAGGAATAAATGAACGAATTAGCGGTTAATAATATTTTTAGATGATCTGACTTAGTCTTTACGAGTTGATCACGTGTTCAATTCAGAGAGTTATCTTGCCCTATTCCATCAAATCAAGCTGTAAAGAAAAGATGTTGGACTTGAAGAAACTGAAACATGTTTTGAAAATGTGTAGACAAATAATGTACGTATAAGTAAAAATCTATCTTTATAACTAGTAATCAGTTCTATTTATTATTGAGCACTATTATACAAACATAGTAAGAATTCTCTGGACTTATATCCTGTGGATGAAGACTTAACTTTAATTACTATATATATATATATATATATATATATATATATATATATATATATATATTTTCACATCGCTCCAGACAATGCATGAATCCACTTAATGTAAATAGCTTACAAGAACAAATATGATTATCGCAAGGATAAGAGATGCATATTGGAGTTAGTCTTGAATAGACGTAGATTATATGTAGGAGAAAAACAGTCAACAGAAAGAGAGTTCCACAAGACTGCGGTTCTTGGAAAGAAGCTACTGAATATATACACATATATCCGGGGAGACAGACATAACAGAGGCTGTAGAGAGTTAGGTATTAGAGACCTATAGACCCACTTTGTTTTGATTTGAAACTGACTGTACTGATGTTGTTCTTATCTACTGCAATAGATATATAAATAAATATTACATACTTTATAGTTGCATTCCAATGACCACATGAAAAATGAATCCAAAATCATGATTTTTATATTCACTACAACTGCATTCAGTTTCATATTTCGGCGAATACCTGTATTTCTTCTTAATTCCTCTGACAACCAAACCCTTTTTAAAATTTTTTAAATTTTTTCCTGATTTTAACTGTTTTTCAAAATCAAATCATTTTCTTACGCATGTTTCACAGTGTTATATTATAAGGGACCTCTATGCTTAAACACGTGTAGGTCTACTAGTTTTGATTGTTAGAGGGGTGAACTTTGTTCGAGTTAAGAGCAGGTCGAAATGAATCCGGCGGCACCAACGACGATCACAACTAGACGACGGAAAAAATGTAAGGTAACTTTTATGTGTGGCACATTTTTTTTTGTCCTAATCTGTTAAACATCGAAAGACTTAAAACAGAAAGAAAACAAGAACAATGCTTAATGTAAAGTGTTAAAAATAAGAAAAGTGTTTAAACAATGTGCTTAAAACAATGTTTTAATAAGTAAACTGTCTAATGTAAAATGTGTAACAGGACTGACAGTTTAAAGGCTTAAAAGTGCCTAGTAAAAGTTCCTTAAAAATGAGTATTAAAAAGTGCCTTAAAAACGTGTTTAAAAAGGTTTGAAAATGCGTTGGTATTGTTATCGGTTTCGAGAAGCTTTAATTTTCAAGTGTTATGTAACAACAGTAAGGTCAAGGGAAAATATATAGTCTTCAGTCCAACTTTACTGATCGGCAGAGCAAGGAGTTGATTTACAAGTAATAGGAAAATATATTATTCCAAAAACAGGAGAAAGTACAACGGGAAACATCCAATAAGATTTGACCCAACAAAAATGTGGTAAGCCAAAATACATGAAACATTTCACATGAAGAATGGTGGCAAAATCCAAAGACCCCCCCCTTAAAAAAGAATAGCACCCGAGATTTTAAATTGCTCCTCAAACAGTAACTTATAACTTTTTTCTGTTTAAATTGATGACGTCATACTTTTGTGATGTCACCTCTTTGGTCATGGGAGCCGATGTGCACCCAGTTTCCAAGATAACAAACAATATAAGAAACACAGAGATTTATATATATATATATATATATATATATATATATATATATATATAATACTAATAATAATCCAGGTAAAACATCCACAGGGTAGTACTCAAAAGAATTTCAACCGGGTTTATAAAAAGTGCTCAATATAAGATGGAGCTCTTATATATGATTATTTTTATTTACACATACATGTAAAAGATCTGCGACACTGGCATGTCGATGTTATCGATCAACAGCTATTATAAACTGAGATCTCCTCAGGCAGAGTTAGAATCCCATCTTCTAATCTTCGGACTCTAACTCTGCCTGATGAGATATCAGTTTATAATAGCTGTTGATCGATAACAACGACATGCTAGTGTCGCAGATCTTGTACATGTATGTGTAAATAAAAATAATCATATATATATATATATATATATATATATATATATATATATATATATATATATATATATATATATATATATATATACATTACTCACACTTCCCGGTCCACTCAGTAGGTCTATATTAATATCTGACGTGGAAAAAAAATATGAAAACTTGATTTAGTTGTTTTATCGATTCTAATATTAGCTGGTGACGGTGTTAATAAGTATTGCCTTTGTTCTGTTTAGCTTAGACCGAATTAACACCGCCGATTATTAAACCCCTACCATTGTGATTGTCGACATTTTCAATATCGTTTCATGTCACGAAATTCGTGCCCCTGTGATTTTTGTAATAAAATTCAAACTTGCCATTAATGATTGTTTATTGACGCATTCATGCACTCATTCACCTTTGCTATTATGAACGTCTCTCTGACTCAGGAGAACTTTTTTACACTTTCAAACGAATCAGCCGACTTAAAGTTAAAGTGGAATTGTGAAAAAACAACAAGGACAATAGAAAAAAAAGGTGTGAATTGCTACCCCTATTTGTTCACTTATTGGTTTATCACTTGTTTTTCCGTCCCCGTCGAGTGGGAAAGATCGTTACGATATCCTTGTTTCTGAAAAGAAAAACATTTAGTTTTATTTCTAAAACTAAAAGCGTTTAGTTTTAGTTTTAAAACTCAAAGCTAAAACCCAACTTTTCCCGCGTAATGTAAAAATTGACACTTTGGACGGCGACTTCGGCTTTCGACTTTTGACGCAAAGTAAAAAAAAAAAAAAATCAAGAAAATAATGAGTAAATAATTTTTTGGAATACAAACAAAAACAGATAAAACTATACTCATGACTACTACTACTACTACTACTTTTTTATTATTATAACTACTACTATTACTACTACTACTAATAATAATAATATGTAGAAAAACCGATATATTTAAAACTCGTCCATTCAATCTGGGTGTTTAGCGATAAAAAGGCTATAGTCTGACACACACACAGAAAGACAGTCAGACAGGCAACCAGACAGGCAGACAGACAGACATATAGAGACTCTTATACATGTACGGAATAAAAAATCATATTTAACATTTTCAGTCAATGTACTGTTAAATGATCTGCTAGAGATGTTCTTCAAGAAGTTCTTTTTGCCAATGACGTCCAGATAATTGCTTCTAGAAGTGACGACATCATCAAGTCTGGAAATAGTCAAACCTATATAATGTGTCCCCAATGTTAACAAATGTTTCGCCCAACTCGACTCTTGATTTCAGACCTTGTTGATTGATATCAAACGATACGACGCAGTCCAAGGATTTGGATGTTGTGGTCGATTCCTCTTTTACCCCCAACTGCCCACAAGGTCCGCAGTGTGCGCTTTCTCATCTGCCGCCCCTTTACCACTGTGACAGCCGACATCTTCCTAGCGCTAAACGTATCTGTGGTGTGCCCCATTCTGGAATATGGCGTTCAAGCTTCATCGTTCCGGATATCCAGCACTTGGAGCGGGCACATACACTTGCGACGCGGATGGTTCGTGAACTTTAAGCAGACTCCTATGAACAATGGTTAGAGGCTTTCAAGCTGTATGCGCTGGAGCGTCAGCGGCTACGTGAAGACCTCAACCTCGCTATTAATATCATGCGCGACATCTACAATGTGCCTTGTGACCATTTCTCGGTACCAGCTCCGCAGAGATGACATCGTGGTAACTCAGATAAGCTGTACCTCAGTGGATTTCGGCAACATTTTCGTAAGGTGTGTTTGTTTATTTGCTTCGCTGCACAGTAGAACAGGCTGACTCAGTAGTTCGAGGCAGCGCTAGATGCATTATGGTTGCTGATCTTTTGAAAGTTACCCCTCATTAGAGCAGCGGGGGATACGCGGGGACGGGTTTATTGCGTATGATATGAATAATTAATATTGATGTCCAATCAGCTTATCTTAATTCTTTTTCTGCATATCTACTTTCAATTCTCTGTGGTATTTGCCAACAGTTGATCCCATCAGTCCACCTTGTTTTTTCGACCACTCGGTCATATTTTTTGTTCTTTTGATAATGAGAGGAACGCTCTCGAAAATTTAAGTTTACCTTATTCCGAAACTTTTAATTGCCTGACAGTAACCACTTTTTTATTTACTGTTCGAGTATTTAATCTCTTTTATGTGAAATATTAATAAATTGATTTGAGATTCCATTCTTATTGTCTCTTCTCATTTATTTTTGTTTATCTGTTCCACCTTCCGGTATCTATTTCACATTGTTCCTGCCTCGGATTTCAAACTGACACTTATATTTACCTGCAATGCTTCAAGCGAACTACAGTTTCCTAATATATATGTATGTGTGTGTATGTGTGTGTGTGTGTGAAGAAAAAATTGGGATAGAATCAGACTAATGCACAAACTAATAGTCTATCCGCATTTGTCAATTTATCTGTACATGTATGTGCGTATACGATATAGGAAATATGTCGTTAACCCAGATGCAGAGACATCTGACGCCAGTTGGCCCGGCTTGGTAATGGCATGGCATCCGGATTTCAAGTGTCGGGGTTGGTGCGATCTTTATGTCTAGTCACACTGATTGGTTATGAAACGACGAACCAGTTGTCTGTGAACGACTATATTATAGATATTTTTTTCAACATATCGAAATAGTATGTGTATTTTACCTTCTTCTCCCTATTAGTATTGTTAATATTATTATTAATAATAATGTTATTATTTATGATTGTAATGACGTGGGTTTTATGACACATTTAATTCTTATTGTGCACTGCTTTTTTCTACTTGTGTCGGTGTTGTGTCGTGAAAGTGGGTAATAAACGAGGCTAAGTCTTCACTGACAGGATGTTCCCTCAGTCGGGGGACGGCCATAAAATCCGAACCAAATAAAAACTTAACCGTCAACACAACAAGTGTGTGTATATATATATATATATATATATATATATATATATATATATGATCTTGACTCTCTCTTTACCACTAGAAACGCACTGATGTATATAATAGCAAATTAAGATTAGCACACGATTTCTTATCCTACATAATCTATTCTCGCATTGTATCTTATTGTAATCGAGATTATGTGTGTGTATGTGACACAAAGTATGTTACATCTTTCCTAATATATTATGCTATGATTTCAGTTACCGGTGTGTGTACCAACCATTACATATCGGTGTCGTCGTCGCGAACTCGTGTCCTTTTTTGTCTGTGATACAATCACTCAGACGACGATGTTTTGTTTTTAATAAAGGTCTGTTACAAAAGGTATGTTACAAAAGGTATGTTACAAAAGGAAGAACAGTCACAGAAAAAATCAGAGTGACAGGACTATGTAGGAGAGAGAGATGGAGGAAGAAAGGGGATAGCTCGTTTCACTACATCTTGTTATATTATGCGCGCCTGTCCTCTCATTCAGGACGGCGCCCTGAGGAAGTCTTCTCTGCTTAAAGTGTCGTCAAACAAAAGACAGATCATTTCCGTCCAAAAGTCACCTGGTTTCATCGATTTACATCTGAGGTCACCTCTGTGCCTCAAGGTGCCACTCAAACTTCACCATCTATACACGGACTCGATATTTAACAATTATAAAATATTTTAGATACGTTCAAACATAAGACGGTTAGTCTTTCACGGTTTAAAATAGCTTGTAATATCATTTTGGTCTGTTTTAGGCAACAGAAGAAAATAGAAAGTTGGTGACAGTGGTTGTAGCTAGACGAGTTTTTGCTGTGAATGTTATACTGGAGGGGGACAAAAGATTGGGGGTCAGTCCAACCATGAATAAAAGTCTCTCTCTGTCCGTCAGTATATATCGCTTGAAATAGGATTTTTGGCCGGTTACGGTTAATCCTGTAATAGTATTTACTTTGGGATCTAACACCTGTTTGAAATTGTATGTTTGCCAGTTTATCACGTTTAAGTTTGAAATATACATTTTAGATATGTCAACAATCTGTAAAAATAGGCTCTGTCCGTCGCGTCATATAATAGGCGCATATTACGAATATCGTTCTTGCTTTTAAATTTGAACACCAAGAAGAATTGTCTTGTTTTATTATTATTGGTGCTGTCACTATCTACGTACACTCTGAGTAAGACTTAAATCAATCGTCGTACTGCCATAACTGCACACAACTTTATGTTATTTCTCCGAATACCTGACATTAAATCCGTTTCCGTGGGCAGAGTTTGTTTTTGCAAGAACTTCATATCAGTGAAACACGTTGCCTCGAGGTTGCTTGCCCGCATCATCGTCTTTCTAAAATCCAATGTCAATAAATACTAGTCATAAACCGTACGTATAGAGGGTCAACTTTTGTTAATTCTATTCATCATTTCCAATCCTCTCATAATATTCGTCATTTTTCATCTGACGATCTACCCATCTCATCATCCCATGCTACGAGTGGCTTGTAGCATTTATAAGGGGTGACTCATTAGTAAGAAATTACGAACATTATTTTTAATACGTATGAATATTCAAAATAGCTTCTATTTAAAACGGAAATGTGGTTTCTGTCTGTAACTTAGCATACGTCACAAGTATCAAATATGTTACGTCATATTCTCAAAAGTGTAAAGAAATAAACACAAAAATTGTTGACGTATTTTAAAAGTAACACCTTTGTCATTATCTACGTCTCTGATGAGTTGGATATCATTCAAAGTAAACTCTCTTTATAACACGTTTTTACTTTCTGGCTCACGAAGACTGTATTCCCCAGTAGGGAAGCCTTAGGCGATTAGCAATAAACTAACCCCTTTCTCAAAGACTGAGAAGGCAAAGCCTGGGAGGGTGCACCTCCTAGAACTGCACAGGAAAGACAACCAATAGACCGGCGTTAATCAAGCCCCGAAGGCCAAGTCAATACCGGTCTATGGGGTGTAGCATCCATCGGAACAGACACCAATCCCGGTTAATGTGTTATTTTCACAATATTTAGGCCGATGTAACCTCTAACCTTACTGAGGTGCGTCTTCGGGAAACTTCATCAACCTCTGGAATCGGTAAGGAATTTCGAACAGGACTCTTTATTTAATCCACTAGCCGAAATTGTTCTCCTGATGTCAGCCATGACAGGGAAGAAATCTTAAGCAATTTTTAATTATCTTCTGACTATCGTCTCTACTGGGGATTGAGCCTTCACCATCAAAAAGACTGTCACATAGAACTGATCATAACTTAGCACTTTATCCGTTGTGTCACGTGTCCACTGGTCCGAAAATTACAAATCATACAGATTATCTACCTTCATCTAAAAAAAATTTCTAAAAGGAAATATATTGAAGCTTAGTCTTCATATTTTATAAAGAAGACATGAAAACGGAAGAAACTAACTAATCTTTAAATATGGATAAATACTTTTCTCAATATATTTTCTCCATATGTACATTCGATCCCCGAGAATGTTTCAGTAATTTATTAGTTTTTGAACACCGACACCTTAAATATATTTAATGTAATGGGGTGGGTTTAACGTCAATGGTCAATGTTGCACCACATAGACACGAACCAACAACGATCTATGCAAGTTTAAAATGGTAATGTTCCTTAGCCTTTCGGCCATGAATAAAGTGTATTATCTGTTCGGATGATATAATTAGTCTATTCCTCAGTCAGTGAAGGAGGAATCCTTCTAGACTGAAGCAATTTTTATTTTTGTTCCAATCAAGAGTACTCCTTTTGGAGGAGCTGGATTTCCCTTACATTAAAAACCGACCTTGTGTCTAACTTTGCCCTCGTGGGGGGGGGGCAAATAAATAGGAATAATGATATGTGTCATTTTCTATAGATATATTCTCGAACGTGTATTAAACATATTAGTTTTGAAAAGCAACACCCTAAATAAGATTTTAGGGCGCTTAAAATCAATGATCCGAAAGTCAATTGCCAGTGTTTCTATTGTAATACGTACCCATTTACCAAAGTCAAAAGCCACTCGAGATTCTGAACAATACTATGAAACTATTTGAAATGATGCGTGGAATGAACATAATTTGATTTTCTTAACGACAAATAAATAAGTATTTGTTTACATTAGACTTGAAGATAACAATGTTGTAGTAAGTAAGAAGCAGTTCCTCGGTATGGTTTTCCACAGATTGAAAGTTTTTGGAAATAAAACGTTTCTTAGATATTTCGTTTGATTGTGTACGGATAAAAAAATCACACATATTTGCAATGATGATAACTAGACGAGATCTTTCTGTAAACGTTTCACAGAGGGAACCAGAGATTGGGGCTAAGTTGAGCACGTATTAGTACAATAAAAATAGAGAAGATTAGCAACGTTACTTCTGTGATACCGGGACTGTAGCGGATATCGCGTTGAAAGTAATCAACAACAATATACGGACGCTTCTGTATATTCGCTCTCTGTAAGTGATTTAGACAATATCTTTTTGTAAAAACTAACCCTATAAATAGTTCATTAGAACGTAGTATAAATAAAATAATTTGACGCGTAGATGTACTATACATCACGGAGAAGTGTTTTAGGCATATTATATATGTCCTTCCCAGGAGGTAAGACACAAGGTCAGGTTTGGGTTTGAGAAGCAAGCGCACTACGATAAATCGCACCTTGATCTACACGAAATACCTGAGCAGCCCAGTCGGTATTGACTGGTAAGAGCGCTTTAAGCTATTCTAATTAAACAAACACCTTCACAGAGAGAAGTTAAGGCGTCGGAGGATTGACCTCCTATGACTGAACAAAACCACACATCAGTCCGACAGAAATGAAGCTATCGTTGGGCTGATTTGCATCATAATTCTAGGATATAATATTGAAATTTTTCAGGCACATTCGATTTTGTAAATAGTAAACTATTTCTAGTGACCCAGAATTCATATAAATAGATCTAAAAACAGTGTTCGTAAATGTGAAACCTATTGGACAACAATGTATGACATTTGACCTGTAAAAGCATTCTCGATCACCGAGTGTGTTTCAGACATATTTGCTTTCTTTGGAAATCGACCTCTTAGTAACTTTTGAGGACTGGTTACAGTCATTGCGTGTTTCTAGGGAACAACATCTTCGATTTCCAAGAAGTACTTTAAGTTGTTGAAAATCGACACGCTAAATAGTTTTTTTGGGGTCGGTAAAGACAGGTGAGATCTGTATTTTCCAGGTAATATCATCTTTGTTCTAATATAAATGTTTCAGGTGTATATTTTTTTTAAAGGTAGGACCTTTTATAGACAGATAGTTGACGGAAAGAAGTACAGAGTGACAGAACGATAGAATAACCATAAGAGAGGGAAAAGAGAGAGTAAGAAAGAGTAAGTGAGTAAGTGCATTAGGGACATAACACTATTTTGATAATACGTCTAAACGCGTCAGTGAGCAAAGAGTAGCGATTCAAAGGATCGTGTGCATTTTCAAAGTACCGATTTCGCCATGTCTCTCTATGCTCCCTAAAAAAACCCCTCAATCTTTAACTTAATTTAAAAAGTGGTCGGTCGACATCAACAAGTAAAAACGTCTTCAAATCAGTAAAAGCCTTGTTATATGTTCTTTTTGTTCCTCCGTGTGTGTAATCTTTCTGTACTTCCGGTGACCCCCAAAATAACTTGAGGCACGCGACGACACACATCCGGCCGTAGGAAATTCTTTCATCTAGGGAAAGTGCATTGCATTATATAAAAGATGGCAACAAAAGAGGAAATATCCTAGTCAAAAGGAAGACGTTGCGCATAACTTAAAGATAAATAACTTCATGCTAAAATCAAGATTTTTGTAATTTTCTTTAGTAAAAAGATTACTTAACAAATATTAGCTGATACTAATTATTATAAATGTAATGTTTACACTATAATTAAACACGGCGGCTTGTCTTCTCAAGAGAATTACGTATGGGAAAATATCACTGGTTACTATATATATATATATATATAATCTTGGAAGTTTCTCAACCATTAAACCTATATACCCCCCGCCCCCAAAAAAACAAAAGAAAAACCTTAAGTCCCAAGTCGTTCAGTGGAAAATCACTCATGTAAGTCAATTTAACTTTTACAGTTATTATATTAGTTTGCTTCTAACATTATTTAAGGGATCATCAGTTGTTTACCATGAAAAACTGTTTCGGGAATATATATATATATATATATATATATATATATATATATATATATATATATAGAGAGAGAGAGAGAGAGAGAGGGAGAGAGATGTATATTAATATGTATATAGTTGTAATCAGTCATCTGAAAATCATAAGTGCGCAAGATATTCCGTTGGCAGACTACAACTATATACATATAAATATAGATCTAAACATGAAGCATAAGTAAACACGATACTCTAAATATGTGTATATATATATATATATATATATATATATATATATATATATATATATATATATATATATATATATATGTATATATATATATATATGTACATATATATATTTCGATACGGTGTTACAAACAATCAAGTGAGAGCATGATGATACCGTCGGTTTCAATTCAGCAATTTTTTAAAAAGAGCTGAATTTCATAAGTCACACTGTTTTGTCTTAGATTTCTGTATGATAGTCAACGGTTTTTTAAAAAATCGCTGACTTCAAACAGACGCTTACACGTTGTTTTGACTTTATCTACTTCAACACCATATATAAATAATTATATATTTCGCTGTTATTTTACAGTTAATTTTTTAAAGTACTACTTTAAAAATTAAGCGCTCTGTTAGATTTATTTCTACCAATCTTTCCAAGGTATATATATATATATATATATATATATATATATATATATATATATATATATATATATATGAAACTACTTGGGAGACAAATCTAAACTATGGCAAATTCATAAGCCAATTCCCCTCCGAAACTAAGATCCTGATTCGGACTATTGAAAGGATCTACCAAAGGATATCTAGACATGAGTTGTCTCTTATATTCAACACTACTTGCCTGCAAGAGAAGATGCTGCCTAGATATGCATATATATATATATATATATATATATATATATATATATATATATATATATATATATATATATATATTATTATTATTTTATGTATCCACATAAAATGTTATAAGGAGATATAATTTTTTATGTATCAATTTTCAGTATTAACTTAAACAGTGCTCAGTAGTGAGTAGAGCTAGGTAGTAAGTTTTGAAAATATATTCATGGCAATTAAGCTAAAATACATTTTAGCCTCACGACTCCCCCCGGGGATGAAACGCGAAAGCCTCAGTGTAGTTTAATAGCCAGAATTTTATTTTCAAAACTTACTATATATATATATATATATATATATATATATATATATATATATATATATATAGGATAAGGAGGCACTATTTTGAGGCAGTGATTTAAAGACAGGGTGTGACAAAGTAGTTGATTGAAAGTCAAAATTTATGTTCCACGGAAAAATTTACCAAATAGAAACGGTTTTTATTTTGTGTTCTTTACCTTTATTAATAACGGCCGTCACACGTTGTTTTTTTTAAGTTGCACAAATGTTCTTCAAATATTCGCTAGACAACTTCCGATATTCTTCTTTAATAATATATTTAAGAAAGTCGACACTGCTGTGCGATGTTCGTTTCGTAGCACGTTCTAAATCGCCACAAATGGTTAGGATCTGAGCTAAAAGGCGCCCATAAGGCGTCCATGTTTCCTCAAATTGCAAAAATAGGATTTGTAGAAATCTGATATTTTTCTAGCTGCTTTAAGCCATGCCAATATCAGGTATCTTAAAATCTTGGTAGTAAGTATTACTACTGATCTTTTCATCAGTTGTATACAGTTATGGAAACATTTTCTTTCCATCGGAAGCCACAGAACCAAAAGCGATAACTTGAACAGGATGCTTTATTCTGAGTATCTCCTTAACCTCATCTGTCGATTTTGCGATAAATCTATAATTTCTACGGTTCAGAGCAGCATCAACAGTAAAACACTTTTCATCTATTTTATTGCACCTTTCCAATCCCGTTTCCTTCATAGCAGCTGTTCACATGTGTTTCATGTACTTGTCTGCATTTCTAATGGTCATGTTGTTTACCTCAAGTTCAATTGCTAGTTTCCTCATGAATTTTGTTGGATCCTATAAGATTTTGGATTTGTAGAGCTTTAATAAAATATTTCGTATGCTTTTTATTGATTCTCCCACTTCCATATTTCCTCAGAGTAGTTTTGTACATAATCTTTACATATTAAACAGTCGTTATGCAGATTCCAACTATTCTTCAAATCTCTTTTAGTGTAACGATTGCATTCAGCAAATCACACATTGTTTGATGCTTTCTTTATTACGCATATGTGTAATTATTTCTGGAAAGATAGGGGTATTTGTGTAAAGTATAATTATGTCATTAATATATAGTAGCTTTAAAACTATTGACTTACTTCCTGCTGAAAAAAATACTTAACACTCATTGCATATTTCCCCCGATCTTTATATATATATATATATATATATATATATATATATATATATATATATATATATATAAAGAAAAAATGGAGAAAAAAATGGCACAACATTACATAAAATTACCTACCATTGATACAAATTTTATTGCATCGAAAGTTCAGATGAATGATGTTACACAAACCCTTAATCCATGGATGTTCAAAAATAAAACTCTTCTCGATGATGTTTTTAGCCTAAGAAAAAAAGGTCTCGTATCAAGTAAAATAAGTTTTAAATGAAAAGTAACATCTGTTCCTTAATGTCATACAATTATAGCATTCGAAATTACTACGTCTAAATCTAAGAGACAAAGGAATCTTTAGATTTACAGTGGAAAACGACTTACAATTGTAAAGTTTCACTAAAACATCCATTTCTCCTCGCTACACGTGGCGAATAGTCTCCATGTTTCGTCATTATTATCTAACGACTTGATATTATTATCTAATAAACATTGCCCTTAAAAACTTGCGTTTTAGTACACAACCAATCATACATATATATATATATATATATATATATATATATATATATATATATATATATATATAATATTAGGAAATTTAAAATTTATTAACTTCTATCCTCTGCGGGACTGCTTTGTTCCAACAATACTTTCTGGCATCCAGTTTGGTGAATTCTCTACACAGACGGATTTTTCCTTTGATGTCTATTTTGACAAAGGGAAGATTTTACCGAAATATTGAATGATTTTTAATCATCATCCGGACGGCACACACAGACGACACCACATTTGCGATTATGTAAGATTTTGAATAATAATAAATAGTAAATCCTTCCATTTCGATTTATTATTTTTGTTCTTTTCAGCTTACAACCTATCTCACACTCTACATTGTCCTCAGCCTTATTAATATATTACTAATATATATATATATATATATATATATATATATATATATATATATATATATATATATATATATATATGTGTGTGTGTGTGTGTGTGTGTGTGTGTGTGTGTGTGTGTGCGTGGACACTTAGCTATGGCAACTAGCGTGGCGACAATGGTAAAACACCCTTAATGGTAATCACCAATAAGATGGACGAAAACGTGTTACTCTTTCAGAAGTGATAACAAATCTATGATGATGATGGTGGTGATGATGATGCACACACACACGCTTTTCATTCTTTCGAAGAATTATGGCCAGACACAACTTGGCCTATTTTATGTCGAAAGTGTGACTAGTGATACATTGCCTCGTGCGCGTTGACATTGAAGCGAAACGTCAAAATAAAGTCATCCGACGCAGAGGAAATAAAATCGCAATTTCTTCATCCGTTACGTAAACTCCGGAATCAGCTTTCCCGTCGTCCTTGTTTATCAAAGAAAAAAGAAGTTTTGCGATTATTTACTTTTTCACCACATTCTTTACGTCAATTTACATACAGTCACTTATATACTATTATTCGCATGCAATCAGGCGTATTTCAACACACACGCGCACACACACATACGCAGCAGTCAAACCTAACATTTTCATATGGAACAAGTGGAAGAGAGAGAGAGAGAGAGAGAGAGAGAGACAGAGAGAGAGAGAGAAAGAGAGAGACAGAGAGAGATAGAGAGAGAGAGAGATTTCACTTAATCGTCAAACCTAACATTTTCATATGGAACAAGTGGAAGAGACAGAGAGAGAGAGAGAGAGAGAGAGACAGAGAGAGAGATAGAGAGAGAGAGAGAGAGAGAGAGAGAGAGAGAGAGAGAGAGAGGAAACTGTGGTTGAGGTCAGTGTCCCTAATGATGGGAGCCTAAACAGAGCTGAAAGGGGGGGGGGGAATAACAAAATATCAAGGTTTAATGTATGATATGAAAAGAAACTGGAACCTCAAAGAGATCTCCATCATTCCAGTTATCATAGGAGCCACTGGACTCATGAAGAAGAACTTGAAAAAGTATTTGGCAAGTATACCTAGTGAACCAAGTGCAAGAGAAATACAAACAACTGCACTGTGATCGTATGGCACTTGGAAGAATGCCACGTCCCCCGCAAATGAAAGAAAATGAAAATGAAATAAAAAAGGGATACATTTGCTATTTTGCCCTCTTTCCTATTTTATCTCTCCCAAATCCCAGAGAAGACCAATGGTCATTGCCAGTGAGAAATCGATGGTAAGCATCTGTTGTAATAACGCAAAGGCATTTGCAATAGTTATCGAAAGAGGTGGAGAGGTACTGGAAACCTGGGGAGACTTGCTGTCACTCAGACTCTAGGGAACACCACCGGTTATTATGAGTCAGTAATCACTAATGAACCTGTGTCAGAAAACCTAGTGAGTGCAAATAATAATAATAATAATAATAATAATAATAATAATAATAATAATAATAATAATAATAATAATAATAATAATAATAATAATAATAATAATTAACCGGGGAAAATACAACCGCAGGCGTAAGCATAGGCTGACGCCACGAAAATTATGGACAGAGGGTCGAGGAAGAAAAACGCAAACCAGACCTCCACTGGAAGAGCGCGGACAGCTCTGGGACCTTGGGGAGGCTTGCTGCCACTCGGGCCCCAGAGGGTACCAATGGCCCTTATCAGCGGGAAACCTGTGGTGGGTGGTTGTTTAGATACCGCAAGGTCATCAGCGGTGATGAACGAAAAGAGGTGGAGCATACTGGAAGTCTGAGGAGACTTGTTGTCACTCAGACTCCAGGGAATACCACAGGTTGTTGGCAGTGGGCGATCACTGACGATGACCAGTGTGATAACTCCTAGTGAGTAAATGACGACGACGACGACGACGACGACGACGACCCGGGGTGCACTCGAGGATAAAGGTTAAAATGATTTTCAGTTTGACTATTAACGCCACTACAAGTCAGTCGGTGGAATGTACAGAGGAATTGATTATCAAAGAGGACGGCTCAGCAAGTATTTATTTACATTAGACTTTAAAAGGACTATAGTGTAGTCGGTTGGGAAGCAGACTCCTGGTATTTGTCCCACAGATAGAATGTTCTAGGTACGAAACTTTGTTCATGGAAGTTCGGTTTGTCTTTTTATTGCATAGAGGGATAATGAAAACTTAATTACTTTAGTTTTAGCTAAACGAGTTCTTGCTGTGAATGCTTTTCGATAGGGGGTATGAATTGAAGCTCTGCTTTTATTTATCTTCAAAATTTAACACAAATGTTCACAGTATTGTAAACTGTCTTTATAAAATAATATATGAAACAGGGCCAACATGGGGTAGATGAGATAGTAGGATGGTGGGATGGTGGTTGGCTGTCGTCTTCTTGGTGTATACTCTAAATTAGTTTCAATTACTAAAATACCAGATTCACTCTTTTGGTAAAACATATTTAACATTATCCCAAATGGTTTTACATTTTGTACATACAAAAAATATATATCTACAAATGTATACTTTGGAGTTAGGGTGTGCTAAAAACACTTCTGTTAAACACCTAACGTGAACATCACGATACAGTTGAGAGAGGTTAGCAACATCTCTTCTGTGCAAAAAGGATATGTGTAAGATAAGAAATCACCCCCACTAGATTGCGAAGTCGGTTTTGAACTCTGACAAGGCTAGAAAGAGTGCTCTTAACAACACCTGCTCAGCTATGATAGCGGTACACCATCTTAGAACGGATCTGGCCCTTATATAGGTAAAATATTGCATCGTGAGTTAAGTACTTTCAGGAGCGTTAGAATGATCCGACCATTTTTCCAGAAACCTTAGTACCATATATAATTTATACGTCCGTCAATTTGACTTTCACTGAGAAATATATTATAGCAGCAGCCAGAATACTTTGACGAAGGCTAATTTAAGTTTTCTGGTAACAGTGATTATCAGATCTCTTTCTTCCTTTCTATATTCCTGTCTGTCTGTCTGTCTGTCTGTCTGTCTGTCTGTCTGTCTGTCTCTCTCTCTCTCTCTCTCTCCCTCTATCTCTCTAGTCTACTTGTTTCATGGTGTTATAGAATACATGTTTAGTGGAATGGAACAGGAGGGAAGTAGAGTATCTCATCTCACTTCGTCCTTACTTCTCCGACGAGTATGATCTTACCCGTTTCTCATTTATAGAATTTGATAGTCCCTGTATATTTTTCTTATCCTTCATTTTTTTCGCAGGAAACTTTGAACGTCTCCACCGCCTGTTCACTTTAGAAACGAACATTGATTATCTATATGTACGTGGCTGATTCCATCGGGTCAACATCGATCAGCTATCGGATCTCTGTCAAACTTCCCTACATGATGAGAATCTACTGCGCGTGAACAGATAATAATATTGGCTTTTACTGCGATTAGTTACTTTCAACTAAACATATTAATGATTTAAAAAGTATATTTAGGGGAAGCAACACACATAGTGAAACATGACTGACAAACCACAGAAAACGATCTCCAAAATCACATTCTAAGAGCTGTAGCAATTATCTCCTCCTTTCAAAACATAACTGCACCGATTGGCCAGTAGGGGGTCGCTTTTCACCGTCAGCTGGCGCTGAAAGCGACCAGAGTTATTTTCCCTTTTCTCGATATATAAACGAAGGCACAACAAAAATATCGCTTTTTCTATTCAATCGGCCTCGCGAAACGACACTCACAACAGAAGCTCCACGTCAATACGCGTTTTCCCGGTAAAAGATTCTATTTCTTCGTATACACACTAGGAGACTTTCTACTACATACACCTTCTTGAGAAGAGACTCCATTTCTCCGTATACACACTCAGATACTTTTCTACTTCAGACTTTATTTCTTCGTATACACATTCAGAGACTTCCTACTCTCATTTCTTCGTATACGCAATTCAGATTGTTTTCTGCTCATTCAACATACACTCGTTCAATAAACGTCTTATTTAAACTAACCTTTCTGTTTGTAAATTATTACTTTGCTTTTGCATGCAACATTGCTTGATTTTATGAACACATATAATAGGGATACGGACAATAACCCCGACAGATCATTCGTCGATATTTATGCAGACGACACAATCATCTATGGAAAAACTTCGAAGAGCAGCAATGGCTAAGATCTTTCTGATCCTCTATCTTCCGACCTTGACCACGTGGTACAATGGGTGAAAAGGGTGGCTGATTATTTTTTTATGCGTCTAAAACAAAGATTCTCTCGTTTCACTATACCGGATCTACATTGACATACAAAGCATGAAAACCGATAAGAAATGTTTACCTCCATCATGTCAGAAATAGCGAGGATTAAGAGACACATCTGCTGTGATCGTATTCATCTATATTACACATTAGTTTTATACTTTTATTATATATTTACAAAATAACTTGTATACGTATTTTTATTTATATTCAACAGATTTCCATATGGATCCCTTACTATTTACTATGGACACCAAAGTTACAATTTATTTCCTTGCCCGCCTTAAAGTTTATGTGAACTTGTAGGCCTGGTATAGAGTCATATATATATATATATATATATATATATATATATATATATATATATATATATATATATATATATATATACTGCATCGATAGCAAACGAATTTCCCGCCTGGATAACTTTTTGCATTTTTGGACCACCATTCACCATTTGGATTATTTCTTAATAAACCTCTTTGATATCTTGCCTGGAGTTATTTTAAACTTGTTGACGTGGATGAACTGTTTTACAAAAAAGTATGTTTTGGGCCGATATATTTGATGTTTTATATACTTTTATGTATTTTTATATATATTTTTTATATATTTTCAAAGTTTAATTTTTATTACTTGCAGTATTGTCATTGTAGTAATTGGTCCTCTGAGGAGAAGATTTTCTTTGAAAACTCATGAGTTAAGGACTTTAAAGAACTTTGCCTGCACATTAAACTGTAATAAAATTTGATTCGTACCTTATTTTATTCTTTCACTTCATCTATTGCTATTAATGCTCTATCCAGTATATTGAGTTTTATTTATATCCAGATGTTCACTAATTAAAGATATTAGTTGCCTCTTATATCTTTTGTCGTATTAATCTTATATATATATAAATATATATATATATATATATATATATATATATATATATATATGTATATATATATATATATATATATATATATATATATGTATATATATATGTATACATATATATATATATATATATATATATATATATATATATATATATATAGTTATACGTGGATACTTTTGAAAAAAATACGCCCGTTCAATTTGCGCATTTAACGGTTTAAAACTGGGGATGGACAGAACACAGACTAAGTCTCTTTTAGGAATGTGTGGACGCAACTAACCATTAAAAACAAACAAACAGCAACAACAAACACAACAACAACAAATAATAATAATAATAATAATAATAATAATAATAATCATTATTATTATTATTATTATTATTATTATTATTATTATTATTATTATTATTGCAACAATCTGGAATGTAGAAAAAGTTAGAAAAAACTGTTGGTGGACGGCCCGGGGAACAGGTAAGATCGGAATGAGTGCTTGAGACAGGGGGCTTATTACAGGTGGATGGATGCAGTAGGTCTATTTTTTCCTGTCTCTCGCCTCTCTACACTATCGCCCCCTGCCAATTTAAGTCTCCCATTCCTTTACACAATTTGGCACCCCCACCCATTTGATATGGATGTTACTTTGTTGACAATGTGGAACGTGGGAATACGGTTGGAACGGTGTATGACTTTTGGTACTTACACGGACGCACGCACACACAGGAACAAACCAATCTATGCACGCAGAGAATAATAAATAAAAAAAATAATAAAAAACAAGAGAAAAAATAAAGAAAGACAAAGAAACAGAGAGGGACAGACAGGCACTCAAACAAAGAGACACGTAGTGAGAAAGAGAGAGAGAGAGAGAGAGATAGAGAGAATGAAATAAAGAGAAAGGGGGAAATAGAAAGAAAAAGAAAGTATAATGGTGAGAAACAAACAGATAGAGTAAAAGGGAAAAAGGCAAATATAAAAGGGAGAGAGGAAAAAGAGAAGAACGGAAGGATAGATTACGAGAAAGAAAGAGAGAAAGCGAGAGAAACGACTCGAGGGTTTAAAAGTAAAGAGACTGTTAGATATAGAGAAATTAGAGATCGATGGAAAGAAAAAGGACAAGTTAGAGAGAATCAGAAAGAGAAAGAGGGAGAGATCAACAAGAAATAGTAATATGGAGGGCGTGAAAATGCGACGCAGTAAGAGAAAAAAAGGGAGAGAAAGAGAGAAAGAGAAAGAAAGAGGGAGACAATTAATGGGGAAGGGAGAATAGTTGGAACTATCACATCTTTTCATCTCTCTCTCTCTCTCTCTCTCTCTCTCCATTTCTCTTTCTCTCTCTCTCGATATCTTTAGGTTATTCCGTTTCGATTTGTACATTTGACAGACTATCAAGTCTTCAGAAACTTCTCCAATGTATTCATTATAATTGCTACTTTCTCTTTTACGTTGGTGATAGGGGGTTCATACTGTTCAGGAACGTATTAGTTTATAAGTGAATATAATTGCTCTGATCACAAGAGTTTCTCTTTTTCGCCAACTCATTTTAAAAAAACAAAGTGCAATGTTTCAGGAATAATGACATACTTAGAAAGATGTCCTTAATTTATCTTTCTTCGTCTAAAGGTAGATCCTCAAGGCAGCATAAAAATCCACCCTGAAATTTCTTTTCTTTCTTATTTTAGAATGTTTCAAAAATGACATAAAACTGTGCTTATTCTCGTTACTGGAGCACACGC
>OY744533.1:78816189-78828689 GCA_963556195.1 Sepiola atlantica
TCAGTTGAATTTGAGTGAAAATAAGCCTCCAGTTGAGATCAGGTGCGTACCTTTTATCCTTCAGCCTTTCAATAGTCTCAGACCTTTCACGACCATTTCATGTGGGATGAAACGCTGTTGGGTCCACCGGAAGAAATTATTTCTGATTATGAATTCTTTTTATCCAGGAAGATATAATTCCATTCCGGTGTTAGGTCGTAGTCATCTGAAAATGTTCGACTAGGCTTAACCTTGAAATTACTAGAAACTTCCAGAACACAAAAGATCGATAGAAATATTCCCGAGTTCGAAGAGATACACCTGAAGAAGGCCGGAGGTTACAGTTTCCGGAACGTTGTGATGATAGCACTCAAGATGAGAAATGTAGTCCGATTAACCAAAATCATACATATTTTGTCTCTGTCGGGGTTTTATTTACTCCTCCCCAGGAGTTAGGCACAAGGCCAGTTTTATCTTACTCCCACAAGTAAGATGTGACCCAAGATCGGGTCGAGAAAGTGGGGGTTAAAAAGCCAGCGCTCGAGAGGTGAGCACTCTGGCCATTTAAAAATTGCCTGGGCAGCCCCGTCGGAATTTCCCGGTAGGGGCGCCTCAGACAGTAAGCAATAAACTTACTCCTCCCCAAAGAGGGGAGGCAAAGCCTGGGAGGGTGGACCTCCTAGAACTGCACAGGACAGGCGTGCAGTATCCATCGGAACAGATACTACACTTTGATCTTAGATGTCGGGGTGTTTTACAACTCTTAATACCAACTGTTAACGGATCGTATATATCGGAGACGATACAGGACACATTCCTTCAGAGAATGGCATGTGGAGCAAATTTTGAAAAGAAAAGATCTAAAACTCTCTCAATCGGTCCATGAGTATCGGTAAACCCAGTGATTGAATAGGGATATCAGAGGTGGCTTAGCTTAGATTTAATCTTGATGGAAATCAGTAGATCTCGGAGAGAAAAGAAAAGTAGATGTGCACTGTTCAAGACAAGTTTTCAAGGAAAATATCAAGATAACTAGCTAAGTGCCCGTCAGAATCAGCTATGCGAGTGGGTTGGTTTACTATCCATGTAAGTTAATATGCAAGAGCAAAATCATGAGGAAATCTTCCTTCATTAGTGAAGTATACTAGCTATTTATCAATGTGTACGTAGAAATCGCCACATATATATTTTAACGCTTTAAAATACTTACACTGCCATTTTTATTTCAAATAACTAACTAATACTTCGTCTCTGTTAATTATAATTAACTTTGTGGCTGTTAATAATTATCTTAACTGTAATGTTGCACAAACCGATCCTGTCTCAAAAGGGTGTTCCTCGAATAAACAAAGAAAGAGAATATATATCGAAAATGTCTTAAGAAATGTTTTTGGTAAATAGATGAACTACGACAGAGAAATTAACTATCTGTTTTCCGTGTCTCTTTGAGAAAATATGGCGTATTTGTAAGTTAATGGACATCTCACGTCTTCACACACATACGATACTTTGAATTTAGTTTATCTAATATATAAAATTAAAACGATCTGCCAGAAAATAGGTAGCCTATTTTCTATGGTACCTCCCGGGGAAAGGAGTTCTGTTTTCTAACAATATAAACCCAACAAATGTATTGCCTCTTAAAATCCATCGCCAGGTCAATTGCCTCTGACGTTGTAAAATGGTCAATATGTAGAATTGCTGGATATTCTTGAATATGATATCGTATTAAAACACTGGCATCATGCTTATTGTGACTTAAACCCCAGTCCCCTCTAAATACATCTGGTTAATGAGGCTTTTATGTAGTTATTGTAAGAGAAGCTTGTAATCTCAACAGCAAATCTGAAGGGTTTTTGTGGAGCACTTTCGTTTATTTTACTAATGTTATTTTAATCATAGATCTCCCACGTGTAATTCTTATTCGATAGCAGTATTTTTAGCCTGGTCTTTGATATGCTGTACATAAACTCTATGTACACCCCGTTAATTGTCGATTAATTGACTTTTACAATAATATCAAGGCATCTATGTTCGTGCTAGACATCTGTAAACAGCAAATACAAAATGTTATTTATAGTTCGAAAACTGATATTCATAAGGATTAAAAAATAAAAATAGCAATATTGGGTTCAGGGCTGGAAACAGGAGTTTATTGGGTTCCTTACTATTTTACAGCCAACGCCGGGAATATACAATCCGCTAGTACACACACACACACACATACACACACGCATTCTCTCTCTTTCGTTCTCCCTCTCTCTCTCTCTCTCTCTCTCTCTGTGATGCGAATTTTCTCATCAGTCATTGATATGCTATCCAGGAAATCACGTTAGGATCAACACCACTAAAGACTTCAATATGTTGATGCCACATTCATACTCTGACCGCACTAGGAAGATTTTCAAACATTACTGGACCATGTGAACTCTATCCGTCCATCTATACAGTTTATGAGGAATATTATAACAGATTCTTCTTCTTGGATGTGCTGATAACTCGCACTGATCAAGGGTTTACATCATCTGTATATCGAAAGCCAATTTTCACTGAACAGTATCTAAATTTCAACTCCCACCATCCATATAATGTAAAGAAAGGAATCATCCACTGCTGACAACATCGAACAAATACAACATGTATTACCAATCATTAACATATCAAGAGGAGATAGACAGCTTGAGAGAAACCCTCAACCGAAACAACTATCCCGAGGGCATGACACCAGCTACAAGATATCTAGACAAAACACCAAGGGGCACCACCCGAAAACTCAGCACAGTTTGTATACCATATATGAAGTACTTGCGAGGGTTACAGAGGCCGAAACGTTGTGATGACAACACCCCAGATGAGAAATGTAGTCCGAATAACCAAAATTATACAAATTATCAATCCTCATCTCAAAGATTCAGAAATATAGAGACTACATCGACAACATGGTTCATTCTACAGCATATAGTTGCCATTGCTCATAAAAAATAACTTTTAAATCTTTATCAAATGAGTAAATGACACTAATCCATAGTCGGTTATAAAGGAGTCCGCCACTGCTTATGATGGGTTATGGTGAGCTGATTTCATCATCATTTGATTAAGCCCTACTCTTTGCAGATAATTCTGCTACAAATTTTACACTCGACGATCTGGGCCATCAGTTTCCGAAATTTTCCCATATGCCTACGAATACTCTTAGTAATATATATATATATATATATATATATATATATATATATATATATATATATAATTCCTTCTTTTGTGCATGTTTGATTAAACAGGAGTGCCAACTCTGCTTATTCAGCTTTTGATCAGTTTTTTCTAGTCTTCGTACGACGGATTTGATGTTGCTGTTGAAATAATTTAAAAGAACGCCCTCTTGATAGATTCGCCAATTTATTTCATTTTGCAACCGCCTGACAACGACCGATGTCGGTCGAAAACGTTCGCACAAAACACGGAGATTTTTTACACTCTAGTGATTATAACATCAAATCCGTCGTACGAAGACTAGAAAAAAACGATCAAAAGCTGAATAAGCAGAAGTGGGAACTCCTGTTTAATCAAACATGTATATATATATATATATATATATATATATATATATATATATATATATATATATATATACGTTGCCAAACTTATCTTAACCCTTGATGCCAGCAAGGCAGCTGGTCCTGACAACATTACACACATTGTGATTAAAAAGCTGATACTGAACTTGCTCCTATTCTAAAAAAATTCTGCAATCATTTCTTAAAGTGAAAGGCTTTACATCTTTTTGGAAAACGTCGTTTGTCTGCCCAGTATTTAAAAATACTGGTGATCAGTGCTAACCATCTCAGTGCAGACCTATCAGTCTCCTATATACCATGGGTACGTTTCTTGAAGCTGTAACAAATAGAGAAATTGTTAACATCTGAGCAAAAATAATTTACTTAGTGATAAGCAATACAGATTTCGTCCTGCAAGATCAACTGCTGATGTACTAATTGTTATATAGCACAGGATCAGTGACCCCTTGATGAGTGCTTTGTTTCTTAAGTAATAACTCTCGGCATATCAAAAGCTTTTTATAAGATCGTACACAAAGGGTTGCTTTACAAACTTGCTTACGTGGTAATATCTAGCAATCTCTTCGGAACCATAGAAGCCTTTCCCTATGATAGGTCTGTAAAAGTCGCTGTGCATGGGCAGAAATGTGAATCACGTAATATCAGCCTTCTTTATAATCTACATTAACTATCTTCTTAGTCACGCTCGGGGATCATTTGTTAATATCTACGTATACGACACAACTATCTATGGCAGCACATCGATGAGCACTGATGATCAAGCTATCAATTACTCCCTTTCTTTTTATCTGGAGAACATTGTGTAATAGCGGAAAATTAGCTTGTTACTTTCAACACAGCTAAGGCCAAAGTCCTATACACTCATAACAGATACATTTTTTTCTTCTTTTTTAACGTAGTTCACCCCAAACAAGGCAGGCCACCACTGTAGACGTAACGGGCTACTGAGAAGAAAAAAAGAGGAGAAGGTTGGAGGCGGGGGGGGGGGTAAACCTAAACTGGGATCTGCGCAGCGAGATGTCTGTTTACATTAATTTTAAATTTCTGCATGTCAGCACTGTCGGGGAAACAGGGGGCAGGGAGGGAGTCCCAGAGGCCAACAGAACGAGGAAAAGAGCTATTTGAGTAGAAAGCTCTCCGGCATCTGGGGACCTCCACAGTGAATGGATGGGATTTAGTTGATTGTTGAGGGGGCACCAAAGTAGCCAATTCATCGGAGCATAATCCATTGAAGTATTTATAAAACAATCACAAGGATGTTACATTGCGGCGATGGGACAGGGACTGGAGCTTGGTTGACAGTGAGGGACCTATTAGGTTGGCGACTCTTTTTTGGGCCTTGTCAAGGAGGGAGAGAGTAGCAGATGATGCACCAGCCCAGATGTGGCAACAATACTCCATGCATGGGCAGATGGTGGCTTTGTAGAGATAGAGGATAATGTTAGGTGTTAGGAGTCTTGTTTTGCTCTAATTGAAATAAATGGCTCTGTCCTCTTTACTTTGAAAAGCTCCTAGGACTGACCTGCACTCCAAACCTAAAATTGAAGCTTACAATCAAATCTGTCTCTAAGACGACTGGAAAAATTGTTAAATCATTTCATCGCCCCAGGAAGAACCAGACTTATGATGCAATCCTCTCCCTATATAAGAGTCAGATCGATCCTATGATGGGATGTGCTTTTCAGAGTACTCTTTGTATTGTTTACGGAATTCAGAATCGACTTGGAAATATTGTGGGGATAATCTGTTCCGTTTTTTACAGCCCCTTTCTCACAGAAGACATCTTGTTATGTCGGTTTTGTCATGGGAGGTGCTCACCTGAGCTCAAATCTCGAGTTCGTCCTTGTAAAGCATTCACACAAAGGTTTCCTGTCTGTGAAACACATTGCCGAAGTGCTGCTATCCCGCAGTAAAAAAATAAGCAAATATAATGGCGTCGGGATTTTAAAATAATATTTTACTTTGAAGCATTTTTTTAGTTTTTGAATTCAATAAATAGTCGATTAATAATAAACTATAATTCAAAATTCCGTCATGGCGAAAAACACGACACGAAATTTTCTTTGATAATTGTAATACAGATACTTAAAATATAAATAAACAAAAAACACGACGTGTATGTGTAGTTGAGTTGAAGTAAAAATATAAAGACGAAGAGAGAGTGGTAGTGGCAGGAGCTTTTCTGTTTCTCTCTCGTTTGTTTGCTGCAACCCTGCTGTAGATTCAGGAAAGAAACGTGGACGCGAATTGAAAAATAAAGTTAGATAATTGCACCCAAATAAATGTATTTGGTGATTTTAATGTCCACCTTAGTGATTTGCACGGTTCCACGATTAATACAGACGCAGCTGGTAGCAGCATGTATAGTCTTACTATATCTCATTCTCTTTCACACACTTTAACTTTTCTAACCGCCTCCCAGATCGCGAGGATCAGCAAGCCTCACTTATTGATCTATTCCTGACTACACTACTCGAGGTATGTGTGACGAATTCCCATAGCTCACTCGGGAATGCTGATCACCTTGTGATAGTGGTTAATATCAGCAATTGAAGCACATTTCCTTCCATGGAAGTTCTATAGGACGCCTTATTCTCCCCAATGGTTCACTTTAACCTGTGCAGCTGCCATTTCAAAAAGGCAGCATGATTCACTCGCCATAAGTCAATTACAAATAGGCAAACATATACAGAAGCGAGAAATAATTGTAAGAGTGAAATAGCCGTAGTCAAGAGAAGGTGTACCGAAATGACCAGAAAACGCATTGAGTCACAGAAATTGCGAACTCGCGATTTCTGAAAAAAATATTATAGTGTGGCGAATAATAGGCAATTAGCAATTTCCCTACTATCCAACAACCATGCTGTCGCTTGCACGGCAGCCGGGAAGGCTAAACTGATGGTCCGGCGGTTCGCCTCCAACTCCACCTTAGACCCCACAAACCACCCCTTCCCAAATTTCCCTTTGCGGACAGAAGCCACGCTTGATTATCTGATAGTCACCTCTATCCATGTTCAGGATATCATACAAAACGTAGACATCTCCAAGGCGTCTGGGTCTGATCTCATCCCTGCTATGTTAATAAAGAAATGATCTTCTGAGTCAGACCTTGTTCTCTCCAAACTTTACAACAAACACCTTACTTAATCTTTATTCCTTGAACGCTAGAAAATTGCCTCTGCTGGACTCGTATTCAAGTATTCTGGTGAAAAAACTGGCCCGCTCAATTATCGCCCCATAAGTCTCTTCCCTTTCTTCCGTAAAATCTTTAGGTCATTAATCAATCGAGCGCTAGTCCATCACCTTGTTAATGCTAAACTTATTTCTGGCCGAAAATATGGATTTAGGCAACCCCGTTCTTCTGCGGATATCCTAACGAGCATTACTGAACGCATATACACCGCACTGGACAATACAGGGGAAGCTAGAAAAGTATACCTTGACATATCGAAAGCTTTCAACAAGATCTGGCGTAAAGGTCCTCGCATGAAAATCAAATCATATGGTATTACTGGACGAATACTTAATATATTCTGATCCTTCTTAGACAAGACAAAAATACAGGTTCTTTTTGGTAGCCGTCCACCAACACGATATTATATTAATGTGGGTGTGTCCCAGTGGTCGATCCTTGGACCTTTATTATTTCTAATATTCATAAACGACCACCCTCATGAAATTGTGTCCGCGATGCGTATATTTGCTTATAATACTACGCTCTATACCAGACATGAGAGAAACACGTATGTAAACATATCCACGGCAATATCTGAAACTTTAGAAAATGACCTCTAGTCTCTAATTGAATGGGGGACGTAAATGGATGGCGACATTTAATGCTACTAAGACAAAGCTTTTTTTCTTTAATAATTACAAGAAACCTTTTACACCACCGATCGCCATGGCTAATAAGACTCTACCTGAGAGTTCATATTTCACTTCCCTGGTCTGATATTCACAAAAACATGAATTGAAACAAATACATAGAAGACATTGCCAAGGCTGCTGCAAAGAAAGTGTGCTCTCTCTACCGCGCTAGAAAACTACTCACACCTGCCAGTATCTCATATCTCTACAAAGCAACCGTTCGCCCATGTATGAAGTTCTGTTGCCACATCTAGTCTGGCGCCTCTACCACTAGTCTCTCTCTATTAGACAGGGTCTAAAAAAGAGTCTCCAATCTGATATGTCTCGAACTGTCAACCAAGCTCCAACTCCTGTTCCATCGCCGAAATTCTGCATCCCTGTTCTTGTTTTACAAGTACTTTAATGGAAGGTGCTCTGATTAACTCGTGGCACTTGTGCCCCCTCGACGTAAATACCATCGGCTAACCCGAAAAGCAGCAAAATTCCACCCCTTCACTGTAGCCGTCCCCAGATGCCGGAAAGCTTTCTACTCTAATAGTTTCTGCTCTCGGACTGCTAGACTTTAATATTCCCTTCCTGTTTCCTGCTTCACTAACTGTACTAACATGCAGAAATTTAAATGTAATGCGAACAGACATCTCGCTGATCTACTCCCTACTTAGAGTGTTCCTGTAGGCATGGTCCTTAAAAGTAGGCCCTTACGTCCCAGATGCAATGTGATTTGTTTGGGGGTGAATGAGAGGTTAAAAAAGTGGATTTATCCTGGTTCGCAGTTGTGTTAGCTTCTGATATAGTTATTTTAAGAATGTATATACGTGGATATATCTGTATATGTATTTATGTATGTGCATGTATATTTATGTGTATATGCATGTGTATGTTTAGTAAAGAGTGCACGATTTGCGCACGTTGTTCTATATTGATTACTAAATTATTCTTATGTCATTGTCTTTTTTATTATTTGTATTTTGTATTGTTTTCTCTTTCTTCACTTCTTTTCATTGCTATGAGTGGCACCATATAGGTAAATCTCCACTACTGTTAACATTTGTATATTTGGTATTTAGCAAACTATTTAATAAGAACGTATATTATTATTTACTCACTAGGAGTTATCACACTGGTCATCGTCAGTGGTCACCCACTGCCGACAACCTGTGGTATTCCCTGGAATCTGAGTGACAACAAGTCTCCTCAGGCCTCCAGTATACTCCACCTCTTTTCGTTCATCACCGCTGATGACCTTGCGGTAATCGCAACAGCCACCTACCAACGATTTCCCGCTGATAAGGGCCATTGGTCCCCTCTGGGGCCCGAGTGGCAACAAGCCTTCCCCAGGTCCCAGAGCTGTCCGCGCTCTTCCAGTGGAGGTCTGGTTTCGTGCTTTCCCTCCTCGACCCTCTGTCAATAATTTTCGTGGCGTCAGCCTATGCTTGCGCCTCTCTCGTGCGGTTGTATTTTCCCCGGTTCTGTTGTTTTGTGCTTCCATGTGTTTGTTCTCCATTCGTTGCTTATGTGGGTTGGTTTCCGCATTCGAGGACATTTCTCAGGATTGTAGCTGTTTTGATCATTACTGTCCTTTGTATGGTCTCAGTTATCCCTTTGATCCCTATTTCTCCTAGTCTTTTCTCCATGTTTTTGGGGACTGTTCCTAGTGCTCCTATGATTATTGGTGTTATACTGACTTTCTTCATGTTCCATATTCCTTCAATTCTCTGGCAAGTTCAGTATATTTGCTTCTCTTTTCCGTCTCTTTGATCTTCACTCTGTGGTCTGCTGGAACGGCAAAGTCCACGATTTTGCAGGATTTTTCTTTCTTGTTGATTATTATCATATCCGGTCTCCTTGCTGTTATGGGTTTGTCTGTTTGTACATTCATATCCCATATGATTTTGTGTTTTTCGTTTTCTAGTACAGTTTCTGGTTTGTGTTTGTACCGTTTTCTTGCATATTCGAAATTCAGTTGTTTGCACATTTCCCGGTGTACTTCTTTCCCCATGCTGTCATGTCTGTTCTTGTATTCCCTTTGTGCTAGCTTGCTGCATTCACTTATTATATGATTTATCGTTTCGTCTCTTTGTCCACACAATCTGCATTTGCTGTTTTCCTGGGTTTTATCTATCTTTGCTTTAATAAAGTTTGTCCTAATCGCATTGTTCTGTGCGGCCGTCAGCAGAGATTCCATTTCTCTGTTCAGGTTTCCTTTTCTTAGCCATGCCCAGCTGTTTTCATTGGCTTCATCGCTTGTGAGTCTTATAAAGCGTTTATGTAGTTGTTTTTCTTCCCACTTTTCCTTTCTTGTCTTTTTGTTTCTGGGTTCAGTGCTTCCGGGGTTGTTTGTTGGGCTGGTGTCTCTTGCTGTGGTGATCAGTCTTTCCGTGTTCTGGGTTACATATTTCTCCAGCTCTTTTTTGGTGTCTTCCACACAGTCTTCTATACTTACCAGTCCTCTACCTCCTTCATTTCTTTTCACGTAGAGTCTGTCCGTGTCGTCTTTTGTGTGCAGTGCATTGTGCATAGTCATTAGTTTTCTAGTTCTTTGGTCAAGGTGCCTGAGTTCTTCTTTGGTCCAGCCTATGAATGGTCCAGAGTATCTTATTAGTGATACAGCCCATGTGTTTATCCCTTTTACTAGGTTTCTGCTATATAGTTTAGTTTCTAAGAGTTTCCTTGTTCTTCGTAAATATTCTTTTCCAATCTTCTCTTTCATTTCTGTATATTTGATTGTGTCTGCTTCCAGAACTCCCAGGTATTTGTAGCTATCTTGTTCTCCTAGCGCCCTCATCTTCTCTTGGTTGGGGAGTTCTATACCTTCTGTCGTTTCCAGTTTTCCTCTTTTGATCTCTAGCAGTGCACATTTTTCTATTCACAACTCCATTTGGATATCCTGGCTGAATATCCTGGTTGTGTTTATCAGCTTTTCCAGTTCTTTTTTGTTTTTTGCAAACAGTTTAAGGTCATCCATGTACATCAGGTGGTTTATTCTTTGTTCTGTATCCGTAAACCTGTATCCGGCATCACACTTTCTGAGTATGTAGTTGAGTGGCATCATGGCTATTATAAACAGTAGTGGTGATAGAGAGTCTCCTAGAAAAATGCCTCTCTGTATTTTTATCTCAGACAGGTATTGTCCTCCGGCTGTCAGTTTTAGTCTCCATGTTTTCATTGCTTTCTGGATGAGATTAATAATCCTGTCTGGTATCTTGTATATTTTTAAGCATTCAATTATCCATGTTTGGGGGATTCTGTTGTAGGCTTTCTTGTAGTCAATCCATGCCATGGTTATGTTCTTTTGTCTGCTGTTCTTTTGTCTGCTCTTCACCTCCTTCAGAGTCTTTTGATCAATGTATAGTAGATCATGTGCCCCTCTTTGTCCTTTCCGGCATCCTTTTTGTTCCTTGGGTAGCAGTCCACGTTTGTCCAGGGATTGGTAGATTTGTTCTCTCAGTTGTGCTGTGAGAATTTTCCACATTATTGGTAGACATTATTATTATTATTATTATTATTATTATTATTATTATTATTATTATTATTATTATTATTATTATTATTATTATTATTATTATTATTATTATTATTATTATTATTATTATTATTATTATTATTATTATTATTATTATTATTATTATTATTATTATTATTATTATTATTATTATTATTATTATTATTATTATTATTATTATTATTATTATTATTATTATTATTATTATTATTATTATTATTATTATTATTATTATTATTATTATTATTATTATTATTATTATTATTATTATTATTATTATTATTATTATTATTATTATTATTATTATTATTATTATTATTATTATTATTATTATTATTATTATTATTATTATTATTATTATTATTATTATTATTATTATTATTATTATTATTATTATTATTATTATTATTATTATTATTATTATTATTATTATTATTATTATTATTATTATTATTATTATTATTATTATTATTATTATTATTATTATTATTATTATTATTATTATTATTATTATTATTATTATTATTATTATTATTATTATTATTATTATTATTATTATTATTATTATTATTATTATTATTATTATTATTATTATTATTATTATTATTATTATTATTATTATTATTATTATTATTATTATTATTATTATTATTATTATTATTATTATTATTATTATTATTATTATTATTATTATTATTATTATTATTATTATTATTATTATTATTATTATTATTATTATTATTATTATTATTATTATTATTATTATTATTATTATTATTATTATTATTATTATTATTATTATTATTATTATTATTATTATTATTATTATTATTATTATTATTATTATTATTATTATTATTATTATTATTATTATTATTATTATTATTATTATTATTATTATTATTATTATTATTATTATTATTATTATTATTATTATTATTATTATTATTATTATTATTATTATTATTATTATTATTATTATTATTATTATTATTATTATTATTATTATTATTATTATTATTATTATTATTATTATTATTATTATTATTATTATTATTATTATTATTATTATTATTATTATTATTATTATTATTATTATTATTATTATTATTATTATTATTATTATTATTATTATTATTATTATTATTATTATTATTATTATTATTATTATTATTATTATTATTATTATTATTATTATTATTATTATTATTATTATTATTATTATTATTATTATTATTATTATTATTATTATTATTATTATTATTATTATTATTATTATTATTATTATTATTATTATTATTATTATTATTATTATTATTATTATTATTATTATTATTATTATTATTATTATTATTATTATTATTATTATTATTATTATTATTATTATTATTATTATTATTATTATTATTATTATTATTATTATTATTATTATTATTATTATTATTATTATTATTATTATTATTATTATTATTATTATTATTATTATTATTATTATTATTATTATTATTATTATTATTATTATTATTATTATTATTATTATTATTATTATTATTATTATTATTATTATTATTATTATT
>OY744533.1:78831189-78856189 GCA_963556195.1 Sepiola atlantica
GGTCATACTTCAAAACATCAAAAGTAGCGGATTTTGCCGCTTTGTGTTTAATGGGAGATACTCGTTTTTTTCGTTTTTGTATCTTGGAAAGGATCGCTTATCGTGTCAACGTCATTGGAATTGCGGTAAGCAATGTTAATTGGTGGCGATTTTTATGTTGAAATATGTAATGGCGTCTTATTTATATAGTACGCTTATTGGAATTTGAAAGATGAAGAAAGGGGTAAAAAGCTGGGGTGGCAAATTAGGCAGAAAACAGTAGATGAAAAAAAGGGAGGAAAACGAAAGAAAGTAGAATAATGAGTATTAAAAAGTGAGAATAATAAAAAATAAAAATAGTGAAGAAGAAGTAAGAGAAGAGGAAGACGATGACTAAGAAGACAAAAGAACAAGATAAAGAAAAGAAAGGGAATGGGTGTCAAAGAAAAAGAAGAACAAGAAGAAGAAAAATGGGAATAAGTGTAGAAAAAGTAGAGGAATAGTAGAAGGAAAAAAGAAGACGAAGAGATGAATGAAAATAGAAAACAAAATCAGAAAAAGAAGAAAATAGTTGCGAATCAAAACGTGAATGCTGGAAATGAAAGCAAATGGAAAATAATAATTTTAAAAAATCGAAAAAGTAAAAAAAATAAGTGAGAATAAAATAGAAAGTGAGAACGTAAAGGAGAACAAAATTGAAAAGAAATTAGATAAAAACTGAGTGATAGAAAAAATCAGAAGCAAAAAGTGTAAAACTGAAAAAGGGGAGGACAAATATAGAAAAACAATGAAAAAAATAATGACCAAAAAAGAACAGATAGAAGAAGAATAGGAAGGAGTAGAGGTAGAAGAAGAAGAAGAAGAAGAAGAAGAAGAAGGAGAAGAAGAAGAAGAAGAAGAAGAAGAAGAAGAAGAAGAAGAGGAAGAAGAAGTAGAATAAGATGTTAAGAAGTAACCGGACGATAAAATCTAAAGAGAATAGAAATAGGATTTTTTCCCGTGAAGAGAAGCGGCTGAATAAGGCAGAAAAAGAAAAGAAAACAAGGAAAAGAAGAGAGATACAAAATTATTAACGATGAATAAAAGAAAACAATGCGAAAAACAAAGCTAAAACTAAGATGATCAAACAATGCAACATATTCATTAATAACAATATTAAAACATAAAAAAATACTAAAAAGAAAGAAAATATTAAAATATGAGAAAAATATTAAAGAAGAGAAGAAAAATATTAAAAAAAGAAAAATATTTAAGAAGAAGAAAATATTAAACGAGAAGAAAGCATTAAAAAAGAAAGAAATATAAAAAAAGGAAAATATTTAGGAATATTGAAATATTAAAAGAAGGGAAAATATTTTTTTTGAAAAGAAATTATTTCGAAAAAAACGAAGAAACATTAAAAAATAGCAAAAGGAAGAACATATTTCAAAATAAATAATATATTATAAAAAAGAAGAAACATATTAAAAAAAGGAAATATATTTTAAAAGAAAATATTAAAAGAGAAAAAATATTAACAACGAAAGAAATGTAAAAAAATTTAAAAAATATTAAAAAAAGGAAAATATTAAAAAAGCAAAAATGTTAAAATAAAATATTTAAATAAGGAGACACATATTATTCCTAATATGTGTCTCCTTATTTAAATAAAGAAACTCAAAGCAAGAGGTTCATACATTTAAGCTATTTTCCTATTTTGAAGAATATAATTATATCTGTATCTTTTATCTATATATCTACTTCATTCTATTATCATCTATCATTCTATAAATATGTATAAGTTAGCCCATGTCTAATTAGGAAGGGTCTTATATATCTAAATATGGTTAAATATCTCTATCTCTTAGATCGAATGGCAAACATATATATATATTTTAATCCCCTTTTTTTATACCTTTTTATACTCTTTCTCTTTTTTTATTCTTTTATTCTTAGTATTGAAATGTTTTTATATATATATGTTTTTTTATATTTATTTATTTATATATATATATATATACTTTTTCATTTATATTTTTTTATTTTTTACCCCCCTTTTTTATTCCCTCTAATCTTGAATTCTCTTTCTTCTCCCGTGTTTTAAATCTCAACGGTCTTATTACACTAAATTCAAATTTAAACAAACACACACAACACACTGAGCAAATAACGCGTCCCAACAAGAGTGTCATGTGACCTCACATTTCCAAAACAGATGACAACAGAAGCTGAAGAGAGCCGGATGGGTAAGACCTCCCGTGCTTGAAACCGACGGTACGAATGTTGTACTAATTTTTCTGTACCAGAATAAATAAATATTATGCTCTTAATTTTTAACTTTGATTCTTAATTAATCGAGCACTCTGCTGGGATTTTTCCTACCATTCTACAAAGAATATATATATATATATATATATATATATATATATATATATATATATATATATATATATACGTATCTGTTACTTATTCTGCCTGTCTATGTGTTCGTCTATATACATATGTATGTCTATCTATGTTGAAAATGTGCTTAATGTAAACATCAGTAAATGTAATGTTATCTACAGAGGTTTCACATCATTATAACAGTTTTTGTAATGTTGAAGACCATACAACAAACGGAAATGTTTTTTTAAAAAAAGCGGAAGTATTAAAACACGTCATTGAATGCGGAAACAACCCGCATAACCAAAAAAACGCTTCCCAGCTACAAATAAATAGAAAAGGATAACACATACACATGCGGGGACATCATCATCGGCTGATGTCACACCAAATTTTCATAAAAGGTCAAGTAGAATGGAAAGACCGATGAAGGAAGAGCACCCAACATACCTCCACTGGAAGAGTGCGAGAGTACTGGAACCTTGGGGAAGGTTATTATCACTAAAATCGTTGCTATCGAAAAATCAATGGTAAACGGCTGTTGCGATACCGCAATATAATTGGCAATGGTTATCGAAAGAAGTGGTGTGTTCTGGTAATCTGATGAAAATTCCGAGGGACACCACTGGTTATTGTCGGTGAGCAATCGCTGATAATGACTTGTATAAAAAAACTGTTTGTGAGTATAATAATGTCACTGATCAGTCTCGAGTGCGGTAACCAACGCGCATAACCAGGTAACGCCGACCAACCACGTGTAAATAGAAATAGAACCAAACATATAGAAAAAATATTACACGAACCCAAGGTAACTGAAACTGTCAGAAATCCAATTATCTAACATTGCTAAAAATGTGGACATCAGTCTGAGTTGTTATAACACAAAATGATTATGAACGGTCAAAGAGGATTGAAAACAAAGCGATGAGAGAGCACTATCCAGACCTCCATTAGAATGGCGGAGAGAGTATTGGTAACCTAAATGAATAAACGATAGGAATAAGAGAAAGAAAAAATAAGAAATTAAAAGAATTGAAGAATTAAAGAAATAAAATGAAGAGAAACTCGATCAATTAGAAGGAAAAATACAATAAAACAGAACAAATATATAAAATAAACAGAGAAGAATAGAAAAGCGAAAAAAATGTTGGGTTGCTTATTTCTCAGTCGGCCAATCTCCTTTTTTGTGTTATTTAATTTTGAAACACAGGCCATCTTGTGAACAATTAATTGAATACAATTTACCATTTAAACATAGCTGAACATTGTTGGTCATTAGTTTATAATAGTATTGTAGTATTCGTTGGGAGGTGACAGTCGCTAAGTGGTTAAAGACACGGACTGATGACCTCGGTGTGCCAAGTTCGATTTCAGTTTGTTACATAGATACAGTTTCACTTAGGATGTTGGCAATATTTTCGTTGTCCCTCCCCCCCCCCCGTACGTACCCTACTTTTTTCTAGAAAAAATTCTAGCTAGAAGAGTTTCGGGGAAACCAATGCCAACAGTAGAATAATCTGATTTATACGAAATGAATGAATGAATGAGTATTCGTTGATGTGATAGATTCTATTGCATTTTATTTTGCTTCTTCCTTCCATAGTTTGCATTATTATGTATTACATCATTCGTGCCGGATAAACGACGACGACAACGAAGAATAAGAAGAAAACGATGAAGAAGAAGAAAAAAGAGAAAAAAGAACATGACGAAGAAGAAGAATGAGAATAGTAATAAGAAGACGACACGGAAGAATTAGAATAAGAAGACAAGACGACGAAGACGAGGAAGAAAAAGATGAGAATACGATTTTAAAGACAAAGAAAAGGAAGACAAACCAGAAGGCGAGAATAAGACAAAACAGAAGACAAATAATAAAAAGAAGATGAAGAAGGCGAATACCAAAAAGAAGAAAATGAAGAAGAAAAAGAAAAGATAGACAAGAAGATAAAAAAATAAAAATGGGAAATGTTGATATATGAGCCAGTTTCACGTTTGAATTTTCCTTCATCATCCTTGTCACCATTTTGCATATTTTTTTTTAATGGTAACAATAGTGATAAAGGAATATGCAGACATGAAACCGGCTCATATATTAAGCCTTCTTTTACCATTTCTAAGAATAGTGTAGTTATCTTAATGCATCGCTACGTAGATTTAGTCCATGCAATTAATGTGAATAGGTCACGTTTATATCATCTAATCTGGGTTATTCTAAAGTTAGATCCAGGCGCACAAAATTGACCTCTCCTTGATGTTTCTTACTAACCTATTGATATAAAACAAAAATTGACCTCTCCTTGATGTTTCTTACTAACCTATTGATATAAAGCAAAAATTGACCCCTCCTTGATGTTTCTTACTAACCTATTGATATAAAACAAAAATTGACCTCTCCTTGATGTTTCTTACTAACCTATTGATATAAAACAAAAATTGACCTCTCCTTGATGTTTCTTACTAACCTATTGATATAAAACAAAAATTGACCTCTCCTTGATGTTTCTTACTAACCTATTGATATAAAGCAAAAATTGACCCCTCCTTGATGTTTCTTACTAACCTATTGATATAAAACAAAAATTGACCTCTCCTTGATGTTTCTTACTAACCTATTGATATAAAACAAAAATTGACCTCTCCTTGATGTTTCTTACTAACCTATTGATATAAAGCAAAAATTGACCCCTCCTTGATGTTTCTTACTAACCTATTGATATAAAACAAAAATTGACCTCTCCTTGATGTTTCTTACTAACCTATTGATATAAAGCAAAAATTAACCCCTCCTTGATGTTTCTTACTAACCTATTGATATAAAACAAAAATTGACCTCTCCTTGATGTTTCTTACTAACCTATTGATATAAAACAAAAATTGACCTCTCCTTGATATTTCTAACTAACGTATTGATATAAAACATAAATTGACTTCTCCTTGATGTTTCTTACTAACCTATTGATATAAAACAAAAAGTGACCTCTCCTTGATGTTTCTTACTAACCTCTTGATATAAAACACAAATTGACCTCTCCTTGATGTTTCTTACTAACCTATTGATATAAAACACAAATTGACCTCTCCTTGATGTTTCTTACTAACCTATTGATATAAAACAAAAATTGACCTCTCCTTGATGTTTCTTACTAACCTATTGATATAAAACACAAATTGACCTCTCCTTGATGTTTCTTACTAACCTATTGATATAAAACAAACATTGACCTCTCCTTGATGTTTCTTACTAACCTATTGATATAAAACAAAAATTGACCTCTCCTTGATGTTTCTTACTAACCTATTGATATAAAACACAAATTGACCTCTCCTTGATGTTTCTTACTAACCTATTGATATAAAACAAACATTGTCCTCTCCTTGATGTTTCTTACTAACCTATTGATATAAAACAAACATTGACCTCTCCTTGATGTTTCTTACTAACCTATTGATATAAAACAAAAATTGACCTCTCCTTGATGTTTCTTACAAACCTATTGATATAAAACAAAAATTGACCTCTCCTTGATGTTTCTTACTAACCTATTGATTTAAAAAAACATTGACCTCTCCTTGATATTCCTAACTAACCTATTGATATAAAACAAACATTGACCTCTCCATGATGTTTCTTACTAACCTATTGATATAAAACAAAAATTGACCTCTCCTTGATGTTTCTTACTAACCTATTGATATAAAACAAAAATTGACCTCTCCTTGATGTTTCTTACTAACCTATTGATATAAAACAAACATTGACCTCTCCTTGATGTTTCTTACTAACCTATTGATATAAAACAAACATTGACCTCTCCTTGATGTTTCTTACTAACCTATTGATATAAAACACAAATTGACCTCTCCTTGATGTTTCTTACTAACCTATTGATATAAAACAAAAATTGACCTCTCCTTGATGTTTCTTACTAACCTATTGATATAAAACACAAATTGACCTCTCCTTGATGTTTCTTACTAACCTATTGATATAAAACAAACATTGACCTCTCCCTGATGTTTCTTACTAACCTATTGATATAAAACACAAATTGACCTCTCCTTGATGTTTCTTACAAACCTATTGATATAAAACAAACATTGACCTCTCCTTGATGTTTCTTACTAGCCTATTGATATTAAACAAACATCCGTGCACAAAAAACACGTTTAAATTATTTTTAAAAAAATCTAGATAGCAAAAGGCTTAATGGATACCTGATACATACGATGCAAATAATTGCAAGCTTATCTGTTCATTAGCGATCAGTAAAATTGAAATTCATCTCCGAATAATTGTTTACAATGAACCTTTAGCAATAACAATTGTGTTCGAGTATAAAGTAAAGAGAATGGATGTGGCATAAGATAAACATATCAAACGGAACCAAAAAGAAATTGAACGTTTCACTTCAAAGTTGTTTGTGAATAAAAAATATACCTGTACAATGGCACTGGAAACCATTGTTGCTTAAAAATATATTTATGTTTTAAGTTCGTCGATCTATCTATCGATCTATCTTAGATTAACAATAACTATTTCATTCTTTTATCATATATTCCTATCGGACTTTCTGCCTGAAAGCGGTGGTTAAAAAGAATATCTGAGAAGAACAGTAACTCTCGTTAAAGGGTGGTTATATAGTATAAACCTAATAAAAAGAATAAATACCGGGGTAGTAACCCTAGTAAAACCCTCTAGACCAGTTATAAAATGCAAAAAAGCTTTAAAATATCATATAATTAATATAACAGTAGTGTTAAATACATGGTAAAGCTGCATAATAATAATAATAATAATAATAATAATAATAATAATAATAATAATAATGATAATAATAATAATAATAATAATAATAATAATAATAATCGTAAAAGTAATAGTAGCAGTAGTAGTAATAATAATAATAATAATAACAATGATAACTATAATGATAATGATAACGAAAAATTAAATCATATAATAAGTGAATGCAGCAAAAATAGCCCTAACAATAATACAAAAACATACATGACTGTGTAGGAAAAGCAGTACACTGAAAACTGTGCAAACGATTGCATTTTAAACCCACCGGCAAATGGTACAAACTTAAACTCGAGACAGTACTGGAAAACGAAAAAGACACAATCCTCAGGGACATGGATGTAAAAACAGGTAAACTCATACAAGCAAAAAAACGGGTGTCATAATAATCGACAAGAAATTAAAATCATGTCAAATCGTAAGCAGACTACAGAGTAAATATCAAGGAGAAATAAAAATGAAGCAAATACATGGGACTTGCCAGAGAACTGAACAGAATATGGAGCATGAGGAAAGTCAGTATGATACCAATAATTGTAGGAGCACTAGGAACAGCCCCCCCCCAAAAAAAACTGGAGAAATAACGTAAAGAAATTAGAATCAAAGGGAGCACTGAGACCATACAAAGAACAGCAATGATCAAAAGATTAGTATAGAAGAAATAACCATAATAGCGAATATTATATAAAAATATTGGTGTTTTGAAGGAAACAATCGGCCCCAAAACGACCACAAATGAAGCAAACTGTTCTTTCACCAAGAACATTCAGCGTGTCCCAAATCGATCACAACAATGACAAAACTACATGAATTAAACCTCGAACTGATTCTGCACCCAAATAATTCTATATATATGGCCCCAGCGAATACTAGCTGTTTACAACCCTAAAAATAATTCTCCACATAAAATAGTTGGCTCCAAAAACGAAGTGATATAGGAAAGTGAGGCGTATTTTTAAGCCACAGACACATGATTCCAAAAACGAGCCACCAAAGTGTTAGAGAAGCGTTGAGATAAATGTATCACCCTAGAAGGAGATTATGTTGATGAACAAAGTCGTATTTTGCCTAAAAGTTTTTGTTTTATTAGTTATGCCCGACATGAATCCACTGGATGTAAGGTGCTATAAAAATTGTACTTAAAAGTAAAAAAAAACTAGCTTCAATAAGTGTAAGATGAATAGATGCCAATCCAAAACAGCAATTGTTCCCCCTTTGTAGAGAAACATCACTAATGGAGTGTGATGACTAAAAGACAAAACAAGGGAAGCAAGAGTGACGAGGGTACCGGAAGTAAAACCAGGGTCTACTTTGAGGGATGTGTTAAATGGTTTCTGGTATCGTAAGGTTTACAGAAAATATTAATAAAGTGTGTTGATCTACAGTTGTTTGGGTTCCGATGCGAAATGTCAGCGTTTTCCCAACACGTTTTTATATAGAGTTTGGTCGGAAACAGTTTTCATGTTTTTCATTGTGAATTTCCTATTGAAACAAAATCGTCAAAACAGACTTCCGCCTTGCATCTTTCATCATTTTCATTAGGTTAGATGTCTTGGTGCTATTATGTTACGACAACATTATTTCCGTTTTTAGACTTATTTTTTCATAGTGTTTATGTTAGATTTAGCTGTTCTTATCTGTCTTTGCTGTTACTACTATATCATTGCAATGATAACGACACACCACAGAAGGAAGTGTTAGACACTTCTTCTTTTAAGAAACACAAAGTAAGTTATTTTTTTACCAGAAAAACGCCCAACAGATCCTGAACATCGTCTGCTGATAAAATACATTTTACTCAATACAATTGTCTAATGCTCAGAATTAAATATATATATATATATATATATATATATATATATATACATATTTAAATATGTATTATTACAAAATGTGTATATATATAAATATATATGTATATATGTATGTATATATATTTATATAAGAATGGGGATCTAGACATATTTTTTAAACCATTGTTTCGTAATAGTATTATATTTTTTTGAAAAAACCATAACAATGGTGGTGTAAAATAAATAAAATTTATTTTAATCTTAACTTTCGAGAATATACTTCTCGTTGTCAAATAGTGTTTTTCTTTTCTTCTTTTTTTTTCATCGTCCGATTGAAATGGACTTTTTGGTCAGAAAATCACGTTATGTCCCGCAAGCGAGGTGACGCCGGTTTGAATAAGAAAGGGTATTTAGACATATTTTTAAACCATTGTTTCGTAATAGTATTATATTTTTTTGAAAAAAAACATAAAAATGGTCGTGTAATATGAATCAAATTTATTTTTATCTTAGCTTTCGAGAATATAGTTCTTCTTTTCAAAGAGTGTTTTTCTTTTCTTTTTTTTTCATCGTCAGATGGAAATGGACCTTTTGGTCAGAAAATCACGATGAAAAAAAAGAAGAAAAGAAAAACACTCTTTGAAAAGGAGAAGTATATTCTCGAAAGCCAAGATTACAATAAATTTTATTCATTTTACACCACCATTGTTATGGTTTTTTTCAAAAAAATATTATATATATTTATATGTATATATATGTATGTATATACATATATATACACATACATACATATATATATATATATATATAAATATATATATATATATATATATATATACATACATACCTTTCTCTTTTAGACAAATATCGTTGAATATGACCGACAACTTATGTCTGGATGTCTTTGTGAGCATGTTTTCCATTAGCTGAATCAGAGTGTTTGTTTCGGTGTGGAATGTGTTGCTTAATTTTCCGTAATCGTTGGTGTCCCGAAGTACTTTCGAGCCGGTTGCGTTTGAACATACTTGGGATACCAACGATTATAGCATATATTTCCCCACTCTTTATCGGCTAATGGAAAATAATCCCTACCAAGATATCCATACATAAGTTGTCTGTCATATTCAACGATATACAGGGTGGGCAAAAATAAGGGTCCTATTTTTAAAAATTCATAACTTTTTTATTTATTGATTTTTTAAATTTTTTTTTTAGAATAAGTAAAGGACCCCTTCCAAAGCAAGCATGAGCCGTATTAGCCCTAAGGAACGTACCCTCATTTAGAAAACATTATTTTTGCTTAAAAAACTCAAAACAGTGTAAAAAACAATACTTTAGTTTTTGTAAAGTGTTTTTCGGCTAAAATTTGTTTTGTTTATTTCAAAAAATCTCGGAAGGGTCAGTCTACACACATAAAGTTTGGTGAGTTTAACTTTTATTTTGCGGAAGTTATTCAAATTCAAGTTATTCAAATTTAAAGATAGGACACTTATTTTGGCCCACCCTAGAACAACATTGGTAACGTCGATTTAAAATCCCAACAAAAAGAGACCTATAAGTGGTCTACCGTTACAAGAATCTTTCCAGCCTCTGTTTATGCCTGCCTCCCTGTTTTCCCGTTCCGTCTGAGTGATAACAAGTTTCCCCAGAGATCAAGTACTCTCCACCTATTTTGAAAACCATTGCCGATGATTTTGTCGTTTACGCCACAACTGCTTACCATTGATTACTCGCTATAACACGAATACTCTTTAGTGGAATGTTAGTAGTAATACACCTGCTCGAGGTCTTAGTATTATCTGAAACCATCTAGTGGAAGTCTGGTTAGTGCTCTCTTTCTTTGTTTTTTTCATCGTGCCAAGAATAAGTCAGAAGCAAAGGATCTAACGTAGAGAAACAGAATGAGAAGAAAAGGAACAAGTGAAAGATATAATGAAACGTATGGAGAGTTTTCAGATATACCGGAATCTGCGTTTTTAAGAACGGCGTGACTCCAGCAAGTACGGTCCTGGTACTTTTAAGGAACCATGGATGGCTCATTCGTCTGGATCAGTCCTGCGTCAATGGTGTTGGTCTACGCCGTGAACAGATCCACAAGACTGTAGTTTATAGTTGGTACGGTCGCACGGGGTCTGGGCAAGTATCCACCAGGATTTGTTTACATTGCTCATTAATTCTCTGCCAGGTTAAGAATTAAGTCTTGCCTTCGTTTGAGTTTACGGCTAAAAATGGAATTCTGAATGTAAATAAATACTTCTGTCTTATTTCTTTATAACATTTATAAGCTATTTATTAAAATATATTGAGTTCTCGCTACGCTGGCCAGACGCGATGTTAATCTCAGAAAAAAAAGTAAAGAATTCAACCACAATGATGACAACTCTTTACCATCTCCTGCCTCCGCCAGCGCACGCGGAAGATAGGTATAATTTCGGAGGAACTATGATTTTAACGTTTAGCTTTTGTACTCTTTCACCTCTGGTTCGCCCCAGTTATGTATTTATAGTTATTGTCCCTTTTACTGATGAACATTTCACACCGAACCGTTATGTGTCTTCCCATGGCTGGTCCAAGGTAGTGCAGAAAGCGCGCTTACACCGTTGTCATTGCTAATTACGGATGACATCACGTTGAAACACCGGTTCTCGTCGCATCACCAATCTCAAACACGTTAAGCGTCGTAGATTCTTTAATGGATAACTATTTGCGAATATCATGTTCTGTAAATTAAAAACTTCAAATGACTTCGGAACTATATAAATCCATGTCTCTTCTCATAGTTATGAATACAATAGCAGAGTAGACTTGATTATACCAGTCACATGGAAGTAACAATAGGAAGAAAACAAAACCACAGGAACCAAGGAAAATAAACTACGAGAAATATCATAAGCTGCCCCCTTAAAATGATGGCGCAGGCCTCATCTGACACCACACAAAATGGTTGTAGAGGGTCAAGATGAATGGGACGACCGGAAAAAGACAGCACTAACCAGACTTCCACTGGAAGAGTGCGGAGAGTCCTGGGAACTTGGAGAGGCATATTGCCACCTAAATCCCAGAGCAGACCAATGGTTGTTGCCAGCGAAAACTATATCGTAGGCGGCTGTTGCAATACCGTAAATCATTTGCGGTGGTGATCGAAAAGCGGTGGGGAGTACTGGAAATCTTAGGAGGTTTGTTGTCACTCAGACTCCAGAGAACACCATCGGGTTTATCGGTGAGTAATCACTGATGATGACTTTGTAATAACCTGGCAGGTCTACATCTTAAACAAGAACCGCCTTGCTCAGACGGACAACTCGAGCATATTCGCTCTGCTCACGCGACGACGACTCTATTGGCTTGGCCCTGCCAGGCGAATGGAGGATGAAGGGATCCCAAATTGATATTCTTTATGACGAGATCGCAACCAGTTCTAGACCAGCAGGAAGACCTGCCCTCCGCTACAAGGATGTCTACAAGAGAGGCATGAGCACAGGTGGCATCGACCAAACAGGCTGCGAGTCTGTCGCTTAAGATTGCAGCCGCTGGAGCAGAGCTGTTAAGACGTGCTGCAAGAGGAGTGAAGAGAGGATAGACCAGCAGTGGAGAGAGAGAGAGAGGAGAGAGCACAAGCGGTGGATTGCTGCAACACTGCTCTCGTAGCCAGACATCACCTACATCTGTGGCAACTGCGACAAAGCCTGTCGATCCAGGATAAGCTTGCACAGTCACAGCAGACGCTGCAATTCGAGATTACACGATCGCAGAAGATTTAATAAAATCAGTATTAAAAACATCATATGTGTGCAATGTGAAACTTGAACTAAAATACACTTTTTGGGGCATTCAGGATGTTCTCTTTAAGGATGGTAGGCGCCAAACATCCATGGAATGGACATATTTTCAAGCAAGACAGCAATATGCAACAGATAAAGGATACATCTGTAGAATTTCCACGGGTCTCACTACTAAGACTACTACTATAATATTAATGAGGATAATATAGAAATAGAGAGACGTATTATTATTATTATTATTATTATTATTATTTTATTTTTTTATTTTTTTAACATCGTTCACCCCTAAAAAGCAGGCCACCACTATAGACATAAGGGGCTACTGATAAAAAAAGAAAAGGGAAGAAGGTGGGGGGGGGGGGTCAACCTAAATTGGGATATGCGCAGCGAGATGTCTGTTTACATTAGTTTTAAATTTCTGCATGTGTGTACTGTCGGGGAAACAGAAGGCAGGGACGGAGTTCCAGAGGCCAGCAACACGAGGAATATTTGAGTAGAAGGCTCTCCGGCATCTCAAGCGATTAGCAATAAACTAACATAATATCAATAAGCAAAAAGGTAAATTCTGAGAGAGTGTACCTTCTAGAACTGCACAGTATGCAAGGATAGTATCATAATAGATATGTCAGTTTATGAATTTACGAGGGGAATCAACATAGTATCAAAGAGCAAAAAGGTAAATTCTGAGAGAGTGTACCTTCTAGAACTGCATAGTATGCAAGGATAGTATCATAATAGATATGTCAGTTTATGAATTTACGAGGGGAATCAACATAGTATCAAAGAGCAAAAAGGTACATTCTGAGAGAATGTACCTTCTAGAACTGCACAGTATGCAAGGATAGTATCATAATAGATATGTCAGTTTATGAATTTACGAGGGGAATCAACATAGTATCAAAGAGCAAAAAGGTAAATTCTGAGAGAATGTACCTTCTAGAACTGCACAGTATGCAAGGATAGTATCATAATAGATATGTCAGTTTATGAATTTACGAGGGGAATCAACATAGTATCAAAGAGCAAAAAGGTAAATTCTGAGAGAGGGCACCTTCTAGAACTGCATAGTATGCAAGGATAGTATCATAATAGATATGTCAGTTTATGAATTTACGAGGGGAATCAACATAGTCTCAAAGAGCAAAAAGGTAAATTCTGAGAGAGTGTACCTTTTAGAACTGCATAGTATGCAAGGATAGTATCATAATAGATATGTCAGTTTATGAATTTACGAGGGGAATCAACATAGTCTCAAAGAGCAAGAAGGTAAATTCTGAAAGAGTGTACCTTCTAGAACTGCACAGTATGCAAGGATAGTATCATAATAGATATGTCAGTTTATGAATTTACGAGGGGAATCAACATAGTCTCAAAGAGCAAGAAGGTAAATTCTGAGAGAGTGTACCTTCTAGAACTGCACAGTATGCAAGGATAGTATCATAATAGATATGTCAGTTTATAAATTTACGAGGGAAATCAACATAGTCTCAAAGAGCAAAAAGGTAAATTCTGAGAGAGTGTACCTTTTAGAACTGCATAGTATGCAAGGATAGTATCATAATAGATATGTCAGTTTATGAATTTACGAGGGGAATCAACATAGTCTCAAAGAGCAAAAAGGTAAATTCTGAGAGAGTGTACCTTCTAGAACTGCTCAGTATGCAAGGATAGTATCATAATAGACATGTCAGTTTATGAATTTACGAGGGGAATCAAAGTAGTATCAATAGTGCAAGTGGTTTTGACCCAACGGGTCACGGGCGCGTCTAGTGAGTGCTTAAATTCAGTTATGGTTTGAGAAAAGGTCTTATTTCTTTCTTTATTACTTTTTTGCGTGATTTGACATTCGCATCCTTCTTTTGTTAACGATTATTGACATTACCCTTCAAAAAAACAAAACAAACACGCGCAAGTGAAAGGCTTTCCTCATCTAATGAGCTGATATATATTACGGGTGGCCGGCCGTCTCGTCTAAATTCACTTTTGTAGCCATAGTTTTTTTTAAAAAACGAATAATAATTGAACTTAGTGCATTGAGGGTAAGGGAGACGTTTGATGTTGGCAGTAACTTATGAAATTATATCATGTTTCAGAAACAGAAAACAAAAGGTTGATGAAAACACTTTTTTCCTTCCATTTTTTGTTAATTTCTAGACGCGTCCTCCTATCTATATGAAAGGCGTTGTCCGCCGGTTGTGTAGACGATCAGCAGATCGGTCACATATCAGTTTTAAAAAATCAACAACATATTAATCACTACGGGAGCAAGTTGAATGGGCACGCCTTATTGTAGAAACGTCCAAGCATCCTTAAAAGAGGACCCACCGGTAGTCAGTGTGTCCCTTATTTATTTGCCTCCTCACTCGGGCAGAGTTAGATACAAGATCGGTTTTAATGCGGGGAAAATCAAACTAGACAAGGAATTGGGACAAGAATAATAATTGTCTCAGTCTATAATGATCTCTGCATCAACCAAGTACAAAAGAGATAGTACACTTTGAAATATGTATTTGCAGAAAATATTTTTTAAAATACATTTAAAAAAAATTAGGTACAAGGCCATACACAGTCTGGGTAATCCAGTGTCTTAAGTGATAAACATGTCTATCCTTCTCTTAACTAGAATCATCTCGGTCACCACAATACCACACTTACTCTAGGGGCCATCCTACTTAAGATATCCTCAAGCAACGTTTAGGTTTTAACGAGCATTTTCGACTTTTTCCAGGCTTAAGTTTGAAATAGCAATTTTTTCTGTCTGCTGCGCTTAAATTTGAAACGGCATTTTCTTAATTCTGTCACGCATTTCTGTTCATCTGTCACGCTTAAGTTTTAAAACGCACTTTCATCGCTATGCGCGCTAATGGAAGTGACGCAGCTCAAAACTATCCATATTTGTAAAAATAACTTTTATCTTTTTAATATGATTTTAAGATATTTTCCCAGCCAAGTTCGCTTAAGTGCGTGCTTATTTTCACACACAAAGCTTTAGTACGTATGCACAACTACCACCACACACACACATGTATATATATATATATATATATATATATATATATATATATATATATATATATATATATATTATGTTATATGTGTGTGTGTAAACTGATCCTTGAAAGAACCCAGTTGCTGTCGTTATTTTAAATCGCACGCATGCGCATAGGATATTTACAAGTATATTACATGAAATATGGGAACAATTACATTGACATGCACACACATAATAATTATAGTTATAGAGTACTCCATAAAGTCTCTTTACAATTAAACAGATATTACGAAGATAATTGATGAAACATCTTGACCAGATATGTTTGTTTTAATCAGTGTTTATTGAAGTTTTCAAGATTTTGGTATTTCACGTATTTGTTCATGGAAGTAATACTGTTAAGTGAACCACTATAATTGAATACTATTCAAGGGAAGTCACAACGTTTAAAAAAATGTTTAAATTATAAAAAAAGTTTATGGACACTCTGTATATTTTCGTAGGTCAGGCCATCATTTGAACATGTACGCTTGACCAACTGAACTTCAAACGTATATGAAATAAGTTCTTTACAAGCTGGAGAATTATAATGTTATTATTATTTATTCATCATGCGTTGTCACTCAAGTCATTATCAGTGATTACTCAATGACCGCATGTGTTCACTGGAGTCTGAGTGACTGCAAGTCTTCCCAAATTTCCAGTACTCTTCGCTGCTTTCGATAAGAATTGCTAATAATTTTGCGTTATCGATACCATTGATGGCTCGCTGGCAACCACAATTAGTTTTCTCTGGCATTTGGCTGATGATAATCACCCCAAGATAACAGTATCGTCAACACTTTTCCTAGTGGAAGTCTGTTTAGTGCTTTCACTCCTCGGTCTATCATCGTTCACTCCTCATAAGCATTTTCGAGAGAAGTATCAGAAACCATATACTAATGAATAACTTGCTATTTGTACTTGCGTATTCCTTCACCTTTTTTAAATAGTTTCGTCTGTGCGCTAAAATGAGGCATGTGTTTTACTCGCTAGAATATTTTTCATATGATAGAAGTACGTATATATATATATATATATATATACATACAAAAAATACACAATTAATTTTTCAAGAGTGGATGATATATATATATATATATATATATATATATATATAATGGCGTACTAGTGAATTTCTCGACGTGTGAGTTTGCAATTTCTTTGTTTTTTATTTGTTTCCGCCAAAAAATGAACCACTGTATCGTGTAGGTTTTTTTCAAGACATTTTAATCCAAGAACTTTTAACTCTTTGTGGTTTATTCTGATGGTTTTCTAGTGTTGCATCAACGATATTGATATTAAAATGTTGTTTGGCTCACGGCAAATTAAACCGACCGTAAAAGTACATCTCAAAGAAATGTTCTGCTTTTTTTTGTGAAATATGAAAATATATATATATATATATAAACGCTGTTATTGGAATATAAAATGAACCTGACTTTAATTTAATATATATATATATATATATATATATATATATTTATATATATATATTTATATATGTATATATATATGTATATACATATATATTTATATATGTATATATATACATATTTATATATATATATTTATATATGTATATATAGGGTGGGCAAAAATAAGGGTCCTATTTTTAAAAATTCATAACTTTTTTATTTATTGATTTAAAAAAAATTTTTTTTTAGAATAAGTAAAGGACCCCTTCCGAAGCAAGCATGAGCCGTATTAGCCCTAAGGAACGTACCCTCATTTAGAAAACATTATTTTTGCTTAAAAAACTCAAAACAGTGTAAAAAACAATACTTTAGTTTTTGTAAGTTTTAAGAAGTGTTTTTCGGCTAAAATTTGTTTTGTTTATTTCAAAAAATCTCGGAAGGGTCAGTCTACACACACATAAAGTTTGGTGAGTTTAACTTTTATTTTGTGGAAGTTATTCAAATTCAAGTTATTCAAATTTAAAGATAGGACCCTTATTTTGGCCCACCCTGTATATACTTATATATTAATTTATTTATATATATATGTATATATATTTTTATATATATTTATATATATATTTATATATTTATATATATATTTATATATATATGTATATATATATATATTTATATATATATATATTTATATATATTTATATATATATATAAATATATATTTATATATATATATATTTGTGAAGTGCGTGAATTCGACGAGACGGTGCGTGTAAGAGATCTGATTTAAAATTGCATGATACTTGGGGATTTCATTGTTTTTTGTTCTTTGGTGCATGCTCTCTCAAGAATAGTGGTTTTCCTTTTACAGCTTTCCCTCAATGTGTCCAGCATCCGTCTTACTGCGTGACACTTTGCACTAAATGCCTCATGATGATGTCCGAGAACTGATCCCCAATCTGCTTAAATAGGTCCTCGCATTAAAGCAGTAAATAAGTATTAGTTTTATATTGCAATACTTTCACGAAATAATTATTATTTAAAATTTACATCTTATATCAAATCGGTGTCTATTTGCTTCTGTAACACACACACTCATAGACACGCACAGATATACGTTAATATATATATATATATATATATATAGTAATGTTTAAATTAATGCTCGACAGGAATCCTTTTAAATTATTGAAGAATTCTTAAAGCATTCTCATAGATATAGTACGATCTTGAGCAAACATTTTATAAAAATGTCTTATTCTGCAATGCCAAACCTAGCACAACACCATGATTACTGCTAACAATAAGACAATTTAATCTGTTCAGTCAACAGTACCCACAATATGTCCTGCAAACAATTGTAAATGTAATTGTAATTGTAATTGTCAGAAATCTAAAGAATGTCCGCTAGGCAATAATTGTATACAAAGAGACGTTATATACGGATGCACTGTGAAACAATACCGTAAAAATGCTAATATATAAATTAACACCAGTACACGTATACCTCTTTCACTCCATAACCCTACACATTCTCAACTCTTACCGCACCATGATACCCAAAACAATACTCTTAACAAACAAACACCTATCCTACCCATTAGTAATAATCTTGATCAAAATTTCTGCAACTTAATATCATTTCTATAAGTGTTATCAGATGTCTCAACAGGGCCGATCTTAGATAATGTTGATCGATCATCAAGAATGTGTAAGATTTTCGTTATGTAGTCTTCACGATTCAGCACGACTACTCCGGCACCCTTATCTAGTTTGCAGATATAGATATCGTTATTGGCTTTTAACGATTTCACAGTGTTCAAATGTTGGACGAAACAGCTCTCGAGACCACATTTACGTAGACAAAGAAAAATGTCGCTTCTTTTCAAAACCATATATATATATATATATATATATATATATATATATATATATATATATATATATAACGTACATAAACGTACATAGATAATAAACAATAACAAATATTTATTATTATTTGTCGCTCCTCGAAAAAGTAGAGCACTGTATGACGTCACTAGCTTTAAATGCATCGTTCCTTCCTCAAAAAAGTTGAACGCTCTAGACGTTGTAGCCGCCGATAACGTGTTAAAATTATCACAGTTTATTCGCTATTTAAAATTGGCCGTGTGGTTAAGGCGTGGGATTTGAGTTGGAAAACACTCGTAATCCGGGGTTTCGAATCGCATGACCGGTAGTGAATAGTCATATCTCTATGCTGACGAGTCCCGATTTAAGGACGAAACGTATACGTACATAGATAATAAACAATAATAAATATATTTGTATATATATATATATATATATATATATATATATATATATATATATATATTTGCTCCACTACTATCAACATTTTAACTGAGTTTCTTAATATTTATACTGATTTCTGAAAGCGAATAAATAACAATTGATTTTTGATTCAAAGTAAGACTCCTCGCAATACCACTGTAGTTAAGTGGGGTTTTCTATGTAAGATCAATCTGCTCCTACAGAAAGATCAATCTGCTCCTACAACTAATAGGCCGTCCGTTGTCTCGTCGCTCAGACATTAACGATAACAACTCGAAAAATTATTAAACAAATTACGTTATTAATACGCGTTGGAAGCGAGTTGAAATTAAAACAAAATAAATATACTTACATGAAAACAAGTTGCAATAACTTTAGGAAACAACTTTATTCTCATAATTAATACTAATAAAAGATATTTAGCACTCAATTTTCAGCAAACAAGATATTTATAACCAACTGCTCGTTTATGTGGTTTTTGTTGTTTATATTAAGCGAGACGAACTTTTATATAGAAATCACGAAGCATATGCCTCAGGATTGTCTGGTCTGAATCAAGTCTTCCACGTTGATCGCAAAATTGCAGATTTGTACCTCTTATATCGAGAACAGCAAGGCTCAGCAGTGCATACAATGTTGGGGAAGGTTTGCGCCAGAACATTGAAAGAAATTGCATAGGAGCAATGTTTTCACTCTCCCCATTTATTTGCGATTACGCGCGTGATACGTCTTTGCTTACACCATGTAGAAGAATGCACCATGACTATGCAATTTCTACAGCTACGCAATTAGAAAACGGATCTGTTAAACCTAACATAGTGATATGGGACAAAAGGGAGAAAGTAGCAACCTTAGTTAAAATCATTGCCCTAATGGTGCTGACTTAAACAGAGCTGAGACGGAAAAAATAACGAAATATCAATGTCTTATGCACGACATGAAAAGAAAATGGAATCTTAGGAAGATTCCAATCATTCCAGTCATTTTAGAAGCAAGAACGTATGAAAGAAATTTCCAAAAACTACCTGCCCAATATATCTGGTGAACCTAGTTCAAGAGGTATACAAACAATTGCATTGAAAGGGACGGTTAGAATCTTAAAAAGATCTCTCGGTTGGAGTGTCTGAAATAGCCGGTGAATGTCTGGGATCCGGAAAGATGCCTCACCATCTGCAAAAACAAAAAAATAAGAACATTGAAGAAAAACATGAGTATGACGGATCCTGATACCGACTGGTCCCGGATTTTAACCAGAGCCCTGTTTGCCGGGTAACTTTTACACAAATATATTTGTATATATATATATATATATATATATATATATATATATTGCTCCACTACTATCAACATTTTAACTGAGTTTCTTAATATTTATACTGATTTCTGAAAGCTAATAAATAACAATTGATTTTTGATTCAAAGTAAGACTCCTCGCAATACCACTGTAGTTAAATGGGGTTTTCTATGTAAGATCAATCTGCTCCTACAGAAAGATCAATCTGCTCCTACAACTAATAGGCCGTCCGTTGTCTCGTCGCTCAGACATTAACGATAACAACTCGAAAAATTATTAAACAAATTACGTTATTAATACGCGTTGGAAGCGAGTTGAAATTAAAACAAAATAAATATACTTACATGAAAACAAGTTGCAATAACTTTAGGAAACAACTTTATTCTCATAATTAATACTAATAAAAGATATTTAGCACTCAATTTTCAGCAAACAAGATATTTATAACCAACTGCTCGTTTATGTGGTTTTTGTTGTTTATATTAAGCGAGACGAACTTTTATATAGAAATCACGAAGCATATGCCTCAGGATTGTCTGGTCTGAATCAAGTCTTCCACGTTGATCGCAAAATTGCAGATTTGTACCTCTTATATCGAGAACAGCAAGGCTCAGCAGTGCATACAATGTTGGGGAAGGTTTGCGCCAGAACATTGAAAGAAATTGCATAGGAGCAATGTTTTCACTCTCCCCATTTATTTGCGATTACGCGCGTGATACGTCTTTGCTTACACCATGTAGAAGAATGCACCATGACTATGCAATTTCTACAGCTACGCAATTAGAAAACGGATCTGTTAAACCTAACATAGTGATATGGGACAAAAGGGAGAAAGTAGCAACCTTAGTTAAAATCATTGCCCTAATGGTGCTGACTTAAACAGAGCTGAGACGGAAAAAATAACGAAATATCAATGTCTTATGCACGACATGAAAAGAAAATGGAATCTTAGGAAGATTCCAATCATTCCAGTCATTTTAGAAGCAAGAACGTATGAAAGAAATTTCCAAAAACTACCTGCCCAATATATCTGGTGAACCTAGTTCAAGAGGTATACAAACAATTGCATTGAAAGGGACGGTTAGAATCTTAAAAAGATCTCTCGGTTGGAGTGTCTGAAATAGCCGGTGAATGTCTGGGATCCGGAAAGATGCCTCACCATCTGCAAAAACAAAAAAATAAGAACATTGAAGAAAAACATGAGTATGACGGATCCTGATACCGACTGGTCCCGGATTTTAACCAGAGCCCTGTTTGCCGGGTAACTTTTACACTACTATTTTTCCACGCCCCCTAAAACAGTGAAGAAAGGTTGGACTTTAAGGATGGGGATGGGGGCTAATATGCGTAAGACAGGGTGTTAGTGTTCGTGTGTGCATGCGACTGAAGTGAAGTGTGTAGTTGCGTTCAAGATAATTCATACATTTCTAAAATGTGTAAGCGCATGTGATAAGGATCGTGAGTGGTGGGGTTTTAGGGATAAGATATTGCCTTTTACGCTTTTTAATGATGAGTAAGAAATGCTATAAGTAGAAAGAAGTTGTAACTTTATGAGTTAGCTGACCTCGCCCTACAGAAGTTTGCACTAACATCAGATGTTTCTTTATCACAATAATAGAAAACATCGTTTAGCGACATTTTACGTTAAGAAGCATAGTACATAAAACCTTAGTAGAACATCGAATATATGTATTTTTATATATACAAAGGATAAAGGTCAGATAGTTGGGTGTATGTGCTCTATAGAAAAGAACAATAATTGAGATTAGAGAATTTTATTTTACAAAAACCTAAAAACAAGATACCACAATAAACAGTCTACAAAAACTATAATGTCATTGTTTTAATGTTCAGCAGTTTAATGATAATAGAGTCGTGATGCAACGAATAAAAGTTCTAAGTAATAATCAGTTCTAAGGGAGAGTCTTCTGGAAGCTGAAGGTTCAATTCTCTATACGGGTGATACTAAGGATACAATTACGAATATACGCAATTATGGCTGTAATTGTGATTAAATGAAGGGGTCCGTCCGAAATTCAGTAGAGATTGACGAGTTTGATATAAAGATTCCCGAGTGTGGCAAAACACACCCGAAGAAGGTCGGAGATTACATTAGCCGAAGCTTCCTGAAAATAAAATCCAGAATCAGAACAGTAGTTTGAAAAATTGAAATAGTATAAATAACGTAGTGTCTCCATTCCGAAAAAGGTATAGTGTCCGGGTGATTGAAAATCATTTGATATTTTGGGAGACACCTCTCCTTGTCAAAAAATAGACACAAATGAAAAGTTCGACTGTCGGAAATCCAGCAAGATAGATGCTGGATGTAGAAATTAAACAATGATCAGTCGAATAGATGGAGATGAGAATGCGTAAGAGGTTAGTTAATCTTCGTGTGACAGAGGATATACGCACATAGAGTATAAATAAAAAATATTCATACAAAATAATAAATGTACATCTATCTATCTATCTATCTATCTATCTATCTATCTATATATATATATATATATATATATATATATATATATATATATATAGAAATAAATATTAATTATTTTAATACATACAGACATCGATGTTTCATGCTAACACAATCTTCAGTGCAGGAAGCTATTTCTCAACGGTCGGCGGGCGCGAACCCTCATCACGAATTCGTAGTCAAGAGTCTTAACCCCTCGGCCATAGACAATTAGTTAATAATTATGGAGGAATTTAACTTTGTAAATAGCGAATCGGCGGCTAGTTTTACACAAGCAGTCAGAGTGATCAACGAACGTATTCGGATCGTGAATGCAGCTATTAGTACTGCGTGTTATTAAAGTCACTCAAGTCACTGCTTGTTATTAAAGTCACTATATATATATATATATATATATATATATATATATATATATATATATATACAGGGTGTTTCAAAAGTCTTAGGAACATAACGATTTTTAATAACTCAAAAACTATTAGGAGTTGAAAAATGAAATTGGTACCGTTGGAAAGGTTAAAGTTTCAAGTTTTGTGGGGAATCTTCAAAGTTGCTCAATATGAGCACCATTCGTCACACGGCAGACATCTAGTCGATAGTCCATTTCCAGCCAAACGCGTTCCAGCATCTTGACGTCAATGGTTCCCACAACTGCCGTTACTCGAGCCTTTAGTTCGTCAATATCTCGTCATAGACTTGTTGCTTGACAAAGCCCCAAAGGAAAAAGTCACACGGGGTAAGATCTGGAGACCTAGGAGGCCAGGGCATGAGAACGTCATCACCTCGCCCATCTACCAGGCAGCCTTGTGTTAAGAAACTGCCTTACTCTAAGACTCCAGTGTGGTGGTGCACCATCTTGTTGAAAAATGAAGTCATCAGATTCTGCTTGTTCCAACTGAGCCATTAACCAGTCTTCCAGCATGTTGAGATAGGATTCACCAGTGTAGTTGCCTCTTCAAAGAAGAACGGTCCATAGACACCTTTCTTGGAAATTGCACAAAACACGTTCACTTTTGGTGAATCTCGCTCGTGCTCAAGAAGTTCATGAGGATTCTCAGTACCCCATATGCGAGTGTTATGCTTGTTAACTTTGCCATTCAGATGGAAGGTCGCCTCATCGCTAAAAACAAGCCGGTCATCAAAGCCGTTATCTTCCAACTTCTCTTGCATTGCAATGCAAAAGTCACGGCGAAGTGGCTTATCAGTGTCCTTCAACTTTTGGACCAACTTGAGCTTGTAAGGTACCATTTGCAGTCGTTTCCTTAATACACGCCAGACAGTTGCTGGAGCAAGCTGAAGTTCCCTGTTGGCTCTTCTCACTGATTTACGGGGGCTCCGCTGAAAGGCTGTCCGAACTTGCTCAACTGCATCTTCTGAAGTTGAAGGGCGACCTGTTCGCTTACTTGGGCACAAACACCCATCTTTCACAAATTTAGCATGCCATCTGACAATGGATTTTCTTTCAGGGGCTTCTTTTTTAAATTTCCTGCGAAATGCACGCTGAACACATGTCCACGATTCAGTCTTTGCAAATTGGAGGACGCAAAATGCCTTGTCTTGTTTAGAGAACGCCATTACTGCACCTGGAAAGATAACACGAAAATCATTGGTATGACCAAAAACTTGATTAAGCAAGCTTTAAAATGGCACCAGTTTCATTTTTCTACCTGGAATAGTTCATGAGATATACGCATTTGTAATGTTCCCAAGACTTTTGAAACACCCTGTATATATATATATATA
>OY744533.1:78861189-78871189 GCA_963556195.1 Sepiola atlantica
TATTAGTTTGCTTCTAACATTATTTAATGGATCATCAGTTGTTTACCATGAAAAAACCCACTTCCTTTAAAAGGCAAAAACATAAACGTTCCGTATACTAAATCTAAGTTTTGTACCGTATAAATGTGTTGCTAACTTATATTAGTTATTAATATATATATATATATATATATATATATATATATATATATATATATATATATATATAAATAAAAAAAACATAAAATAAAAAGTCCTCCCTACATGTGTGTATATATATATATATATATATATATATATATATATATATATATATATATATATACATATATATATATATATTATTTAATGTATTCACATATAACATTACAAGGAGATATCATATATTATATATATTATATATATATATACTCAGTATTTAGTTCAACAGTGCTCAATACGTGAGTAGAGCTAGAAAGTAAGGTATGAAATATATTCACGGTAATTAAACAACACAGAGGCGTCAGCGATTCATCTCCGTAGGGAATCGTAAGGCTAAATGTAGGAAATTCGTGTCGCTGATTTTACTTATATATCCACGTTGTGTTCATTCTAGCTATCTAACCAATCAGATTCGCTGTAATTCCACTCCCACAAGTTAATGTTTAAATCAGCCAATGGCGTAGCTTCTCTCAAACAAAGGTTTTGGCGACCTTTACTTGACCTATTTTTCTCCTGTTTTGTATTGGTGTGACACGCCCCTTTTGGTTAATGTGTCGATTTAAAAGGTCACTTTTTTAATATGTACATATATGTGTGTTGGTTGTGTATGTGAAATATATGCCTTCGTAAGAGGTATCTAATCTCACAGACGTGGGATAATTGTTTCAAACTTATCACATAAGAACCAACCCTACATTTATTTTTAATTTATTTTTCGAAATAATATGAAATAAATCCAATTGAATTCAGTTATTTAACACGACTTACGAAACTAGTTTTTTTAGTAAAGCACGTGTTGTAAGAATTGAAAGTACGTTTTTAGGCGTATTTTTTTTTTAGATGATATTGAAAATGTAATGGTTATCGAATGTCCCTTGGCGAAAATGAAAATCCTCATCGGATTTCCACGTCGTCAAATTCATAAAGAATATTGTTGTCGTAATAAATCTGTCCGAGATCGTTGTTGCCTTTATTGGCGGAAATTAATGGTTTCGAATGATTTGAAACAATGTCTTTCACATCTGTTCACAAACTCATAGACGCCATCTCTCTGACTTACATACTATACAAACAATATATGATACAAACACTCATACACACAACCCCACCATATATATATATATATATATATATATATATATATATATATATATATATATATATATATATATATACACATATATAATTCCGTAATACGCATTGAAACGTCGGTTGATGGACGTAAGTCTATAATATTGTTTATGTAATTTATATATATATATATATATATATATATGTATTCCTCGCCGTTATCAAATTTTGTACCACGAAAAATTTATTTAAATATTTTAGGACGCGGTACCCGTCTAGTTTCATTAAGAAATTGAACCAGTTGGTGAGATTGAGAGCAAAAATTCGTTCAACTCGATCTAAAACTACTTTTTTAAATTTATGTTTAACGAATCTAGTTTGCCCTTCATATATTAGTTTTCGCATTACTAAGGCGAAATAAGTTCGTAGCCACAAAATTGAGGGGATATTTTTACGGGATGAAATTTATAAGTTGTCCTCTTCCATTGCGAAATTTTAAGACATTTTCGTTCGCTATGGAAATTTTGTAAAAACAACTTATCTTTCTTTGATTACATCCGTTTCTTCCGGTATATTTCTTCACTTGATCAACGTGGCTTTGCTTTGTCTAATGCCAACCACCATAAAAAACTTAGGTTTCTTATTTTGAAGAGATTTGGTCGTTCTACGACTAACTTAAAAAATATCTTTAATCTTTCAACATACCAATTGACGGACACTAAGCAATTTGTATTGTCTCATGGCTTGGAATTCTGTATTCCACCCCTATCCATCAAACGTGAGGACATTTTTTCGGAATTTGAAGTTTTATTTTCACAAATTTCAAAATTGTCCCCGTCTTCAATCGACCAGCCCTTAGCGTTGAAGGCAAGACTTAATGATCTTGCCTACGCTTATGCAGGTACTCCCATTGACCGCTCTAATTTCAATTGGCAAAATGAACATTTTCTTGCCATTAAATCTCTGTGGTCAAATCAGTCACTTATCATTACTAAACCAGATAAGGGTTCGGGAGTAGTGATTCTAGATTATGCCGATTATGTGGCAAAAATGATGGTGATCTTGGATGACGTCGATAAATTTAAAAGACTCGGACCTGTAAATACGCATGACAAGACCCTTTCCATTGAAACTAATTTTCAAAAAAGATTGCTTAAATTAGTTAAGAAAGGTGTTCTTCCTGGGAAAATATACGATATAATCCGACCAATAGGGTCTATAAGACCTCGTCTTTACGGCCTACCAAAAACGCATAAGGAAAATATACCCGTAAGACCGATTCTTTCTATGGTCGGGTCGGTTCAGCATCAGTTAGCTAAATGGTTGGCTAAATTGCTTCAACCTGTGCTTGAAGTATATTCGGCCAACTGTATTAAAGATTCATTCACTTTTGCTGAATATATCGTAATTGCCCCTTTTCTGCTGAGAATAAGTTTATGTGTTCTTTCGACATCAGCAGTTTATTTACATGCGTTCCCTTACAAGAAACCATCGATATTTGTGCTGATGTTTTATATCGCGGTTTCTCAGTTGGTCCTATTATCTCTGAGGAGGTCTTCGTAGAACTGATGTGGTTTGCTACCATGTCTGTCGAATTCAGTTTTGATAATGTCATGTATCAGCAAATCGACGGCATTTCTATGGGGTCACCCCTTGGTCCTGCGTTGGCCAATATCTTTGTAGGTTTTCACGAGCATAATCTTTTGGCCCGTATCAATAAACCACTTACTTATTTTCGATACGTAGATGATACATTTTGCGTGTTTAACAATGAGTCAGATTCCATATTATTCCTTAATGCACTCAATCAATTACACCCAGCCTTAAAGTTCACTTGTGAGAAGGAACACAACTCCACCCTTCCTTTTCTGGATGTATTAGTGCATAAATCTGATTCATTGTTTTTAACATCTGTTTTCCGCAAACCTACATTTACTGGTTTATATTGTCACTGGGACTCTTTTTGTCCCATACAAAGAAAAATAAATCTTATTAAATGTTTGGTTCATCGTGCTTTAAAGATTTGCTCTGAATCCCTGATTGATTCGGAGATTGAATTTATCAAAGAGGTGCTCGTTGAAAATGCGTACCCTCTCGATATTGTTAACTCTAATATCGTTACTAAGATCGCTCATTTTAACAAGCCTAAACTTTTTGGTCCTCCAAAATGCCCGGCGTACCTCAGATTACCTTGGTTGGGTAATATTAGCATAAAATTTGCTAATCAAATTTCTGTAGCTGTGCGTCGGTGTTACCAGGCATCTAATCCTAGAATTGTTTTTTCTGCTCGACCTTTGCTCAAATCTATTCATAAAGATGTTCTCCCACCCCAACATATCAGTAATATTATTTATCTATTTAAATGTCGGTGCGATGCCGTATACGTGGGAAGACAGTGCAAAGGTTTGAATCCAGAATCAAACAACACATCCCCCCTGCCATACGCCAGGGCCGACTAAATAATTTAAATAATTTAGTTAATACATCCGGGTCTGCTATTGCTGCCCATCTCATAAATAGCGCCGAATGTGCGTCGACGTACACTAGTGACTGGTTTTCTGACATAAGTAGATCGCATTCTCTATTCCACCTCAAAGTCCTGGAAGCCATATATATCAAGTCAATCAAACCTTCGCTTTGTAAGCAAAAGGAATGGCTTTTAGGACTTAATGTGATCAACTTATAACTCTCCTCCCCATAATTTTTTTTTCTCCTAAACTTGTCACTAGTTTTCATTACAAATTCTTTTAGGTTTTAGTCGTATTCAATCACTTCCACGTTTAACTCTGATGAGTGTGGACGAAAACCGGTTCAGTACATTAATTAATTTCTTTTTAATCGTTTTCTCTCGTTTTTATATTTGTTTAATCTCATTCTACCCTCCCAAAATGTCCCAAACGTCCGTATTCCTCGCCGTTATCAAATCTTGTACCACGAAATATTTATTTATTTATATATATATATATATATATATATATATATATATATATAAAATAAACGTATCTATCTATGTAATTCTTCTAAGACTGTAATCTTTGAAAAGCCTTGGCCTTAGGAAAGAAAAATAAACATGTTTTTACCGAGTACATCTTGCATTGAACAATCGAAGTTGAAATAGATTTGTCATGCGTACATATTTATCCCTCTTCTTTCATTTATATATATATATATATATATATATATATATATATATATATATAATAATAATGGTAATAATCCTGATAAAAAATATCCACAGGGTGGTAATCCAGAGAATTTTAACCGGGTTTATAAAAAGTGCTCAATATCAAAATAAGGCTTTATATATGATAATTTTATTTACACAGACATGTACAAAATCTGCGACACTGGCATGTCGATGTTATCGATCAACAGTTACTATAAACTGAGATCTCATCAGGCAGAGTTAGAATCCGATCTTAACCTCAGATCATATTCGGAGAGAAGCTCTCCAAATATGATCTGAGGTTAAGATCGGATTCTAACTCTGCCTGATAAGATCTCAGTTTATAGTAACTGTTGATCGATAACATCGACATGCCAGTGTCGCAGATTTTGTACATGTCTGTGTAAATAAAATTATTATATATATATATATATATATATATATATATATATATATATATATATATATGCGTGTGCGTGTGTATGTGTGTAACTCAGGTTCAGTTTAGATTCCAATAACCAGGGTTTTTTTTACTCATTCATTAATTTTTCCCATTTCCAAAAAACATAACATTTCTGTGACATGTATTTTTTACGGTCCAGTTCTTTTGTCGTGAGCCAAACAACATTTTTCTGTCAATATCGTAGTAGCACCACTACAAAATCATCAATAAAATCCAAAAGTTCTTAGATTGAAATGTCTTGCTAAAAACCCTACACTATCCAGTGGGCCATTCTTGCGCGAAAACAAATAAAAAACAAAAAAAACTATATATCAATATTATTAATTATAAATATTTGTTTTCATCTACATAGTATAGGTTTCATTCTTACGGGAATCGTCAGTGTAGAGAAAAAATTATTCACTAAACCCCGGAACACAGGTTATATTTCCAACTCATATTTAAACGTCTTTTCCCTAACGGCCGTTGCAAACAACTCGGTTAATCACCGAAAAAATAATCCTATTTAAAGGCAACCATCGTAGAGAGTGCGACTTTTAAAAGTAACATTGCATTAAAGCAATGGTGACGACTGTTTTTATACTACTCGATACGGAGCCCGGCCTAGTTTGACGACAAATAATAATTATATTTGTTATTTTTTTTATGAGTCCCGGTTTAAGGACGAAACGTATACGTACATAGATAATAAACAATAACAAATATTTATATTTGTCGCTCCTCATAAAAAAGTAGAGCACTGTAATGGTAGTACTAACACAGCATGACGTCACTTGCTTTAGAATGCACCATTCCTTCCCTAATAGAAGTAGAATGCCTGGACGTCAACCCGCTTTAAAAAGTGTTAAGATTATCATTGTTTATCAGCTATTCAGAATTGGTCGAGCGGTTAGCGCCGTTGGATTTGAGTTGAAAAATACTTGTAATCCAGGGTTTCGAATCGCATGACCGGTAGTGAATAGTCATATCTCTAAGGACGAAACGTATACGTACATAGATAATAAACAATAGCCTATATATATATATATATATATATATATATATATATATATTAGGTGTTTGAATGTGAGATGATATATAATAATTATATATATATATATATATATATATTAAGTTAGGTATGTTTATATTTTTTTATGTACGTGATTAACTCCTAAACTAAATAACCGACCATTATTAATTTTGAAACACAACTGCTACGCGTAATGCTTCATATGTGGTCTATATTTAGCTTGATTTACGTTCAGGCAAAGAGGTTAAAAGGAGTTTAAGCCCTTTATGAACATTCACCTACCTTTATTTCGGTGCAATTTTCACCATAAGTATGAGACTTCAATTTTAAATGGCTTCCAAATTTCATTTTGTTTTTAGTATAGTAACGGGTCTAAGGAATCATAAGACAGATACCCCCTCTCATTTAAAATTCCAGATATATCAGATTTGCATTGAATTTGATCCATCGTCATTAGATACCAATTAAAAAAGATTCCCATAATTTTATTTTTCCAAATGACATAAGATATATACATTTTCAAGAATCAATATAATTTCATGTATATTTATAAGAATTCGAATATGGATTCAAGATATAAGCTTGATCTTCGTTAGACGATATTAAAGTGGTGAAAAACTTCGTTTTCGCGGAATTTATTTACCCGTCCTGGGACGGATATTTTATATATATATAAAACTAGGTCCCCACCCCCCACCTTCACCATTTGTTTTCTCAGTAGCCCCTTACGTCTACAGTGGTGTCCTGCCTTGTTTGGGGTGAACTATGTTATATATATAGTAAGCAATGAAAATATATATGGCAATCAAGCTACACAGAGGCTCCCGTGTTTCATCCCCGGGGGGAATCGTCAGGCTAAATGCATGGAGTTATTTTTGTCAGGTGTTTTTATATACATGACTTGATAGTTAACCAATCAGATTCTTTGTTGTTCCAATCGTTGGGCTTCCCTCGAACGAAGGCATTGTTGGCGACGCTCCTATTTTTGTTAACAATGGATTTTCCTATATCCAGTTTCCTTTGTTTTGTCAATACAGTGGGCGAATTTATTTTAACACGTGGTTTCTTGTATTTCTATTTTAGGTTTTAAATTTTAACTAATTCAGTTTTTTATTTGTTTATTTATTTATTTTTATTTATTTATTTTATTTATTATATATCATCCTAAGGTAAATTTATTTCTGTGTAAACAGCTGTTTGCTATTTCGCTTCTAGAGTTTAATAGGTTTCGGGGATCTTTAAAATTAAGGATTTCGTATTTTTCATTCAAGCATAATCTACACGGGTCGTCTAAGTTTCTACATGTACTGGCCTGTCTTACTATTTTCCATTCAATTATTGGTGAGTGTCCATTTTCTTTGAGCTCCCAATAATGGTTAGCTAGTGCTGTTTTCGTTCGACGTTCTTTGTTTTAAATGTGTTTGTATGGTCATAGTATCTGGTCTTAAAGTCTAGGGATGTCATACCCACGTAGTATTTCTTGTTATTTAGTCTTTCGTTTGCAAATATCGTTGCTTGGTATACAACACTTTTAGTTAGGCATTTATTTTGTAGTGGACAAAGTTTACGATCTATGCAGTTACATCTTTTCTCTTCATTGCTAACTTTTTTTGTGAGCCTTTCGACTTTAAACGCCTGTCTCGAAAATACTTGTTTCGCTTCATTCTGCTAGTATTAACAGCGAGGGGGAGCCCCACACGTGGATAAAGCAAAATATGCGTTTGTTCTTGTTTAGTATGATTGAAAATGAAAATCCGAATCCGATGTTTTTTGCGTGGTTGGCGCTTTTTTGAAAAGAAGGGATTTGTTACATCATTGAAAACATAATTTTCGTAAAGTTTATTTAAGAAGTAAAAGCACTAAATAATGGCTAAACTCATATATTTTATTTTTTTCTGAGCCTTTCAACGTGATACGGTTTTCTTTTTTATTAAAGAAGACATTCTTAAAATAAATGATTTTATTCATTTTCTAGCGACCGTCGGACAACTTTTTTATTGTCTCCGTACTTTATTCACAAGCTGTACCTAGCACGAATTTCTTGGGAGTTGTCTAATTTTTATTCTGTTTGTTTTAAAACTATGCCCCTTTTTCTTGAAATATTATTGTTTTGTTTTAAAATATAATTTAGAAAATTGTAGCATCGTTTGGTTATGAAATTATTAATTGGACCATATTTTTATAAAAAATATATTTATTTGTTTTAAAAATATATTTATTTGTTGTAAATATTAATGGATGTAAAAAGCTTCCAACTGTTTCAATCTTTTAATACATCGGGATCTGCGATGAATTTTAAGGCTAGTTAAATTCATTTTTATTCAAGATTTATTTAACTGTTTGCAAATTGATGTACATTTTCCAAGGTTCACAAACAAATTCATCTTGATTTTCAACTAAGGAAAATATAAAAAATAGCTGACGCGTTTACAAAAATACGGAAATGCACTGTTTTTGTACTTTACTTTATTGATTTTTTTATGTAAATAGTGTAATTATAGCAAATAATAGATTACTATAAAAAATGTGGATACTGGAACTGAGATATGTCACCTGACTATACCTCTTGTACTGCTAAGAATTTAATATGTGGCTGATGCTGCCAGCTAGGCTATTATTAAGCATGGCTTCCATTTTAAAGATCATCCGATGCGGATAAATTATTTCATTAAAAAAATAAAAGCAACATATATTTGTCTAATGCTAAAACTGGTAACACCATGAAACTTCTCTTATAACATGATTCCACTAGTATTGATATCAGTATAATATAATCACAATTTAAAAAAAAATATAATCACAACAAAATTCACTACAAATAATAAACAAAACATTAAAATAAAATAAATAAAATGCAGAAGTAGCAATTAATACCCTAAATTAAAATTATCAAACATTTTTATCCACATGATAATTACTTATTAGAATTAAAATAAAATAGGAATGACGGTTATAATCATAATTTTATTCTCATTTTAAATTTAACTCACTCTGACCGTCGCCCCATCTCCCTTCCTCCCACCCCGGCGGAAATTGAGATCATCACAGCACAAACACGTGAAAACCTCCCACGCAATAATTTGAAACACGACTTGTTGGGGTCCTCCCCCCTCCCCTCTCACGTCCCATGTCACCGTTATAGACAAAGCCCCAACTCTGTCCCCCTCCCCCTCCAATGTATTTTCAATTTTCAATCTTCCGTTAAGGTGAAGTTAAAACGTATGCCATTTGAATTCCATCGCTAGCCCGATGAGTTGGTCGCTATTCGCGCCAATGAAACAAAACTTGTTTTGTCGCAACTAATGGAATAAAATCAATATATATATATATATATATATATATATATATATATATATATATATATATATATATATTTATTCTGGTACAGAAAAATTAGTACAACATTCGTACCGTCGGTTTCAAGCACGGAAGGTCTTACCCATCCGGCTCTCTTCAGCTTCTGTTGTCATCTGTTTTAGAAATGTGAGGTCACATGACACTCTCGTTGGGACGCGTTATTTGCTCAGTGTGTTGTGTGTGTTTGTTTAAATTTAAATTTGGTGTAATAAGACCGTTGAGATTTAAAACACGAGGGAATTCAAGATTAAAGGGAATAAAAAATAAAAAATATATGAAAATATATATAAAAAAATATATATAAAAAAATATATAAAAAAACATTTCAATACTAACAATAAAAAAAGAAAGAGAGAATAAAAAAGAATAAATAAATATTATGCTCTTAATTTTTAACTTTAATTCTTAATTAATCGAGCACTCTGCTGGGATTTTTCCTACCATTTTACAAAGAAGTTATATATATATATATATATATATATATATATATATATATATATATATATATAGTAAAGCTAATATATATATGTTTATATATATATATATATATATATATATATATATATTAGATTTAGAAAATATGATGTTTTCAAAGTTATAAGATCAAGTGTTAAAATGTGTATGTCTGCCTAGAGTTTCAATATTTCTTATATGTATGGAGACACCCCAAATATGTTACACATGAAAACGTTAATACATTCCACAAGCCATTTCAAACTTAAGGCCAAATTTTATACAGGTTGACTTTATT
>OY744533.1:78876189-78893689 GCA_963556195.1 Sepiola atlantica
TTTTGTAAATAAACCGTTTTTAAATTGTCGCTAAACTTTAATTCCATAGTGTAAATCATCTCGAATTTTGACGCTATACAACTTAAATTTTTAATATGTTCTAATCTAAACCGAAATCTTCGTCCTACATTTTCGTCTTCTAATTTTTAATCGTAAATAATTAAACGTAGTTTTTAATCGTGAACGCTCGAATATTTCATCATATATTTTTACCCATAAAGCTCACATTCGAAATTTTAAATGAAATGATTTATTTGTTTAAATAGCAAAAAAGAATTCTTTTATATATATTTTTATATTTTTATATTTCTGCATATATTAAAAAATTAATCTTACTTCTGTCACCCCTCCTCGATTATTTTAACATTTACCTCCTTTTTACATAGACCAATCACAAAAGTGAATATATCTTTATCTTTTTAAGACGATCAATTTCTCTCATTATTTGGTTTTTTTGACGTGGTTGTCTATACATCTGAGGAGACCTAATTAAAGGGGTCGAAATAAGTTATTATGTGTACAACCTTAATGTGTGTATAGTTTTTCTTTTTATAATTCTCTCTCTCTCTCTCTCTCTCTCTCTATATATATATATATATATATATATATATATATATATGGTTGAACAGGAGTGCCAACTTCTGTTTATTCTTTTTTTGATCCAATCTTTCTATTCGTCGAACAATAGATCTTATACTATCAACCATGGAGTGTAGGAAATCTCCATATTTCACGCAAACGTTTTCGACCATCATTGGTCGTTTTCAGGCGGATGATTGATCAATGCAAAATAAAATTGGTGAATTTATTTAAGAAGACGTTTCCATGTGATTAAAACATTAAAAACATTAAAAACATTCAACAGAATTTCACCACGCCTTCGCACCCCTAATAACGAGCATGGTTGATGTTGGGCTTTTTTAATTGAATGAACAATGCTTCATTATGGGGAGGCGAATACCGCAAAATGACACAGCAAGGATGGATGTACTACCGGTTAAAATATTTATAAAATTATCTTTGGAGATGTTATGTGCTGTAAGGTGTTTGTAAATGGAGCTTTGAGGGGAGGTCAGGTGGCAAGTTGAAATACTGGTTCTAGTCATGCCAATATACGTGCTGTTGGCAGAGTGACATTCTCCGATAGAACATTTGAACACGTATATGGCATTACTAGTTTTTAGTAAGCAACTGTCGACAGGATTATTTTTTATTAGTAAATTGCTAGTTTTAAACCTTTTATAGTAAATAATAAATCTAATTTTAAAGTCGTTATCTACGGAGGATATATATTTATGTATGATATCTTTAATGATTTTTTCATCTACTTTATAGTTGGAGTGCATCTGGTTGCAATAGAACAAGTTTATATTATTATTAGTAATGTGGTTAGTGCTTTTATTTATGGCGGTTAGTGAGTTTTTTATTTGTTGATCTACTATATAATTAGGGAAGTTATTATTAATTAATGTCTGTTTAATATCGGCAAGTGCTTTAACAATATTTCGTTATTGGAGGAGTTCCTTTTGGCACGATAGATAAGGTTCATTATGACAGCCCTTTTATATTTATCAGGCCATTCACTCTTTAAATTAAGTAAGTTGGAATATTTACTAGTAGGTTTCTTATACGGATAGGTGATAAATTTATCTGTATACATTTCTATATCTAGGAAAGGAATTTTTTGTTGATATTAATTTCTTGTGTAAAGTTTAATGTTGAATTATTTTTAAAAGCATTTTTTATTTGAGTTAAATTAGATAAGTGTTTTGTCAGTAGGAGAATGTCATCGACGTATCGGACATATATGGAGGGTTAAGGGATAATATTAAAAGTTTTCATTTCTAGGTTAGACATATAATATTCAGCGAACAATGGTCCTAGGGCTGATCCCATTGAAACGCCATCTACCTGGGTGTTATTATTAAGACCATAGAACGGTACCTCAGTGGTATATATATATATATGTTTAACAAAACGTTATCTGTACATGTATGTGTCTATCTCCATTTTCATAGATTACGTAGAGTAAAACAACATACCCAATTTTGAGGAAGGTTGAATTAAAGTGTTTTATATATAACTCCTGTTCCGGGGTTCGAGTCCTGCGAGTGGTATGATACTCATCTCTATACTGACGACTCCCGTGAAGATGTATGTAGATAAAAAACAAATATTTATAATTATTTGTCGCCCCCAAATCTTGGCTGGGAACTGTAGTGAGTAGTATTAACACAGTTGTCGTTGTAACTCTTATAGACGTTCCTTCAGCAGTCGAACACTCTTCACGTCGGCTGACTTTAACATGTTTAATCTCTCGCTGAATTATGGGGTTGTTTATAGTGACCGTGTGGGCAAGAGCGTCGGAATTGTAGTTAAAAACATGACTCCTGTTCCGGGGTTCGAGGCCTGCGATTATAATAAGATGATTTTTTTTTATTGAAGGCAAACCAAACTATAAATAAATAATGTAGAACACTGACCCTAACTCAAACGCTAAGACCACACTTGAATGTAAATGCTCATAATAAAATCAATAACATGAGTAGAAAAATAAAAATCGGAATTAATAACTTTTTTAACGTGTTATACTTTATTAAACTTCAAACAGTCACTTTGTTTTTTTATTGTTTTTTTTTTAATTCCTTATACGTCACTTTGACATTGTTTAATTCAGTAGCAATAAATCCCGATTCCTTATATATAATCGTATCACAGTCAATAGTTTTCTTCGAATATCTTGCTGGCTTGGCAGTTTGAGAGCAGACTCAAGGCCTTTACACAATAATGGCGATACATTTTCACACATTTTGTCCACCACGGCATTTCATTTTCATGAATTATCGTGTACCTTACCTCATATATATATATATATATATATATATATATATATATATATATATATATATATATATATATATATATATAGCTAATAACGATAGGTTACCTTAACACTAGAATTAGCTAAAACAGCCCACCAAAACCTTGGTAAAAACAGACATTCTCTGGGTAGAATAATAATCTGGTGTGCTGTCTCTTACGATAAATAAGTGCAAAACAATTAATAGAACACCAACCCATATTTAATGAGAATACACCCAAACATCATGTTTGTCTAACCTAAAAAATCTATAACAAAACAACAACAAAGCAAATAAGGACAATGCACCACAACAAAAGACGTGCAGTTGCCCAAACTCGGATAGCTGCATTCTAAATTTGATATGCCAAAGAGATTACGTAGGTTAGGTAGATAACATTAGTAATGTAAAGAAAACTTATACAAGCAAAAGATACATATGAAACACATGCGCACACTCTTTCGACTCCGATTACCAAAACATGGACGCTACGTTACAAACAATGAACTAAATATAAACTACACTTCTTTATTTAGGTACTTCTAAAGACGAAAATATGACAAGATACCAGTTGTTAAATAATTGATTAGGAGATAAGGTAATGTTTGCAGTAACAAGAGAACCACTGTTTTTGATATGTCTATGGAATCTAGCAATTTTGATATTTCACAATGAACATAACTCACTAAACAACTTATGAAAACGATCAATCTCATGCAGACATATAGTGACAAATTGTAACCCATATACGCTTGAATTTTATTAAACATGCAAGTAATATACAGACATAAGGATTGAGTAAGTTAGTGTGAATAACACCTAAATAAACCTAAATAAAATAGACAAATACGGCTATATTGAACCGGGTTTTCTATGGTCCCCTTACATAACGCAGTAACTATGCTAACCTCATTAATAGAAACGGTAAGCAGAGGAGCTTTAACAATGAGAGAAAAAGTCGGATCCCATACGTGCATATATGTAGTAACCGTTATATATATATATGTCCTATTTATCTACGTCCCACACAGTAGAATGTGACACAAGGTCGGAAAGTGGGAATGCACTCCAGAGGAGGAGTGCTAGGGGCTTTTTAAAAAAATTGCCTGGGCAGAGTGCCTCATACATTAAGCATTAAACTTAATACTCCCCAAAGAGGGGAGACAAAGCCTGGGCGCTTTACTTCCCAGAACTGCACAGGACAGACCCATTGACCGGCGTAAATCCAGGCCCGAAGGCCCCGACAATACCAGTATGGGGTGCAGTATCCATCGGAACAGATACTACACTTTGATAAGTAGTAACTTTCGTATATTTCTGAAAGTACATGCGTACGGATACATATATTGTAATTGGATAACTTAAATTAAATGTATACCGCTGCAAATCTGATGATAAAAGTAATGGCTATATTTACGCATAAGTTTTTGTAGGGGTAGAGATTCGCGTATATATATATATATATATATATATATATATATATATATATATATATATATATATGGGAAGAGAAGGATGAAGGTAATCCGACGTGATGGGAAAATGAAAAAGGAAAACCAAAAAATGGATGTTTTTTATGTGTACATCAACGTTTCGTCTTTATTTATAAGACTTCATCAGGATGATAATATAGAGAAAAAATGTCATGCAAGTACAGATACATGTAGGGTATACATATTGGGAGGAAAAATAAAATGAAATAATGGGCACTACTGGGTGGACGTCCGTCCTTGTTGGAGAATAAAAATGAATGTTGAAGAAAAAAATATATATATATATATAGACATATTAACGTATATTTATACACATGTTTGTATGTTTCGAGAGAGATATCTATCAGTGTTTCACTTGCATATGTATCTATAGGTGTTTATTTGATTTATGCATACGTCTATACGTTCGTATGATCGCTATTATAGGTATATTGGTGATGATGTCACTATACCATCGTATATGCAAGAGCCCTGCTTTTCGACCTGTGGGGCATGCCCACCATAGCGGCAACAAAGCTTTTTTGTGGGGATCGCAAGAACTGATAAATTGTTGTATTTTATTTGATTTGTGTCTAGGAGAACGTTTTTGTTGAATATGTGAGATAGAATAAGAATTAATAATATAATTAATTTTACTTTGGGTATCTTGACCCATTTGCAGAGTACAGGACGTTTTAGCATGAAAAAGGGTTCACTATCGCGAAGAAAATGTATCTTTCTTTGGAGTACTTTGGAGACTTCGGTGTACTTTTGGGCTTCTCTATGGAATCTGATATGTTGGAAATGTTTTGTTCAACAAATGGGGTCGCATCATTTGTAATTATGCTTGTTTTCTACTGAATGTAAACAGCTATGCTTGAATCGGCTATTTTGGGAAGGGGTCGTAAGGTATTATTGGTTTCTCATAAGGGGTCGTAGTACGAAAAAGGTTAAACCCCACTGCGCTAGAGAATACGGTTGTAACTCATATGTACATGTATGTATGCATTGCTGTAGTCAGTTATATGTTGGGCGGCCATGAAAGTGTACCTGTTTGTATTTTATATGCATATGTATTTAAAAGTCTGGCGTATTCATGCGTGCGTATGTCGATATATAAATATACATTTAGTTTTGTACATGTATATTTCTGTTGGTCATCATGTGTTTGTATTTGATATATTTTAAATATATTTAGACGGTAATGTGTAGAGGTACTTGCATGTGTGTGTGAGTATATGTCTATGTATGGGGACATGTGTATGTGTATATATGTAGAGGTGTGCGCATATGTGTACGGTTTACTGTACACATACAATATATATATATATATATATATATATTAATTATATTAAATTGTTTTTTAATATTTATTACTTACGTACGACGTCGTTTCGAGCTTATAGCACAGGGAAATAACAATTACAGACGGTCATAGGGCGCGAACCCGGTTCACAGATACACTTTCAAACTATTACCGATCACCTAGTCCCATTAACCCACGAGAGTTTGCCACGTAATAACGGATAAATTAAATGATATTTATACTGAAAGCGACGATTATAAACATCTAAACATTCGATAGCACTCAACGACAGAGTCAGAGCATTGTACTGAAGCTTTTAGGTGAATGTTTATTTTTAATCTTTCCGAGTGTGCTCAACTTTCAATTTAACTTGGAAGCAGATTATAATAATATTAAATTATTTTTTTTAAATAGATGTTTGTTTTAGCTACGTACGATGTGATTATGGCTCTCATCAGCGCGGGGAAATAAGAATCTCAGACGGTCATAGCGCGCGAACTCGGTTAACAGATACACCTTAAATATATATATATATATATATATATATATATATATATATATATATATATATATATATATATATAAATGTGTATGTGTGTTCAGATTTAGATTTGTTTATATGTGCGTCTATCAAAGTGTATGGTAATGTATCCATTTGTATATGTAATTATGTGTACATAGATAAATATATATATAGTCCATATATGTATTAGTATTTGTCCCACGGATAAAAATATGTGTTCGGTAAGCAATGCGTATATACATGCGTTCAAGCTCTTTCGGACCTTAGTCTGAGACTAAATTTCTAGGACCCTAACAAAAGTTCAAGCAATAAAAGCGGAGTGATTGCAGGAACACACTGGATAAAATACTTAGCAAAATTCTAACACCTCTACCAAACATTAGCTTGTTTTCCTAAAGCTATAAAAATTAAACTCTAACTCTAAAAAGTATGAGTATCTATACGTAGAAGGATTATGCCTCTAACCGGAACAACGTCAAATTTCTTATATATATTTCATTGTATTCTGATTTTTTTACATTTTAATTCAAATGACTTAGTTTTAAATTACCAAGCAGTCATTATTCACATTAACATAAAGTTAGATTTAAATCAAATTAGACTCTGCAATTACTACCTATAATTAAATATGCATTACCTATATCTATTATATAAAGGAGGGCAGCTGTATGTGTGTGTATGTATTGTAAGGTAAAAGTAAAAAACAACTACTAAACAAGCAGTCACAACATTGGTATATTCAGGATCAGTTTTAAAATTAAGGATAAACTTGAGCTAGGTTGTGTTAAAGGGGGTGGCGGTTTTTCAGCCATGTTATGTAATAATTTCGATTGAAAATGCCGACTTATTCCTCGAGCAATCTACTAAACAAGCAGTCACAACATTGGTATATTCAGGATCAGTTTTGCTCTGGGTAAATACTATCTAAAATTAAAATTAAGGATAAACTTGGGCTAGGTTGTGTTAAAGGGGGTGGCGTTTTTTCAGCCATTTTATGTAATAATTTCGATTGAAAATGGCGACTCATTCCTCGAGCAATCTATATAAAGAAAAGTTGTCTGTATGAATCTGTGTGCGTTTGTCCAAAGAGACGAGAAAGAGATGTCTGGGGAGGGGAGGGGGGAGAGAGAAAGATAGAAGGGCTAGTAGGTAAAGGTAGAGAGATAGAAATTGTAGGAGAGATATATTACACTTTTGCTCCGGACAACGCCGGGTTTCCCTGCTAGTTATATATAAAGAGAATGATTACGTTTGTGTTACGACGTACAAGCAATTTACGGGTCATAACATGTACTTTGATTAAGTTTTTATAGTTCAAATTCTCAGTATTTTCAAAAAATGTATTTTTTGTATACGAATATTTGCAGATTAAGTAGTTTAGTATTGAAACATAGTCTGTAAAGAAAGGAGTTACGTTAACTAATATATGTGAGACTGACAGGTACTAAAAGTGCGGGGCAAAGGTGGGCAATGTATGTTGATAGAGCGAAAGAATGATTTATAAAATTCCTATATCAAATATTATAATCACTAATAAGTGGGTATTCTTTGATTATGAAAAGACTAATAAGAAGCAAGATGACTAAAAACCTAAAGTACTAAATGTTATTCACACTATCTCAGGCCACACAATACTAATATATATCGACTGGCGCACGTATTATCAAGGCATATGTCATCGACAGCAATTATATACATACTTAGAGCAGGTCGATTTTGGAAACGTTGTAATGCAATAGTTTGTGTTTTCCATGATAAATAATGACGATTGCCGATCGAGAGCAAGATGGCGGCTCAGAGGGTTTGCTGAAAGCCGACGACGACACCATATCAAAAGTCGCTTTTAAATTTTAAGTCGCCGAAAAGCGACCGAGAGGAAGACATTAGATTAGATGGACAGACGTCCTGCACAATGATTTCGCTAAAACCGGGTTTCATTCGAACAAAGCTTGCGACAGTTACACGTGGAGACAAATATCCATTATTGATAACATGATATTCATGGAATAATGTAAGCTTCTTTAAAACATGCGCAACATTTAAAGTTACTTTTGTTGTATTTTTAAATCTAAATCCCCTTCGAAAATGAATGCAGTAATTACTTCTTAATTGTATGGAATATCGACTTTCAATTATACCTAGATTTAATATCGGATATAAGATTACAAATATGAGATTTATATTTTATCAAGGTTAAATATTAAAATAGTGAAAGTATTAAATATAACATCTTGAGGAAATTTGGTATTTCTGTACATTTTCTCATTCAACGTTTGAAGCTAAATGGGGTCGTTTAAACAAAGTGGTAATGATATTCAAATCTTTATTTTAAGGGCCACATAAGATATAAGTATCCCCTGGGGGTGTTTTGTTAAGAAACAATTAAGTCAAATATAGATAGATAAAGCTCATACTTTGAAATAAGAACAATAGACTTATGTAAATCGATATTATTTTTCTTTAAAACACCAGAACTATTAAATCCAAATAAGTAATTTAAAAGAAAACTCTTTTTGAATAAAAAAACACAGGTACTTAATACAGGCTTAAGTATTTTTATTAATGGTTTTGTTTGTAACAACGAAATAAAAGAAGATTTTTTCATGGATTCTTAATAAGATGGCTTAATTAATCTACTGAGTTTAATAACAAAAAATACCTGTTAAATGTTACTTAGTTCTGGGATTGAGTTATATTTCTAATCAGTATGTTTAATATAGTTTACGATCTTTGTAAGATTGCAGAAAAAAATGTAGTCCTTCTTAATTTACTGTTCTCTCACCTCTCACAAATCAGCAATCAGCACAACCAGCAGTTCTGACTGCAATTAATCGACTAAAATTCCTCATTTCTCTCGCTGTATTCGAAAGCTTCGCACTTTTTCTAAATTAAAATAATCAAACTCCATCCCAATGAGTGACACAAGGGACCACGTTTCTTCTTGTTTCTTACAAACTCTCTACAAAAATTCGAAAATAACGTATGTTTTTGTCACTTTCCATTATTCCGTTATTCTGTTATTCCTTTATTTTCATGATTTTTTCAAAATTAATTCATTATACCTTCTCAATATCTTGCATGAAGCTATATGACCATGAAACCATAAAAAAACAGAATGATGCCGTTAAAAAATCTGATTTGTCTCACAAGGGCTAAAATGCTTCAAAATGTCCACAGAATGGTAAATATTTCCAATTCTTTCATCTTTGATGAAAATCTAGGATTAATTACTGCAGAAAATCTCCACGATCGACAAAAATAAATTGCAGAAATTGCACTTTTTTTACAAATATTTAACAGTGTATTGATTACTTCTCTATAATCCAAAAAAAGTTGTTATTAATGGTTGTTTACATACTTCAAGTATTGATTATTACAGTGGGATCATACCTGCTTTACATGTTTAACATTTAATTTAAATTAGGTTGCACTTGCTTTCAAGTATTTTCATGTTCGATCCTCTTTAAATTATTAAAATGATCAGACGATAAAACGCAGTATGCATCACCAATCAGTGACGAATGCATCAGTTAAAAATTATAACGATTAATTATTAGAAATTAGAAAAATTATAGAAGGTATGCTGTTTTCATTTTTATTATCGTATTTATAACTCGAAAATGATAGACATTAAATGAAACTGTTCGATGCTTAGTGTAACAAATGCAGGCGGTCCTCATTAACTCTCTGGAAACACCGGGTGTGCCTTGAGAGGGTTGAAGACTATCAGTTTACCGAAATGTATGTAAATCAATTTTACTAGTTTCCACCACTACAACCAACAAATGCTGCCTGTATCCTTGGTCCCCATCCCTAAATTTAAAATTATCAAAGGTAATAAGGTGTTATTGGCAGGGTGCAGAAGAAAATAGTATTCAGCATGAAACCCCGAGTATTCCTGGCCATATATATATATATATATGAACACGGACGGCGTCGTTTCGGACTTACGCCCTCATCAGTGCAGGAAATGGTGGTTTCAGAGGAGCAGACGGGTTCGAACGCAGTTTGTAGATTCAGAAGAGAATCACGAGCCTACAACCTAATCCATTAGGCCAACAGAAAAACAGAAATCACCGCAGACATTACTGAAATGAAGATACATTTAAAGCCAAGAGACGGGGGTTTAAAACGTTCCGATATCCAAAGGTTCTTAAACACGCGGGTGTTTAAGCTTTTTATATATATATATATATATATATATATATATATATATATATATATATATATATATATATATAATGTATTCTAAAGGTTATGTTTGGTAGAATTAATTTCATTATTAATGAGGATTTTAATGAAAAAAAAAAGAAGAAATTTCTCCCGGGCAACGCCAGGTTTCCTCGTAATGAATTCAAATTCTGGTTGTAGAACGAAGAAAGCATTGCTTGTATATCTTATATATATATATATATACATATATATGTATATATATATATATATATATATATATATATATATATATATATATATATATATATAGAGAGAGAGAGAGAGAGAGAGAGAGAGAGAGAGAGAAAGAGAGAGATGTTACACAGAAAGTACATGAGCAATTAAATATTCTAAACATTTGTAGTTTAAATGAAAGTCTTAAAAATAACGATTTTTTCCCCGTTTATTCATTTTTGAAAGCAATTTCTTAGATATTATTTATGTTCTATTACGCAGCGGATAAAGAATATCCAGCCATTCTTATGTATTACTGTATTCAGCATGAAACAACGCTCCTTACCCCAATCATCGTTAACACCCTTAAATAATAGCTCCACTTATCAGTCCCTGATATATAGACATCCCCTAGAAACAACGTGTGCATTTTTATAAAAAAATAGCGTTGTCACCATATTGTTTACTTCAACCCTATGTGCCCCTCATTTTTTCCTTACTTCCCTGTAAGGGTGTGACATTAAAAACAGATCCCTATACCAAGACCAACCACAACTTGAGTATAATTTCACCTAGAACAGAATGGTCGTATTACTTTTGTAGTAGATGATGTTATTGTAATATATATATATTTATATATATATATATATATATATATATATATATATATATATATATATATATATATATACAGGGTGGGCAAAAATAAGGGTCCTATTTTTAAAAATTCATAACTTTTTTATTTATTGATTTTTTAATTTTTTTTTTTAGAATAAGTAAAGGACCCCTTCCGAAGCAAGCATGAGCCGTATTAGCCCTAAGGAACGTACCCTCATTTAGAAAACATTATTTTTGCTTAAAAAACTCAAAACAGTGTAAAAAAACAATACTTTAGTTTTTGTAAGTTTTAAGAAGTGTTTTTCGGCTAAAATTTGTTTTGTTTATTTCAAAAAATCTCAGAAGGGTCAGTCTACACACACATAAAGTTTGGTGAGTTTAACTTTTATTTTGTGGAAGTTATTCAAATTCAAGTTATTCAAATTTAAAGATAGGACCCTTATTTTGGCCCACCCTGTATATAGATATGACATTTTATTTAATTTAATTTGTAACTTTACAATTGAAAATACAAATAAAAATTACCCGAAATATAAGGGAGTAATATAGAGTTCAGGGCTGGGAGCAGATGTACACAGAAGTATTTATTCATTCCTTGTACATCACATTATTTAATTGACTAATATTTGTATCGAACGACACAAATTATACTAGCTACTAACTTAGTATGACAAACGTCATTACATCGCACAGACACATCGCTACGTCACACATATTGTTATACATCGCCTCTGCCAGAATAATCACTGAGCTTTATTTGAATATATTTAGTTTCGTATCTGCATATATTTTGTTTCGTATTTGTATATATTTTGCTTCGTATCTATCTCTCTCTCTCTATATATATATACATCTATATATATTTAGTTTCGTATCTATAAACGACATAGATTGAACATATCTGATATATAAAACATCAACTAAAATACAACCGCTTGTTAAGTATAAGCAGAATCTCTTTATAAACGAGTATTTATTATATGAAAATATTCATCTTTATCCATGTAATAATTCATATTCACATCCGGGGGGGGGGGAGCGACAAAAAGGATACTGCGTTAGCTAACATTTTCTAACTTATGCAGAAAAAGTCAGCTGTTATTAAGTTCTTAAGAAGACGTTTCAAAAATGCCTCTTACTTTACGGGATTTAATAAGCAGATATTGTAAAATGTAACTACATGAATTGGTTCAGTTTCTTTATAACAGAACTTTGGGGGTTGGGCTATCCTCTGTAAGCTGCAATAATGACTAAATAATTATCGTGCATCACTGCCAACGAGGTGCAAGCTTTTACTGAGATAGCATCCGCTAACTATCCAATGAAACGAAACGTAGGCCAACAACCTCACAAGTTTCCACACCAACTGGAGTAAAAATAAATATATCCACAAAAAATAATATATATTTGATTTTAAATCTGTGTGTCCGGTGCAACAGAAACCAGTTCAATTTTTAATTTATTCAAATCGCTCCAGACAAGACATGAAGCAACTTGATGAGCTAATAAAAACAAATATGATTATCGCAAATACATAGGATGCCTATTATCCTATGACTTGAAAAGACCAAGATTATAGGTAGGAGGGCAACAGCCAACAGGAAGAGAGTTCTACAAGCCTGCGGGTCTTTGGAAAAAAGCTACTGGAATAGGAAGCTGTATCACAATGAGGCATCAACACAGCGAAGAGATGGAGACCTCTTGACCAACGAGTCAAACGAGCTGGAACAAAAGAAGCAGTGAATAGATCACACAATTCTGAAGAGCACATGCCATAATAGTTTTTATAGAAACGACTGAGACTAGAAAATCACGTATGTGAAGGAGAGGGTGCAGATACGGAGAAAGGATAGGGCCACTGATATTACAGATACGTTTCTGTCTCTTATCAAGAATCATCAAATTTGACCGAGATTCACAAGCCCAACTATGACAAAAGTACTCAATACATGGTATGATTGTAGATTTGTAGAGATAAATAATAGCTTCAGGGGTGATGAAGTGTTTTGGTCGATAGAAAAACCGACTTTACGAGAAGCAGGAAAGTAATCTAATGTACGAACTCCAAGAAAGATTTGATGAGGGAAAATACCATAAAAGTTTTAGAGTCGATTTCTCCTCAAGAGCAGAGACATCCATGAGAATCTCAGGGAGAAAAGGGATACGCCTACGATTGAAAGACACAGGCTGAGTCTTAACTGGATTAAATAAAACAAGCCATTTCGTACTCCAATCCACAACTGAACCCAGGTCAACTTCTGGGCCAACTGCATATTTCGACTGATCCGAGGGTTGAACGTAGATTCATGCCGAGCGAGAAGTAACGCCAGAATAGAGAGCGGTATCATCAGTATAGATGTTAATTTTCCGAACAATATTCTTTGGAAGATTTTTTATATGGAAAAGGAGCAGTTCGTGGCCTAGAATAAAGCCATGAAGAACACCAGCATTGGTAGGAAAAGAGATAGAAGAGACACCGTCCAAAGTTACTCGCAAGCTTCAATCTGAAAGAAAATCCATAATAATGTGTAGATCCTCACCACCAATACCATACCACTGAAGTTTGGGTAGGAGACAAGAATGCCACACTCTGTCAAACGCCTTCGAAATGTCAAGCGCAATGGCTTTTCCGTCTCCTAATATATCCATAAACCGACAGATCCGCTCAGTTACAACATTTAACAGATTAGCAGTTGAAAGAAAACCTCGAAATCCATACTGAACATCACTAAAGAGGTCCAATTGCAGAACTAATAAAGTTACTAGTCGAAAATGTATCTCTACAGGTAACATCCAAATCAACGACTTTTCCTCACCACAGTCGACGTCTACTATTTCGATTTGTGAAAAAGAAACCTAGTTTTATTCAGAAATCTTCTGCGAAAATCGTTTATTGCTGCGTTTATTTTAAAGTGGGCAGCATACCAGAACAGTCGAATGAATGGAGAACAAACGCGCCAATGTAAGAACAACATCTGGATATGTGATGCTCACCTAATTTGAGTCCAAGACAAATAGCGACTCCCACTCGAGTGCACTCATAATCTACACGAATGAGGGTCGATGAGAAAGGGCACTACGTTGAACCAGATGTTACCACTCGGCCTTTTTTCTTCTTTTCGTGTCGTTGAATCATGCGCGTATACGACAGATTCCACTCATTTGACTTCTACTCAGCTGTGTCATAAATTATCTCGCTTTAATAATTATTATTTAGTTCTCTCAAAATGGACACTGTGGATTTGGAAAACAATTACCCTAGTTTTTAATGATCGTTGCACGTCTGAGACAAACAACAAAACAGATACGACATTTTGATCCTAACCAGGCAGCTTGTTTATATTTCAAACAATTTGTTGACAACACTGACCCTCTTTTTTTTTTTAAATCATAGTTCACCCAAAACAAGGCAGGCCGCCACTGTAGACGTAAGGGACTACTGAGAATTAGAGTGAAAGTTTTGAGGGTCATCCTAAAGTGGGAGCTGTACAGCGAGATGTCTGTTCACATTGGTTTCAAATTTCTACATGTCAGTACAGTCGGGAAAACATGGAGCAGGGAGGGAGTTCCTGAAGCCGGAAGCACGTGCAAAGAAGCTATTAGAGTAGAAGGCTCTTCGGCATCTGAGGACTTCCACAGTGAATCGGTGGGGCTTGGTTGATTGTCGGGTAGGTCTAAGCTATTTACGTCGAGGAGACACTAGAGCAGCAAGTTCTTCGGAGCACAATCTATTGAAGTAGTTGTAAAACAGGCACAAGGATGCAAGATTGCGGCGATGGGACAGGCGCTGGAGCTTGGTGGATAGTGAGGGACATATTAAATAAGCGACTCTTTTTTATTCTTGCCTAAGAGAGAAACACTAGTGGTAGGTGTACCAGTTATCCAATAAAATTGTAAGATTGGCATTTTTAAATGGTCAAGTATTTAAATGCGTACTCTATAAAATTTTTACTCAGATCAATATTCAGTTCCAACAAGCCATCTTCACGGGAAACCGTTCCTCTAAAAGTCTATAATTTTATTTCCTGTCGCGTGATGCGCTCTCACTTGAGACAGCATGCCTACAGGACGGGACAGATAATGTTTACACCTGGTTCAAATGACTATTTTTTAGGTTCTGTCTCTCTCTCTACATTAAAACTGATTATGTGTCATGCGTTGCATTTGTACATTGGCAACTAAATAGTTTGTTTTATTTATCACTTCAATAAATACATAAAACACACGCTACACAACGTAATTGTCAGGTTCAAATATTTCGTAAGATGCATAATTTTCGCTCCATCTTTTTAATTCTATGGATGCTCGAATGTGTAACAACCATTCACATTTTCTTACACCACGGTTTATTAGAAAATAGAACGCATGTTTCCTGTTCCGATCAGAAATGTTTTCATGAGTAATCGATTATTTTTCTTTAGATTTAATCCGTTTTTATTACTAATCAAATAGATATAGACCGAGATATATATCTTTCTATCAGCAGCAAGTGCTCTAACCGCTTTTCAGATTACCTGATCCAAATATTACGTAGGGAAAGTAATTTTCGCTTCACCGATAGTAAATTCTACGGATGTTCAAATATGTAAATCCTATTCACATTTTCTTACATCGAGGTTTACTTTCAGCAAACAGCGAACATTTAGTTGTCATAGTTTCTTAATAAATACTAAATTCACACGCTAAAATACACGCTTTATTTACTACCTTTCCCACGGCAAGAATATGTGACAGAAGGCCGGAATGGGGAATGAGAAAACCGGTGCCTTAGCAGAAAAGCCAGGCTGCCAAACTAAAGATAACTTTGACAGCCCTCCCTCGGTATTTCCTGGTTGGGGCGCTTCAGGCAATTGGCTATAAACCAACAAATTCTCAAAGAGAAAATGCAAGGCCTGGGTGGGTTGATCTTTTACGACTACCCCAGACATACCTCAGTCCGACAGATAAAAGCCACCGAAATGGCCCGTCTCTGTCGGACTGATTGTCGAGAACGTATTATTTACTGGTATTTAGGCGGTAAAATCGTCAGCCGAGTTTCGCCGAGCAAATCATTTTGGAATCCGCTCATAAAATACACGCTACATAACATATAGTTTCTTTTTCGCTTACGAGCCCCCATACATTTTATTATGCTTTCAAGTATTGACAACACCTTTTGTAAAATCTACAAACTGAATTTTCAATTCTGTTCTCTTGTTCGAACATTTACAGTTTATACTTTAACACATACAATATATTGGATTGCGTGAATTAATTTCGCTTACAATATTAAATAATTACAATTTGTTGAAATGAAACATCCGTCTTCATAGCTCGCTTTTGATCTCTCACGGAAATATTTACTGAAGATTATAACAACTAAACGACAAAGGTTATATAGACTTAACTTTAAGGGCTTTTAAAAATATGTTTATGTGATCGTCGCTTCCTGTTAAGTTTACAAAGTCACGTCCGGTACGGATGACCAGAAATGAAAAAAAAGAAAACGTTTTTGTTAGACTTTCTTGTTTATGCGATTTATAAGTACTGTTCCTTCGAATTATAGTTTAATAATAACAATACAATTTGTTTAATTATCTTTTTTTCAGTTTAATGTAGTAATAAACAAATAATATTTCCATTGAAAATACACATTTTATTATTAATGTAAGTGTTTGAAATAAATAAAAACATATGCTATACTAATTAAACAGTTTATTGGATTAATTTTAACAAACAAATTATAAACCGAAAGTTATTTCTTTTTACATTGAAAAAAAATGATATTTTATTGAATTAATTTTGACAAACAAATTATCTACCAACGGTTCCCTTTTTTTGAAAACATGACATTGTATTGAATTAATGTAAACAAATTATCAATCGAAAGTTCTTTTTTTCTTTTTAATTACGTAATTTTTTTTATTACACTTCATAACATTTTCTAATCCCATATACACTGTTTCCAAAAAAACTGTTTTGTTCGTCGCCGCCAAAGAAACTCTTGCAGGTGACTAGTAAAGTTTCCCCCGCTAGTTCCTCGCATGGTCATAATTTGAAAAAAGGAAGCGGAAGTCGAAATTAAAAAAAAAAAGTTTTCGATTGATAATTTGTTTGTTAAAATTAATTCAATATTATTATTAAAATATAATTCGAAGGAACAATACTAATAAAAAAAATCGCATAAACAAAACACATTTTCAAAAATCGCATAAACAGAAACGTTTTTTTTTTCATTTCTGGTCATCCGTACCGGACGTGACGTTGTAAATTTAACAGGAAGCCACGATCACATAAACATCTTTTAAAAAGCCACTTTAAGTATTTATAAACCGTTATTTTTAAACTACTCGTA
>OY744533.1:78898689-78901189 GCA_963556195.1 Sepiola atlantica
AAATTATGTTTCATTTTACATGACTCATCAATCTTTATTTATTTATTTATTTATTTATTTATTTTTTTCATTTATTCTCTTCAAATCTAAATTTAAATTTACTGTCAAAGGGAGATAACTTATTCTAAATAATATATTCAGACTTTAGAAATGAGATTGGAAACTTGAGAAGGAATTTGAGTTGTGAAGTGGATAGTTGCCCCATCCCCAACTCTGGCCTCTGCCTCCGCACATATACAGTATACAACCTGCAATGCTCTAAGTGCCAAAAGTTCTACATCGGTAGTACCGTTAGGCCTCTACACCAACGTATTAAAGAGCATCTAAACACCCACATTTCTTCCTTCCATAAACACTTAATATCATGTGGCAACACACATCGCTCCATTAGTGTCCGCATCATCAACTCTGTCCGCAATATAGGTCAGCTTCGAATTTCGGAAGCTATCCTAATCTCCTAATTTCGCCCTGCCTTGAATAACAGATTCGAGTTGTCATCTCCCTTCATCCTCTGATTCTTACATCCTCACACTCCCACCTCCTCACACAACTTACTTACTTTTTTTAATTTTTTTTTATAATCCTCCCCCTTCCCATAATCTCTTCTTATTCCCCCCCTTCCCCTGCTAATAAAAAAAAAAAAATAAAGGAAAAAAAAAAAAAAAAAAAAAAAGGTCCCATCCTTGGCTTTTATCCACTTCACAACTCAAATTCCTTCTCAAGTTTCCAATCTCATTTCTAAAGTCTGAATATATTATTTAGAATAAGTTATCTCCCTTTGACAGTAAATTTAAATTTAGATTTGAAGAGAATAAATGAAAAAAATAAATAAATAAATAAATAAAGATTGATGAGTCATGTAAAATGAAACATAATTTAAAAATTGGTATATTACTAAACTAATGTTTATAATGTTTTAACCTTAGTTATATGATTGCTTAATGGAATTTTGACGTTTTCTGCGTTCCTAATCCACTTCACAACTCAAATTCTTTCTCAAGTTTCCAATCTCATTTCTAAAGTCTGAATATATTATTTAGAATAAGTTATCTCCCTTTGACAATAGATTTAAATTTAGATTTGAAGAGAATAAATGAAAAAAAAAAAAAATAAAATAAATAAATAAATAAATAAAGATTGATGAGTCATGTAAAATGAAACATAATAAAACTTAAAACATTGGTATATTACTAAACTAATGTTTATAATGTTTTAACCTTGGTTATATGATTGCTTAATGGAATTTTGACGTTTTCTGCGTTCCTACTGCCAATTGTTTTCCCCTGTATTACGATGATCTGACACCGGTTTTTCTTCCCGTTTTTCCGACCCTCTCGGTCTTCTATTGTTGTCTTCTGATAATGAAAGTTGTTCTTTCGAAAATTTAAGATTACCCTTTGCCGATCTGTTACTTACCAAAAAAAAGATACTATTTGGTATTTAATCAGTTTTCGTGAAATTATTAATAAATCGTTTTGAGTTTCACTTTCTCCCTGCGTTTATTTCTTTTCACTTTTCCATCTCACGGCAACCACATCGCATTGATATAGCCTTGGATGACTAATTTACACTTACATTTACCAGCAATGCTTCAAGCAAACTACAATCTCCTTTTATATATATATATATATGTGTGTATATTAGTATGAATATGAGTGTAACATTATATATATATATATATATATATATATATATATATATATATATATATATATATATATATATATATATATATATATATATATATATATTTGAAGATGAGATCAATTAGATGCACATTTCGGTTGTGCACATAATAGTCTATTTCGACCTTATTTAGGTCTCCTCAGATGTACCAAAATAAGGTCGAAATAGGCTAGTATGTACACAACGGAAATGTGCATCTAATTCATCTCATGTTCAAATTTATACTTGCTCTGCTTAATTGGACATCGAGCTCTCTTATTTGGATTCCTACCGAAACCATTCGAACCAGTATACTATATATATATATATATATATATAAAAATAAAAGCCAGAAAATACATTATTCATGTATTCCTCAAAGTATCGTCTTTAGTGTAAGATTTGTTCAGGATAACAATGAACACGAAACGTTGATAAATACATAACTAATATATTTGTTGGCTTTCCTTTTTCATTTTCCATTACGTCGGATCATTTTATAACTATTTTATTCGTCTATCTATCTATCTATCTATCTATTTATCTCTCTCTCTCTCCCTATATATATATATATATATATATATATATATATATATATATATATATATATATATATATATATATATATATAATCCGGGTATGGTATATATCCACAGGGTATAAACCCAGGGAAGTTGTCCATCAACTGCCGACACAGTAGACTCTACCCTCTTAGTAGTCCCCATACCACACCTTAATCTCTTGTAAATCCCATATAAATCGTTGACACATAAGGTTTTCTTATATAATTTCTCTACTTACCCACATAATTTCATTTTTACCCCCTATTCTCTTC
>OY744533.1:78903689-78946189 GCA_963556195.1 Sepiola atlantica
TAAATTACTGCACATGTTTCACACCTCTAAGTTGGTTCATTGATAATTTTCCCTACTACGATACAAAAAATTGCCCATTAGGCCTAATGTTTGGCGTTCGCTGATGGGATGGACCGGAGTTTAATGTCGGTCGAGTCATACCAAAGACTCAAAGAATGCTAACTGATCCCCTCTTGCTAAACATATTTCATTATCAGTTGTCTGATGGCGTTAGAGTCTATAATGAGTGCTGTTTCGAGTAGTCTTCGCCGTGTTTTGTTATGAATGTGTTTGATGATTTTAGCCTGTTCGAACTTGAAAGCATGATCGTGTTCTAATACGTGGGGAAAAATGCACTGAGAGAGTTATTGTTTGTTATGCCCCTTTTGTGTTCTCTCAATATTTTCCTCAATTCACGTTGTGCTTCCTCCACGTAAATTTGATGGCAGGTGTTACATGGGACGATATATAAGCCGGCATTCATAACAAAGCTCGGCGAAGACTACTTGAAACAGCACTCATCACAGACTTTTACACCACCAGACAACGAAATGGTTTCTACAATCTATCCCCCTTAATAAGCAAAATTATCCTGACCGAACAAAAACTAAACGTAGATCATGACTAACCCTTTCCTCTTATCGTTCACACTTGCACTTATACACAACTCCCCGCATACACACTTACGTGCTAACTCTTTTCTCACGTATATATTCATTCACTTACTCATGAATCATCCACTACGAATCAAAACTATCTAACCACAAATAACAGCTTTACAAATGAACACAATCTACACATCCTTACACATATTTAGATATTAACACTCCCTTTTTTCAATTTACTCTCAAACCATCAACACCTCCTGAACGAAACAACATTTTACTTATCACTCCCGTAAAATTAAAATCATTTATCTTTCTTCTCATGCCCACCCCACCCCTCGTCCCCAGCACACTTCTAAACATTCTCTCAAACACACTTATGCTCACACATTCCTGACATAGCCACCTGGTCAATACTCTTCCCTTCTTCCGACCTCACAAAAAATTCACAGTTAACCACAACAAAAATCTCACCTCACACTTTCACCTCTCCCACCCTTTTGACTATTTCCTTCACACTCTTACCCTCCTATTTTAAAGTTATCTTCATTTCTTCAAATCTTTTTCTAAAACTATGATACCACCTACATGCTAAACACCCAGTGTTCCCCCCCTCCTCTTCCCCCAGTCTCTCAAAATCTATGCAATACCTCACCACGACAAAAATCTCAGCCCCTTTTCATCTCTCCCACCCTAAGGCAAGTTCAATTATATTCTCACCCCTCGCATTTCACTGCTACCTTAATAGTACCTATTCAAAGCTTTCCATATTTCATTCCTCGCAACCACTGACTTCTCACGGCCTGAACTCTCCTCCAGCGATCACAGTAGCCACGGCTACTACTTTCCCTCGTCTCTCCATCATGTCATTCCTTAATTCCGATGTACTTGCATGACATTTGTCTTCAAATAATCATCCTGATGAAGTCTTCCAATAAAGACGAAACGTTGATGCATATATAAGAAATATCTCTAGGTTTTCCTTTGTCACTTCCCATATATATATATATATATATATATATATATATATATATATATATATATATATATTCACAACTCCCTGTTGTTTTTTTTTTATTTTTGCATTTGCTAAATAGTGGCCCTTTTATTTTCAATAATTCTTCTATTTTCATAAGATGCATGCATGTTTTTCAATTTTCGTCCGTCGCCATTTTATAACATTATGTTAATTGTAAGCGTGGTTCTTGCTACTTTCCAAAGACCCGACCGTCGTCTATAATACTATCCACACCAGGAGTCACGCTACATCCTCAGTGACATTTTCAACATTATAGACCCCGCTTTTTTTCGCTATTGCCTTCACACAAACTAATATAGTGCAAATCAGACCGAATAATCTACGTGGACACATAGTGTTTTCCACTGTCATCTGATCAACTCTACAATTACCGGCTTTGTAGTATTTTACTATGGTCATGTTTTTTGTGGGTTGAACAGATGTTGTCACATTACGTGAGATCAACGCAAAAGCCTATTATATGCCATAGACAAAACAGTTATCTTAATTCTTGATAAATACACGGAAACACATACTCAGACTGACAAAAGACCGGTTGAAAGATAAGATACTTCAAGATTTAACAGGTGTGAAACCTATAAAGCAGAAAGCTAAACGATACCAATCAGATCTTGACTGTTTAGAAGCTGTCGAAGATGTTACACTCAAGATGTTTAAGATACAATATACTGTAAATACAGCATACTATGATGTATTACAGCATATCTAGATGTTTTAAAATGTTTTACAGCATACCTAAATGTTTCCTAAATGTTTTACAGCATAACTAAATGTTTCCTATGTTACAGCATAACTAGATCCATGAATAGTGTTGCAAATTAATAGATAAGAAAAAACACACAGACGGTTGCCACATTGCACACGAAATAGTTTTTCAACGGCGTTGTATGAACTCATACACTTGAATCTGGTCTAATCCGGCGAGATGATAACATCAGAGATAAGTTATAGGACTGTGGACAAATCGACACTGACATTCTGCTAGAATACTATATATGCTTTAAAAGATAAAAGGCGGGCTAAATACTCACTCCAGCGACAGATACATCTTACACACATCATTCTATATGAAGTATTGTTGGTTGAACAGTTACCGTTCACTAGGAATAAGAATTAAATATACGTTCATTTAAACTACAATATGTCAGACGGTCGATTCCTGCTCTTAGAAACAGCTATAGCCAATAGCGTCCTAGAAAACACAAGAGGTTTTTGATGATTCTCTTGCATAACGAAATGCATCAGTTGAATTGAGGACTGATTGACGGATGGGAAATCAGAATTTAACCTTTTGTTAACGGAAGTTAGCGAAACTGTGTGACTTCCAAAATAAGATACATCTACTTTTTTCAGCTGACAACTCAAGTAGGTGGACACAAGATGTGCCCGATCCCTTAAGTCTACGCTTGCTAAATTCCAGAGATCCTTCACCCTGTTCGTGAATGTTCCAATTTGTCTGTATTTATAAAACTTTTGTAAAAAATCAACATCGGTGCCCGAGTGATTGTATCCACAGTCGATCCAGAATCTCGATTCCTCATGATGACGGGTGTGTAGTGGTTTATACACGCTAGATAGAATCGAAACTATTACAATTTGTACACCAAGCTATCCCGAAAAAGGAATTAACGTCAATAAGTAAATAGGAGGATAGAGACATTAATTGATTAATTAGTATTTGCAAAAGTATCACGGCGACAGCCGTTCAATCTGGTCACGTTAGTAGACTTTAAAATGCAATTTGATGTAACTGTACATAGACAACAAAAAGACCACGAGGTACATCAACGTGCTGCCACGAAGGAACATGACATTGTTAACAAGATGACAACCGCGACACTGAGTAACAAGAATTCGTTGGATAAAGACGGCGCTCATATTTACAACTTCATGACATATAAACACATAAACGTGTTCTCTAGATTATAAAAGAAGCAGATTTCTGTCAGTAAACAAAACGCAAAGATTCATTGTCAGAGCTGTAAGATTTAGATTAATTTATTGCTCTAATCTGCTTGATAAATGTTGTCTAAAACTTGTTTAATCTGACTCCTAAGAAAAATCTTTACTCAAGATGCATTACAACTCCCATGTACTATCAAGTAGTGAGAGCAAGATTCCAATATTTTTTCGACTTTCCGATACAATTACCGTGTGGCAATATTACTTGCTTTGACCGAAGGGATATCTCTTGGGACCAGCACCAATATTGCAACATCGTTTGCTTTGGACGGCTGGGCGATCTTTGCCGGACTTTATGTGACGACGGAACGATGTGTGACATGTGCACGTATGTGCAATGGCTTGTCTTGTTATGGCTAGTGAACAATCATCGTCTGAAAATAGTCACTGTCGTCTGCTTCTGGGACTGGCTGGCTGGCTGTTAGGTCGGGACAATAGTGCTGCAAATCAAACATTATGTAATAATCGAACAAACTATTTTACATACTATATAAAAATATAATTCATTATATTTCGAAAAGAAACATCACAAAGCGCGCGACAAGACGCGTGCGTCTCTGTCAGAATTCAAATCAGTCTCTTTATTTTCAATATCTTTACTAGAGAGAGAGGGGGAGAGTGAGAGAGAGAAGGAGAGAGAGACAGAAGGATAGAGAAAAAGAGAGAGAGAGAGGGAATACAGCCGTCATCAATGTCTTAACAAATCTCTGTGACAGGTTTTCTTTGACCTCTTGAACCTGGCTGGTGTCTCCAGCATTGTTGATATTTTAGCTGGCATTGAATTACACCGAATACTCCGATCAGTGAGCTGACATGTTTAGTGCAGCGAATTCACTTTATTTGCAACTCAAGTCTGACGCAAGGGTTACGAATATAACGGGAAGCACTTAGCTCCCCAAAAGATTACGCATTGTGCCACAACCAATTCTGTTCTAAATTCCCGATTCTAATACAATTACCGATTCTGTACTAAATTCCCAATTCTAATATAATTACCGATTCCGTTCTTAATCCACACATCTGCTACAATTACCGATTCTGTTCTAAATTCCCGATTCTAATACAATTACCGATTCGGTTCTAAATTCCCGATTCTAATACAATTATTGATTCTGTTTTAAATTCCCAAATCTGATACAATTACCAATTCTGTTCGAAATTCCCGATTCTAATACAATTACCGATTCTGTTCTAAATTCCCAAAATCTGATACAATTACCGATTCTGTTCTAAATTCCCGATTCTAATACAATTCCTGATTCTGTTTTAAATTCTCAAATCTGATACAATTACCGATTCTGTTCTAAATTCTCAAATCTGATAAAATTACCGATACTGTTCTGAATTCCCAAATCTAATACAATTATCGATTCTGTTCTAAATTCTCAAATCTGATACACTTACCGATTCTGTACTAAATTCCCGATTCCGATACAATTACCAATTCCGATATTGATTCTAAACTCTCCCTATGAAATTCTACATATTCATGCTAACATTTGATTGGGGTGATTTAGGTGAGTGTTGTTATCTACTTTTAAATGTAGATATAATTTTAATTTTAATTTTACAAACTTCTTTTTTTGCGTTTATTTATATTATCCAAGATCTTGATAAACCTATTGCGGATTTTCATCCATACGAAGCCTAAAAAGTGTCCGACCATTATTTTTTTCCGTGCGAAAGAGAGACGATAGGGCGGCGTCACTCTACACAGTGAAGGAAGACACCTTAATGCGCATGTGTGAATTTTATCAGCGATTTCCTGCGCGTTAGTCGCTGCCTGTCGGTGGTTGAGTGAGGTAGTACACAAGGTGTTCGTCTGATTACGGATTCTCTCAAGATGACTGATGGATGTAACACAAATTAAGGAGTGGTTCAACCGATTCAAAATGGCCGCACATTAGCGAAGAGTGACTAGCGTTCTAGCGGCCCAAAACTGCTCGTAGTGCAGCTGTTGTTAAGAGGGTGCGACATTTGGTGATGGAAGATCATCCACGAGGTCGGAGTGAGTAAAGATTCCGCACATACAATTTTGCGTGATGAGTTGAACATGTACATGCTGCGAAATTGGTGACGAAGTTGTTGTCTCAGGAACAAAAGGACCTCCGTTTTCAAGTTTCACAGAACCTTCTGGAAACCGCCAACACTGATCCTGGGTTTCTGAACACCGTGATAACAAGAGATGAGTCATGGGTGTACGGGTACGAGCTAGAAACAAAAAGACAATCGTCGCAATGGAAGCATCCCGAGTCTCCAAGGCAAAAAAAGCGCGACAGGTGCGAAGCCATATCAAGGTGGTGCTGACTGTCTTATTTAATATCCGTGGAACTGTGCGTCACGAATACGCACCGGAAGGGCACACAGTAACAAACAAGTACTATCAAGATGTTCTCCGGCGTCTCCATGACGCAGTTCGGCGCAAAAGACCAGACATTTGGACAGCTAAAAACTGGCAACTACATCACGACAACGCCCTCGTACATTCATTCCAATTGATCCAACATTTCTTGGCCAAACATGGAATTCAAGTCATTCGCTAACCTCCCTATTCTCCAGACATGTCTCCTTGCGACTTTTGGTTGATTCAAAAATTGTAGACGCTACTGAAAGGTTCCCGTTTTGAGATACTGCGGAACGCTACGGCGGAGATGAACGAAATTCTAAAAGAAAACTTCTAGAGGTGTTTCCGGCAGTGGATGGAGCGGTTTGCTAAGTGTGGGAAAGCACAAGAAGCCTGTTTTTAAGGGGGTTATGGTCCTAACCCCGCCAGGTATTTGAAATATTTTTTTGGCCTAAGGTCGGATACTTTTTCGACAAGCCTCGTATTTTTCATTATTGACATTTTTTTTATTGATCTACTCGTGCCATTTTTATATGTTGTATTTTTATCGGACCATGAGTTCATTTTTAAAATTTTACTTTTACTGGTAGTTTAAAATAAATAAATATTTATCATTGTATGATTTGTACCAGAAATAGAAAATAAGGTTTTAAACGAAAAAAAAATGTGAAAGAATCGTTTTGGGAATCGTAAATTAGACTCAAATATTTCCGATTCAGATACCGATTCAGATATCGATTCAGATACCGATTCAGATACCCAAAAAAGTTCCGAATGTTTCAATTCCCAATTCTGATTTCGATCATCATCCTAACGCTAGTATCAAGTCAAAGCTCATATATTACCTTGAAAAGTAAGGCTTATAACAAGAAAATAAACTAGAATGCACAAGAATAGATATCTGAAAAGCGTGTTTATGGAGAATGGGCAACTTCATCTCTCTCGGCATTGTGGGTGGAATTATGCTTGTTCTATTAAGTGGCAAGTAACTATAATAATAACGATCAGCACAGTAAAACATATTGGCTTGTACTTCAGTAACAGATTCGTAACATGCAATTTCGACAATATTATTCTATGCTTTCGCCACTTTGAAAAAAAAACGTATAAACGATAAGACACACATCCCATAAAATATCTAATAACTAACAATAAAAGCGCATAACAATAGGGCGGTTCACGTAACATTAAAAGTCGAAATCCAATCTAACAGAGTACTGCGCACAATAAGTACTAAAACATATCCAAATTAGGAAAAGTTAGTCATAACATCGGAAACAGGTCGCACAATAACAAGAGAAATTTACAGTTTAAAGTTAAAAATAAACGAATGGCTGACACATTAATGGTCTGCTAACAGTAGTTGCGCCGCTGCAATTTCTTGAGACACGGATTCTCTTTGAAAACGCAGATGTTGACTTAAAATAACAATATTTTTTTGATAAAAAGTAAACATACAAAAAAACGTTATGCACCTGTAGCGGCAAAATAAAATAAAAACCCAATTGTTTGGAGTGGAAAAAATAAAGTTTAAGTCAATATAAGTCTGTGGTTGTCCTGTGTAAAAGATAATTCAACAAGTCTTCTTCTTTCTTCACTCATTTGAACGTGTGTGTGTGTGCGTGTGTTCATGCATGTGTTTATTTGCCTCAGTTGTTTCACTTTCCTTTCCTTTTTTCTATTCTTTTCTTTATAAATTGGTGGGGATATTTTTCACGATATTAAAAGTATTGCTTATACATACCATTGTATTTTTTTTAATGTTCCTGTCTTCTCATTGTTTACATTTTTTATGAGTGCATGATTTGAAAAAGTTTTACTTACATGCCTTTTTGTTTGTTAGCAATGTCGTCTGTGAGGTGAAAGTGTCCGTTGTGGCTTTGTTCGGCTGCTGTCTATTTCTTGTTTTAAATATTTTGTCACACGATAACCAAATCGTAAGTTTTATATTTTCACTTACAGATGCGGTGTATAAAACATTATACACCCGTGTCGTCGTCGTGTACCCAAGTTCCTGTTTGTCTGTTGACACAAAACACCTCAGACGCTGATATTGATTACTAAAAAGGTTAATTTAAAAAGAGATACTGTCACAGAAACCATCAGTGCGAAGGGTTACCTTCCTTCTATTAGTGACAGCACCCCGGAGATACCTTATTTACCTTGAAATCTTGCCAGCTAAGGGTAATAATTTTTTTGTCAGGACATCACGTGATATTGCGACTTCAATCCCGGGTCACTTCTGACTCTTAAAGGCGTCATTCAAACTTTTCTATCCAAACACAACCCTTGTTATATAACGCGTGCAGCTAGACGTTTGCTCACATTTATGCTTACTGTACTGCCCAAAAAGGCAAGGCTATTACAAGAATTCTGGACTTAAAGAGACACATGTTTTGGAAATATTTACCAGAAAGCAGTAAATAGGCTCTTAGAGTTAGTGCTATTTAAAAAGGTATTGAACATCCACCTGTATATAATGGTGTCTGGTACGGAGCCCCGTGACTGGCAACATCTGTCTTGCCACTCAAATATATCTCATATCAGAATAATAATAATGAGGTACTATCTAGCGTCACGATAATGATGAGGTACTATCTAGCGTCACGATAAGGATGAGGTGCTATCTAGCGTCACGATAATGATGAGGTACTATCTAGCGTCACGATAATGATGAGGTACTATCTAGCGTCACGATAATGATGAGGTACTATCTAGCGTCACGATAATGATGAGGTACTATCTAGCGTCACGATAATGATGAAGTACTATCTAGCGTTACGATAATGATTAAGTACTATCTAGCGTTACGATAATGATGAGGTACTATCTAGCGTCACGATAATGACGAGGTACTATCTAGCGTCACGATAATGATGAGGTACTATCTAGCGTTACGATAATGATGAAGTACTATCTAGCGTTACGATAATGATTAAGTACTATCTAGCGTTACGATAATGATTAAGTACTATCTAGCGTTACGATAATGATTAAGTACTATCTAGCGTTACGATAATGATTAAGTACTATCTAGCGTCACGATAATGATGAAGTACTATCTAGCGTTACGATAATGATTAAGTACTATCTAGCGTTACGATAATGATTAAGTACTATCTAGCGTTACGATAATGATGAGGTACTATCTAGCGTCACGATAATGATTAAGTACTATCTAGCGTCACGATAATGATGAGGTACTATCTAGCGTTACGATAATGATGAAGTACTATCTAGCGTTACGATAATGATTAAGTACTATCTAGCGTTACGATAATGATTAAGTACTATCTAGCGTTACGATAATGATTAAGTACTATCTAGCGTCACGATAATGATTAAGTACTATCTAGCGTCTCGATAATGATGAGGTACTATCTAGCGTCACGAGACATCGTTAGGCGCCACATGTCAATGTAGAATTATTCAAATTTCAGGGTAAAACATTATAAAACACAGAAGTGTGTGTACAAGTAGCATGATGTTAATTGTACATTTAGTGTAAATGCGACTGCAAAAATATTAGAAATTGCACAGATCACTAAAGATCTATGAAAGCATATTCAATAACGAAATAGAGACATCAAATTTTACATAAAAGACACCCATTCATATATAATATATAATAATAAAGAGAGATTAGATTACTTACAATAAAAGTTTGAATTATCTACTAGACACCATCCTCAAGTGGCTTTGGCATTTCTGAACAGGGGTGTGTCAGAACAACCTGACATGAAGATACCTCACCCTACAAGTAAACCCTGACAAATTATTCAAATTAAAGTTGTGTTCGCAGCACAAATAAGACCCCCTAAGCACAGCTATACACTGACCCACACGAGGAATGGTGCACCTTGTCCTAATGATGTTACCTCAATTAAAAACACTTACCTGGATACTCAACAAGACTAAACAATTAATGTCCTAAAATCCGGTAAAATCAAGAGACTATGAGAAATATATATTATAACAGAGTTAACTGGTCAATTGGGGGAGTAAAATTGATATTCTTAACTTCTTTACTAATTCAACGTATGAGAAATAAAGGAGAAATTTAATAGAATATTCGAATAGCTTTGTATCTCATATAGAGGTCAAGTGTTAGACCCAGGAAGGGAGTCCTTGATTTCCGAGCACATCGACAGAAGTAAAATGAAACAAAAAAGAGGCAACTAATGGAACCGCTTTCAAGCTTCGTATTGAAAGCGAATAAATGCAGAGAGATCCCTTTATTCGCACTAGCGGTGTAGTCAAAACACCTCATTTCAAGTTAATTCAACTTTTTATTTACCTCCCCAGGAGGTTAGGCACAAAGCCAGGTTTATCTTACCCCCACAAGGTAAGATGTGATCCGATGTCGGGTCGGGAAAGTGGGACTTGAAAAGCCAGCGCCCGAGAAAGTGAGCACTCTGGCCATTAAAAATTGCCTGGACAGCCCCGTCGGCATTCCCCGGTAGGAGCGCCTCAGGCAGTAAGTAATACACTTACTCCTCCCCAAAGAGGGGCGGCAAAGCGTGGGAGGGTGGACCTCCTAGAACTGCACAGGACAGTATCTCAGACCGGCGGAATCAAGGCCCGAAGGCCAAGACAATACCGGTCTACAGAGTGAGCATCCATCGGAACAGATACTACACTCTGATCTTAGCCAAAAAGCCACGGAGGATTTTGTGTTGAAGTTAATACAACTTTACACAATATATGCACCATCTTTTTATATGCAACTTATGTGATATCAATTACAAGGTTAACTAATTTACATATTGTTTTGAGAAAGGGCATTTTATTAATTAACTATTACTTATTGTTGTTTCATTTCGATTCAACGATTGTTTTGATTTTTTTATAAACACTAATTCTGTTCAAATTATTCTTTCTTCATGGAACCGACTTGATTTTAAACAAATTGGATCTATTTTTAAATTGCAAGTGAAAGGGCAAATTGATTTCGTATTTAATATTCATTCTTTCTTGTCACATGTAAAAGATAAATACATATCGAAATTATCACACTGTTCATGTTTATATATATGAATGCGTGAGAATGATTTTTAAAGTTATGCACGCAATAGTTAATATTTAAAATAAATGTTTCAAGCGAAACTTACGTAGCGATACCGACCCCCCAATTTTCCTTAATTGTCCTTAATCAGGTGACACTTTCTGGTGGCCATGAGGATAGGGCAACTGCTTGCAGATTTGAAGGCTGACTCTGTGAACTGTTTTAGCGTCTTTCGACTGTCTTACATTGTTACTTTCTTACACATATAAGAGCTAAAAGCTTGAAACGATAGCGTCTGTAGGTTATAAATGATTTAATATAAATTTGAATATATATATAAATTTAAATATATATATATATATATATATATATATACATTATTAAAAACTATATGTTACATATTTCAGAGACGTACCTCGGTTTTATTGAGATGGAATGACCTTTTATCCTTTAAAAGGCCGTTATAATACATTCAAATCATCAGCGAGACACGTGACGAAAACAACACGAAGAATGGAGTTTAATGATTACCGTAATCAGGTGTATTCGGTCAAGCGTCCCTTTTGAAAAAAGTACCGAATCAACAGAGCCTGACTCTATGTTTATATGGGTTATAATCGTAAGTAAATATTTAGAAAAAATAATTATTCATAACGGATGCTGTATGTTTAACTGCCTAAACAGTGTATCTATATTTAGGAGTAATTGTGTGGTATAGTTTATTAGCAGGTGAATGCGTTAGATTTTGGGTGGGATTGATTTCTGTTATTAGAGGTGTAACCGTTATATTTATATTCATTATTTATTTTATTTTAATTTTATTTTTTCATTATTTTATTTTTTAATTTTTTTTTTATAAATCTCTTCTAGAATGTGAGTGGCGATAATCCTCCTCAAGCTCCCAATAATCTCCGCACTCTTCCAGTAGATGTCTGGTTAGTGCTCTCACTCTTCGGTCTTCCATCCCCCTTGACACTTCACAGCTATTTTTTGTGGTATCAGTCGAGACTAGTGCCCTCAATTTTGGGGGCGGGGAGGGAGCATTTTATAAAATGTATTGCAGTTTATGTCTACTGGGTTTCTGTGGTGTTCTTCCTGCGGTTTTGTTTTCTTCCTATTGTAAATTCCGTGTGACTGGTTACCGTTCGTAGCTTATACTGGTTGATTTCTGTATTCGAGGATTTTTCTTTAAGATTGTAGCTGTTTTAATCATTGCTATCCTTTGTATAATATCAGTGATCCCTTTGATTCCAATGTACACAGTTTTTTTCCAGGTTTTGGGGGGATTGTTTCTAGTGCTTTTACGATTATATATATTATATTTACTTTCCTCATGCTCCATACCCCTTTCAATTCTCTGGCAAGTTCAGTGTATTTTCTCCGTGTTTCCATTTCTTCGATCTTTACTTTGTGGTCTGCTGGAACGGCAAAATCTACAATTTAACAGTTTTCCTTTCTTGTTTACTATTATGATATCCGGGTTCCTTGCATGTATGAGTTTATCTGTTTGCACCTCGATATCCAAGGGATTTTGTGATTTTCGTTTTTCAGTACTGTTTCTAGTTTATGTTTGTACCATTTGCCCACGTGTTCGAATGCATTCATTTGCATAGTTTTCAATGTACTGCTTTCCTCACGCAGTCGTGTCTGTTCTTGTGTTCTTTTACGGCTAGTTTGCGGCATGATTTACTGTTTCGTCTCTTTGTCCATACATTCTGCATTTACTGTTTTCCTGAGTTTTATCTATTTTAGCTTTAATTTTGTTAGTCCTAATCGCATTGTTTTGTACAGTTGTCAGTAGAGATTCAATTTCTTTGCCCAGGGGTCATTTTCTTAGCCCTCCCTAGGAATGTTGATTGATCTCTACTCTGGTCATTCTTATGAAACGTCAATGTATCTGCTTTTCTTCCCACTTTTCTTTTATTGTCTTTTTGTTTCTGGTGTCGGTGCTTCCCGAGTTGTTCATTGGGACGGTGTCTCTTGCTGCGGTTAGCACCCTTTCTGTGTACTGGGTTATGTATTCCTCCAGCTTCTTTTCTATGTTTGTAACACAGTATTCTATGCTTACCAGCCCTCTTCTGCCTTTGTTACTTTTCACATAGAGTATGCCCGTATTGTCTTTTGGTATAGTGCAATGTGTACGGTCATTAATTTTCTAGTCTTCTGGTCAAGTTGTCTTCTTTAGTTCAGCCTATGAATGGCCCAGAGTATCCAATTAGTTATACTGCCCAGGTGTTTACTCGAATTATTATTATTATTATTATTATTATTATTATTATTATTATTATTATTATTATTATTATTATTATTATTATTATTATTATCGCATACTGTCGCATATTGTTGCTTCTGTGTATTACGAACGAAAATATACTAAGTCCCACCAAGGAGGAGGTAATGTCTGTAAAGGTGGTATCATAACAACAGAGCAGATACTACACTGCCCCTAAAAAACCGAGGGAGTAATGCCTGGGAGGGTGGCATCCTGACAATAGATGGGATATTACACTATCTTCTGAAAAGGAGAAGGTACTCCTTAGAAGGATGGTATCATGAGCACATACACACACTACCTCTTCATGAATTGGGCATTGAAGTATAGTACATTATTCCGGAATAGTATAAAAACTGAATTGTGCATTAAAATAGTAATTGTATAGTTTCGTGTTCGTACGTAGGTTATCAACTATGTCTCTATTTTAAAATGAGACGCCTGATCACCCCATATCTAATTAACTATCTGTCCGAAAAGCAAATAAGCTAGAGGCATCAGGTATTTGAAGATACTTCATAGATAATTGACAGAAAAAAGGCACATAAATAAAATATCACAAAAATATCACATTAAAATATTGCAGAAGAAAGTCGCAGAAAAATCGCAATCTTACGTGGCGTATAATACAGAAACTTAAGGTGAGGGTTTTTTTTATCATATCCAATAGTAGCTTTTTAAAAAGTAAGAATTCGACAGTTAAAGTATTATAAACACTTCATCGTCTCTGCCCTCGGTCAGTAAAAGAGAAATATTTCTAGACTGAGGCAATTTTGTCCCATCTCAGAGTGCCCGTGTTTCGGGAGCTGGATTATCCCACGTGATAAACGACCTTGTGGTTAATTCTGCCCTTGTGCTTGAACAGGTAATTAGAGACCTACGCTTTTCATCTACTACATAAGTAAATATCCCTTTCTGTGTTGTAGCGATTGTCTTCACTTTCGGTGCGGAACAATAGGGCGAAAACGCACGTTGAATTTAGAAGTTTCCATTTTTAAATTTTAGTTTTTACTAATATTAGGAGACTAGGATTTCTAGTAAATAAATAAAATGTGTGGGCTGTTGTCATTCTTTGGATAAAGAGAAAAAAGGTGAAAAAGAAAACTCATGTAAGATGTGAGCGATAACAATGATGAAAGAGCCATCCTATTCAATGGAAAATACTAGTTCTGATAGCTACCCATCACCCTAAAACAGGAGATTTGGCCACCCCTATTTTCTTGATGGAAAGCGTTTAAGTCTGAGATTTGAAACAGATGTCGATGGCAATTCGTCATTCAGTTAGAGGCTAATTGACTTCCGGGGGATGATCTTTCGAAGTTGAAAAACTACTTCGACCAATCCGAAATATCCAACAGCAAATAAAACAAACACAAAAAAAAACTTTCTTCTCTTTGTCGTCTCAGGGACAGCTTTTACCGATCCTATCCCGGATTCTGATTCCCGTTTGATAGAACATATACAGTGAGATAATCCCGCTCTTCCCGCTTTCGAAAAAATGAAACTTTGAAATCAGTCGGTTTGACATTTTTCTTAGTAATTTGAGGAGTAGATGCTATATTTACAAATTGTATATAAAATAGGACACAACAAATAAAGAAAAATTGCATGGGAATGTGTGTGAAAATAGGGAGGCTACACCACCTAAATTAAGTGATTGAATCAGATTTAGTTATTCTGCGGAGTTAAGCTACCATCGGCGGTATGATAAGGTGGACACATAAGTTCTTGTTAGATCAACGAAGTGGGCCTGGTCAGTAGCAGATGAGTGACCATTTAGGAATATCGTGCGATGTATATCGAACGACGACGAGACATACCTGCCCAAACCGTTGAAAAAACTAATTTTGATCTTGACCTGAATATTCGCGAAACTCCTTCAGGGGATGTCGCCATAATCCGTCCAGGGTCACTAGGATCAGAATTGGCGGGGTTTCTAATTACCAAAGTTTGCTAAACAGATCTGTCCGTTGTTTCTTTGTATTTTCGCCAAGTAAAAAAATAAATAAATGGATCGACCGTAAACCTTTTATTTAATTGGTTACTGCACCGATATGTAGGTCAGGTGTTATTCTTTTCCAAGGACTGCTCCACTTACCCTTGATCCTCACCTAATAATGCTGAGTATTTAGCAAGTACCCACTAAGCACTATCTTTTAGTATTTGTTATGACGCAGCCTAAGATTGAACACCGGCTTCCCGGTCAACTAGCGAACACTCTAACCAAATCGGACGGTTGACAAATGGTCCGGTCCGCCAATTACATTTATGATATATATTTTTTTCTTAAGAATATGGAATCTAAATTCTTGTATTGGATTTTATTCGCACAACGTTTCGACCGATATACGTTTCTTCAGATGCATCTTACCGAACTGGGAAATATTATGTTAAACTCGGGAATCGGTAAGGAAATTCGAACTGAACCCTTCCTTTAATCAACGGCGGTATACTGTTCTCGTCCTATCAACCATGGAAGATAGAAAAAATATGATAAGAAATAAAGTAAGACTTAATTCCTGAGAGAACAATAACAAGTTACCCCCTTGTATTTAATAAATGGTCAAGTTCGGGCAGATGCCTGCGGGTCTTTGTGGGCAAGGACCAGTGGTTTAACGGATAAATGTGCTAAGTTATAATCAGTTGTGAGAACAGTCTTTTAGAGGTTGAACGTAGTATCCTCAGTGCGAGCGATACTTACAATATAATTATGGTCATGGATAACGGAACGAAAGCCAGCTATCCCTGTGGATTAAAAAAAAGGGCTCCGTTCGGAATTCCGTACCGATTCTAAAATTCGACATAAATATTTCCCAGTTCGACAAGACGCATCTGAAGAAGGTCGAAGGTTACATCGGCGGAAACGTTGTGAGAATAACATCATAGCTGAGATCAGTAGTCCGAATAATCACAATATTACAAAAAAGTAACTGACACAAAATCTATAATAGATTCACTTTTCTTTTAAATCATCAAAAATAATAATTTTCGAAGTCCAGAACTTAAGTCCTGTCATATCTATTTCCACTCACTTTCCACAAGCGAAAAAAATGGTTTTAATTGTTTTCAAGTATTTGTGGGGTCTGGACTCATACACTTATTAAAGGTTCCAAGTAGTATCTCCTTGTTATGAACCGGTCGTACTGGTGCGAATCTGAGCTAGTATGACACAAGAAGAGAACAGAAAAACGTCGAAAAGTGAACTTTGAGAAATCAAATTTCAGGTATCAGATTTTATCAGTCTTATTTTTTTTTTTTTATAGACTGTTTTTATGTCAATGTGTGTAAATTTGTGTTGCGCTCGGAAAGAAAATATATTAATAAAGATAAGAGGAAATGTTAGCTTAGTGTTAAGTTAACCTCATTAGAATTTGATACATCGCAACACCAGTCAATCTATACAGACAATTCACTATCTCACACGCTATACTTCCTACGTAGACGTACATGACTGTTTACTTATCTTCCCTTGACACACACACAACAGTCACATATTTATATATATATATATATATATATATATATATATATATATATATATATATATATTTGACACACAAACGCACAGAGTCATATATTAATATATATACATATATAGTCTAAAGAAGCTTTGAGTTATTTAAAACAAAAAGACACACAAAAAAAGCAAAAATGCAGTTTAAATTCCCACAGAAACTAACTAAATCCAAAATAGTGCAGACTAAACATTCGTTGGAGAATTCATAAATAAATAAAATATATAATAGTAAGTAAATAAAAAAAGGGGTGGGGATTAAGTATCTAACAGTGAAACAAAAACAGGAGACCTTAACGTAAGCATCCAATATTAACACGGGGATCATCAGCTGTTTACCATGTAACTGTTTCGGAGATTTAAAAACAGGACAGTTATATGCATGGCTCTCTCTATATATATTTATTGCTTAATACATACCATAATTATTCATTAACATAATGAAACTAAAAGATAAGAAGGAATATATATATATATATATATATATATATATATTAAGTATATTCCTATTGCTTTATACATATCTTGGCTACACATTTGCAGACATGTCTCACTCAAGTCTTTAAATTAGCTAGATCTCCTCAGGCTATTTGTTCTAAATAAATGCCCACCTAATTTGGGATCTGCGCAGCGAGATGTCGTTTCATACATCCATATATATATATATATATTTAATTTAGATTTACGCATTTATTTAAAATATATATATATATATATATATATATATATATATATATATATATATATATATCCCCTTGAAAATCCTCTAGATGGGCACTGTAAGTGTAGTATTAACACAGCATGACGTTGCTATCTATAAATGCATTATAAATGCATTATAAATGCATTATGAATGCATAAATAACTATATATATATATATATATGTATATATATATATATATATATATATATATATATGAAAAATAAAAGTCGGAAAACGGATAATTGATTATGTTCTCAAGATGAATGATCGAGGAAAAATAAAAGATGAAATTTTAAATACGTGGTACGTCTATGACGTTGTACGAATATTTGTATTCTTTTTCTTTTCAAAAATGCAGGGACGGCAAAATAAATAATGGTGCGTTTGTGAAGTTAAATGAATTTCGTTTTTTTCTATTTTATTTTTATATTTTTTAAAATGTTTTTATATCGATGTTGGGGATGTGGTATAACACAAGCTAGCTTGGGTGTAAATTTATGGTTTCTACTGTTAGTATTCGTTTTCGGTATTTTTTAAAGAAATATTCTCGAAGACGTTACAATGTTTAATTGTACAAAATTTATAATGAATACTAACTTAGTAAGCCTTCTAATATTATATATATATATATATATATATATATATATGTTAATATATATATATAATATATATATTAATATATTATATACATATATATATATTAATATATATATATAATATATATATTAATATATATTATATATATATATTAATATATATATATATATAATATAAATATATATATATATTAATATATGTATATATACATATATATATATATTAATATATATATATGTATATATATATATATATATATATATATATATATATATATATATATATATATATATATGAATGAAGATAGGGACAACATAATCTGACGTAATAGTAAATGAAAAAAGAGAGCCAAAAACTATATTATTTATGTATTCATCAACGGTTCGTCTTCATTGTGAAAAATAGGCGTTGTTCGTTATTTCAAAATAATCTCCTTATTATTGCCATTTCATCAACGCTCCAAGTGAGAACTTTTCATTCCATCCTATTCACGTAACCGCATGCTACACAAACCGGCATATCAATATTAATCGTCGATAATATCAAGACGAATTTAAACTGGACTTTGATAAATGTGTCTCACAAAGAAGGATTAAACGAAAAAGAAGAGAAAAAATATGCTTATACTTTTGACAAGGGTGTATATAACCGAAAGGGCTCAAGTTGTTAGCCTGAATAAATAATTATTTAAAAAAAACATTAAAAAATGCGGTTTCAATTTTTTTCAAAATAATCTCTTTATTATATATATATATATATATATATATATATATATATATATATATATATATATATATATATTTAATCAATACTCGTTCCCCTGAGTCCGTTATATATTTATGACACAGCATACATGCGTTTGTTTTTGGACATGAAGTGTAAGGATTTTTCATTGTCTCAATGTATTTATTGTGAACTGTTCGCTGCAAATAAATAGATTTTTTTTGACTTAGTTTACTCCAAACAGGCAAATTGCCACTGTAGATGTAAGGGGATACTGCGAATTAGGGTGAAAGTATAGGGGCTCCCCTTAATTGGGAGGTGTTCCGCGAGATGCTTGTTCACATTAGTTTAAAATATCTTCACGTCCGTACAGTCAGGGAAACAGGAAGCAGGGAAGGTGTTCCAAAAGCTGGCAGCACGAGCAAATAAGCCATTTGAGTAGAAGCACTCTGTTATTTAGGGGGCTTCCATAGTGAATGGATGAGATTTAGCTGATTGTCGAGTTACTCGAGGGTATTTACGTCGAGGGGGCACATGAGCAGCAAGTTCATCAGACCACATTCCATTGAAGTACTTGTAAAACAAGCAATTATTATTTACTCCTCTCCAGGAGTTAGGCACAAGGCCAGTTTTATCCTACTCCCACAAGTAAGATGTGACCCAAGGTCGGGTCGGAAAGTGGGGGTTGAAAAGCCAGCGCCCGAGAGGTGAGCACTCTGACCATCAAAAATTGCCTGGGCAGCCCCGTCGGCATTCCCCGGTAGGGGCGCCTCAAGCAGTAAGCAATTAACTTACTCCTCCCCAAAGAGGGGAGGCAAAGCCTGGGAGGGTGGACCTCCTAGAACTGCACAGGACAGACCCATAGACCGGCGTAAATCCAGCCCCGAAGGCCAAGACAATACCAGTATATAGGGTGCAGTATCCATCGGAACAGCAAGGATGCAAATTTGCAGCGATGGGACAGGGGCCGGACCTTGGAGGATGATAGAAGACTTTATTAGATTTACGACTCTTTTTTGCACCTTGTATAAGAGGGGAGACTAGTAAATGGTGCACCAGCCCAGATGTGACAGCAGTGCTTTATGCATTGGCGGATGGTGGTTTTGTAGAGATATAGGATACTGTTAGTTGTGAGAAGTTTTTATCTCGGTAAAAGTAGCCCACTTTCTTTGCAGCAACCCTTCTCTTAGGTCCGAGATAAAAAGAATTAAATGGGATAAATTAAGTTAAATGAATGACTTTGACATTTTTACAGTTGTACTTTCTTCAGTTTTTTTGGCTTGATTGTGGTAGATAAAAATATAAACTGATGATGCCTTTTCGAAAATACTTTCGAATTCTATTTATCAGGAAAATATATGCTTTCAAATAAGCAGAAACAATTGTTTGTATTTAATGTATTTGAATCAAATACTGAACTTTTAAAAATGTACATACATACATACATACATACATACATACATATATATCCTGTAAGGATAAAACGTATAGTATGTATATAAAAACAAGCATTTAAAATTAATTATTAGTCGCTCTAAATATAGGATAGCCTCTTCAGCGAGTAGTATTAACACATGTGTTACTGTGGCTTTCAAACTTTGAACTCTTTACGTCAGCTGCCTTTAAGTAGGATTAATCTCTCGCTGATTTACCAAGTTATTCGCGACAGTCGTGTAAGCAAGGACGTCAGTATTTAGTTTAAAATATAACTCGGGTTTCGGGGTAATTCTTCTCTGCACTGACTATTCCCGTAAGGATAAAACGTATATTTATGTAGATAAAAATGAAATATTCATATATATATATATATATATATATATATATATATATATATATATATATATATATATATAGTTAGGCTCCCCTGTAAGTGGGTCACTGTGGTGAAATTAATAATAATTTTTACTTTGCATTCAGGGAATTCTGATCAGTAAAAAATAATTAAATATTTTCAATTATGCTATAAAATTCTTTTTAAATATAAATAAATAATATAATTTATATATATATATATATATATATATATATATATATATATATATATATATATATATTGTGTTTTAAGCATTAAAACGATGTTGTTTTTTTGTAATTTTATTTATTTATTTTCTTTTTTCAATAAATTAAACTAGTGCAACCAGTTCAGACTGTCTACCGATATCGGCTTCGTGAACCAAAACCCACCATACATTGATGTGTTATTGTTTTTTTTTCTCTTTGCAAAATTCAATCATATTCTGTAGAATCCAAAATTATAAAAAAAAACAATCTCTCTTCATTCCTTTCCACCTTCCAACTTTCTCTCTCTTCCCCGATTTCACTCAACCAAACACCATGAATAAATACTTGAACATATACAGAACGTGAAGCATAAAAACTTACAACAAAATGACCTTTTTCGGCATTAAATAACTCGAAAAGGGTTTATGTACCGTAAAACAAAACAACCAAACCAAACACCATGAATAAATACTTGAACATATAAAGAACTTGAAGCATAAAAACGTTTATCAAAATGACTGGATTCGGCATTAAATAACCCGAAAAAATGGGTATATGTTGTAAAACAAAACAACCAAACCAAACACCATGAAAAAATACTTGAACATATAAAGAACTTGAAGCATAAAAACGTTTATCAAAATGACTGGATTCGGCATTAAATAACCCGGAAAATGGGTATATGTTGTAAAACAAAACGACCAAACCAAACGCCATGAATAAATACTTCAGGCATACAAAACTTTTCACCATACTGTAACTAATGTTTCGCCATTAAATAACCCATGAGATGGTTGATATGCCGTGAAACAAAACAACTAGACCAATATATCAAACGTTCTTCAACGGGAATACATAGAAAACAAAGAAAACAATGGAAATAAGATCACCCCCGTTCCAACATGAATATGCTAAAAATTGGACAGTCAAATGTTTTTTCGGGGGTGGAAAGGACACAATAGGTGAAGGAGGAAGACATGTTTATATGCTCTCATTATTATGTTGTTGTTTTTTAATTTTTATAAAATGTGTAATTATTAAATTTTCTTTTCTCGTATGTTGCTTAACTTCGGGGTTATAATTATATTGCGTCATATCCGTAATGTTTACAATTGCGTTGGTATGTAAATAAGTGGTCAATGGCAAATGCAATTAATGTTTCCGTTGGGATAGGGTTAGTTATGTTTCAATAAGTATCTTTGAAGGTCATCTTAGTGTAGTAAAACTGTATGCGGTGCTGTAGTTGTTATATTAAAGATATCTTAATATGATATGTCAGGTGTCGTCTCGTGCCAATTGTGAATAAACCAGCGTTTGAATAGATATTTTTTGTATATACATCGAGATAAATTATATTTTGGATGACTGGTTGGTTATATTTTTATTTAACGCATGCGTATTAGCGGATATTTGCCTACAGTAGCGGTGTGTGATATATAATGTGTGTAGATACCCGTATCCGCCCCTGGGCAGACCAAACACAAACTCAGTATGTAATATGGGGAAAATCTAAGCACCCGAATAGGGTAAAACTGTGTGGAAGTAAAATAGAAATAGAAATAAAAATAAATAAATATGAATAAATAAAAAAATGTAGGAATAATAGTAATAATAATAACAAAGATGATATATATATATATATATATATATATATTATTATTATTATTATTATTATTATTATTATTATTATTATTATTATTATTATTAAATAATGTAATAAAAACCATATTGATGAATAAAATGACCTGAGATAAAATGAAATAGATACGCAAATACAAATAGAAAAATCCTCCGTCTAGAAGGATTATTTAATTTACTGTGTGTTATAGAATTGACTGTCACTGAAATGTGCTAACAAACCACACGCAGTGGCTGGCGTTCTTTAGAAATTATAATTAATATTAGCTTTTTTATTTTGTGTTTTTGTATGTAACATTATTATCTTTTGAGATGGGTTATGAATACATTTGTTTATATCGGTTTGTGACAGAATGTTCGTTCCCTCTTTGAGGTCGTCTGTGTTTGTTCCAATTACAAGGGCAGAGTCAGACCCCTCGTTATTTATACCGTGGGAGAAATCCAACCCCACACTGAAAAGAGATGATAACTGGCTTCGGAAGAAAAGAATAATAATATTTAGTATAATAGAAAATAATATATATATATAATGAATGTAATAAAATAATGTAGCCACAATCGAGGGATATTTCTCCTTCGCTAAATGAGTTTGAAGTCTACTAGTAGAAAAAAAAGCTATTTTATTGAGTATTACGGTATTAATTAGACTTTTATTATACGTGGTAGAAAATCATGTATAGTGGGTGGAGTGCATTAGCGGATATTATTCTTTCAAACTAATCTTTATATGTGGTGTGGGTCGATTAGGGTCACTTTGCCCTAGACGTGAAAACCACTGGTTACGATTAATAAGACGTATTCTTTTCATGCTATGTCTGTGATTTATTATTTTATTAATTATTTATTTATTGTTAAATGGTAAGTCTGTATAAGTTATGGTGAATATCGTTACAATCTCTTACATGTTTATTGTTGTATTAAAGTTGATATTAATGGCTAAGCTGTATAGATTATAATTATATCCATTTAATTCTAGTAGAAAGTGGGTGTGTTTTATAGTTATCGAAATATAATATAATACTATTTAATGTACATTATATTAATGACGTTTGTGGAAGTATTTATAAGGGTTCAAGAGACCTAGGTATTTATAAAGTCCTGTGATCGGCAGTCATTTGATGTTTTCTTAGTGTATGTCCAGATGACTTGTAGTGCCCAGTAGGGGATTTTGTCGAATGGATTTTTTGTGGTTGTTGAAATGAGACCTAAAGGCAGGTTTGGTTTCCCCGATATACCCTTTTTTGTCACCACTGAAACAATAGATGTACTATATGATGTTAGAGATATCGCACGTCAAATATGTAGGTTGGAGTGTAATGTTTGTGTTAGGTATGTAACAGAAGAGTGTGGTGTTTATAGGTGCGCATATAAGGCATCTAAGTTTGTAACATTTTTAATTACCGTGTTGCGGTGTTTTCTCTGTGTGTTTATGTGAGCGGGTGAGTATTGCTGCCAAATTAGGTAATTGTCTTATGGCATTTATACGAAGAAAGGTTAAAGATGGATATTATAGTTGGATTAGTTCGTAAGTTATTGAAATGTCTGCTGAAGTTTGTTGTGATTTTGTGCATGTGTTGGAAGACCAAGGAAATGCGGTGTTGTTTGTTGTACTTCAGAAGACGTAGTCTCTCTATTCTTGTGTTTTTATAGGTTTTCTTATGTATTTTATTTGATATTGGTCAGTGATAAATTATTGCATAAGATTGGTGATGTAGTGATATAATGCGTTTAACACGTATGTGCGACTATAAATATCAGATTTTTCATGTTTAAAGGGTAGTTGCTATTAAAATTAAAGAATTTGTGATTATCTTTGGATTTTGTGTAGAGGGATGTAGATGTATTTGCTGTGAGATTTGACTGTTACATCTAAAATGAAATGGAGGTGTATGAGGTTTTCATGATTGTAGAAATGGTTGGTGCATTTGTAGAAGCCTCTAAGGTTCATAAAGCCGTGTGACCAAACAAAGAAAATGTCGTGAATGTAGGGGCAGAAGTTACAAACGTTCGAGTCATAAGTTTTTGAGAAGTTGAGTTTTTAACATGTTTATGAACATGTTGGCATAGTTGGAGGTCATTTTAGTGTGCCATTTACCGGAAGTGGGTTTGTTGCAGAATTGTTTTATTATGTAACACGCAGTGAAATTAAAAAAAACAACAAATCTAAATTTTTATTTCCATATTCGTTTTTTTTAAATTTATTTATATAATTTTTTATTATACGATTTTATTGCGTATATCATCTTAATTATTATTTATATTATCAGCATTATTATTATTATTATTATTATTATTATTTTGTTATTCATATATTTTTATTTATTCATATTTATTCATTTTTATTTTAATTTCTATTTAGATCCTATGCAGTTCTCTCCTATTCAGGTGCTTTGAATTCCCTATAGTATATATCGATCTTGATTCCTGCTTTGCTTTTGTGGGAAGACCAATATCTAAAATAAACAACACATCAACCACCACTACTGTAGCTAAATATACTCTAACGCACATGTTTCAAATAAAAAGAAACCCTAACCAGTCATCAAAAGTCTAGCTTCTATAAAAGTATGTACAAAATACATGTTTTTAAACGTGGGTTTATTCATAATTCTCACATGACACATGATATATCTTATTAAGATCTATTTAATATAACAACTAAAGCTTCGCATCCCAGTGTAACTAAACTTAGCTGCTCTTCAAATATACTAATTGATACACAATTTACACTATCCTGACAGAGACACTGACTACACGCGACATTAATGACTTATTTTAATAGCTATGTAGTCGTAACCATAAGAAAAGTGAGGCAGTAAATCTTAGTCCCGCAGATAACCAACATACGATAATTACACTTAGATTATTAGTATTACATTATTTATGAAAAAAAGTAATAATGACAGCATGTAAACATTCCCCCGACTTATTTTATGTCCCTGTCTCAAAAAATAAATTGACTGTCTAATTTCTAGCATAGGTATGTCCCGCTCAAGGTTATTTTATTTTCGTTTTTTTCTATCTTTTCTATAGACTCTCATTAAGGAACGCAGGTACTTTTGATCAATTGAATAAAAAGATTTTAAAAATAAAAAAATGCAAAAACACACATATATATATATATATATATATATATATATATATATATATATATATATATAATGTTTGTAGGGTTTTTTGTTCATAGGTTTAAACAATATGAAAACACTGCGTTTATGTCCTAATGCTCAATGAAAATTACAGCAATATTTTAGTATACATTTTTATTTATACAAACATTTTGGCTACATATGTGTATATATGTTTCGTAACTGACAGAGAAGCGTCTTAAATAGATGAATACATACACACATATATACATATATATATATATATATATATATATATAGTCTCGGAAGTTAGGTTGTTTTGCAAATGTTTCTGTTCGTACCCAAATAGAAACATGTGATTGGTTGACAAAAAAGAATAGGCAGAGTCCACATTAAGGCACTAGTTTTTACGGTGTCAATACCAGAATTCGAATCTTACATAAGTCTAAAGGAGTATGTTTTACCAGAATTCGCGTTTTATAAATTTAAAGAAATTAACATAACCAAATAACAAAAAACTAGTATCTAAATAAATAAATAAAAAATAGTATATAAATATTTAAAACAAAAACAAGGTTACCTTTATTTATAGACATAGAGTAGTCGACATTTGTTCAAAGCGAATTATTTTTGCATAAAAATATAATTTTTAATGTTTTTTAACAATAAACACTATACTTAAATACATTCATCGTAGTTGCTTACTCTTTCATGTAAATACTAAGTAGCATATTCCTTTCATGAAATTTCAAATATTTTTCTTTGTGCTAGCTATAAGGTGGTAGAAACTAGGTAAAGATGGTAATTGACATACCTAGGTACTGTACCAACACCACTCAAGTAGCAGGTATAAACTAGTATCGTAAAAAAATATATAAATTGGTTTGGTTTACCATGAGATATTTCTTATACCTTTGATCCTTCATTTTCCCCTTTTGTCCTTCAAATGTATTTAGTCATTCTCGAATTGACTTATTATTGGTAGTTTATGAAGGGCACCAGCTTGATACTGCTGTTAGCATTAGTTTCTACGATTTCTTCTAAACGAAGCTGCCACGTTAAGGTTGCCAACATCCATAAGAGAAAACAGTGCTACTGAACCAATGAATACATTATATATATATATATATATATATATATATATATATATATATATATATATATGTATATGTGTGTATATATATATATATATATATATATATATATATATATATATGTATGTATATGTGTATATATATATATATATATATATATATATGTATATGTGTATATATATATGTACCATTGGAGAGCCATGGATATAATTGTCCTGTTTTTAAATGTCCGAAACAGTTACATGGTAAACAGCTGATGATCCCCGTGTTAATATTAGATGCTTACGTTAAGGTCCCCTGCTTTTGTTTCACTGTTAGATACTTAATCCCCCTTTTTATTTTATTTACTTACTATTATATATTATTTATTTATGAATTTTCCAACAAATGTTAAGTCTACACTATTTTGGATTTAGTTAGTTTCTCTGGGAATTTAAACAGCATTTTCCTATTTTTGTCTTTTCGTTTAAAATAACTCAAAGCTTTTTTAGACTATATATTGGGTATTTAGATCTGTATGGCTAGGTTTCCTTCCTCTTATCTATTTGCCTTTCTGGTACCTAAGGTACTAAAGCTTTTTTATTTATTTTTATTTAATGCAACCTTAATTCCTATATAATGTTATTTCTAGCTACCATATCGCAGAATGGTTCGTAGGTGTAGTGTTTAGATAGTATTTTATTATTATTATTATTATTATTATTATTATTATTATTATTATTATTATTATTATTATTATTATTATTATTATTACTAGTATTACTATTGTTATAAGGAATTTTATTTGATATGCAAATTACCATATCACACGGTAGTCTTAAGGGTAGTATATTATTATTATTATTATTATTATTATTATTATTATTATTATTTATTTATTTATTTATGTATATGTAAGTAACATTTTAAGCTGAATTAATTCGACACTTGATTATTGGGGAAATGGTAGTTTTATCTATACCATTGGAGAGCCATGCCAACTGTCCTGTTTTTAAATCTCCGACACAGTTACATGGTAAACAGCTGATGATCCCCGTGTTAATATTAGATGCTTACGTTAAGGTCTCCTGCTTTTGTTTCACTGTTAGATACTAAATCCTCCTTTTTATTTTATTCACTTACTATTATATATTATTTATTTATGAATTTTGCAACAAATGTTAAGTCTACACTATTTTGGATTTAGTTAGTTTCTCTGTGAATTTAAACTGCATTTTCCTTTTTTTGTCTTTTTGTTTAAAATAACTCAAAGCTTCTTTAGACTATATATATATATATGTATATTTGTATATATATATATATATATATATATATATATATATATATATATATATTACTAAATAATTTTTCAAATTTTGAATTTTGGCTTTTCTACTGCCAACTTATCTATCTATGTAATTCCTCTGATGATAAGATTTTAATCTTTGAAAAACCTTGGCTCAAGGAAAGAATAATAAACATGTTTTTACCGAGTACACCTTGCATTGAACAATCGAAGTTGAAATAAATTTGTCATTCGTACATGTTTATCCCTCTTGTTTCATCTATCTTTATATATATATAATATTTCTTTTATGTTAACCGAACCTTTTCTTCAGTTCCCGTTGAGTTTCCTCCATCCCACTCTCTCTCTCTCTCTCTCTCTCTCTCTCTCTCTCTCTCTCTCTCTATATATATATATATATATATATATATATATAAATTGTAATATAAAAATCAAAAATGATATTCGATCCTACCGTGATACGGTGAAGCTCAATATAGAAGATAGATCAATTATATACAGACAATGAAGTGATGAAATAGATAAGATTTGCATAGTTTACGAGTTTATTTACTCATCAAGGAATACAAATACAAAATTACTTTTAAGTCATGGTTTCTCAAAGATTACGCTCTCATAGTCAGAAGTCTGACCAATAACAATTACATATTTATTACTAGAGGTGAATATGTTGAAAATGTAAAAGTGTAAAGTTTTGTTTGAAAAACTAGTGTAATCTTTGAAAAGCCATAGCTTAAAGGTCTTTTTTTGCATCTGTATCCCTTGTTGGAACACTTGATGAGTTAATAAACTTTTAAACACTGCAAATGTTACCTATTTTCTAACTTTATTATCTGTGTATATATATATACATATATATATATGTATACATACATACATACATACATACATACATACATACATACATATATATATATATATATATATATATATATATATATATATATATATATATATGTATGTATATATATAATATATATATTTACACGAATACTGAAGTGATGAAATAGATTAAATGTTCATAGTTTGGGAGAGTGGTGGCTATAGATAGGTCAAGATGAAGCAAAGCACTTTTTGAAGTCAACAAGCTTTTTGAAAAAATAAGATGAAACACCAGCTGCAGAAGAAAGTAGCGAGAAATAGACGGGACGTGACACCTCCAGCAAATGGAGGAAACATTGAACACCTGAGATGGCAAACGTGCAACTTGGTAACTATGTCACGCGATAGTTTGTTCAATCACCAATGTGTGCATGTTCTACAAAATCAGGCATGGACAAAAGATGGCCTTATTTATGGCATCCCTTCACATCATCACAACACCTGCCCTATATGTAGTAAGGTTTGTAAAATGTCTAGCAGGCTTGAAGAGCCAGATCCTCGCCTCTCACTGGGAACCTTCACACTAATGTCACATCGATACGCCAAAAGTAGTCATATTCGAAATCGAATACACAGTCACCATATATATATATAAATATTTGTTATTGTTTATATTTTTATCTATGGACGTATACGTTTCGTCTCTTTTCAATCAAAACTCATCAGCATAGAAGTACGACTATTCACCACCGGTCACAGGATTCGAAACCCTGGACTACAAGTATTTTTCAACCTACAGTCCAACGTCGCTAACCGCTAGGCCAGTTCTGAACAGCTTATAAACAATGATAATTTTAACACATTAACGGCGGCGAAAGCGTACAGGCATTCAAACTTCTATAAGTGAAGGAACGACATATATATATATATATATATATATATATATATATATATATATATATATATATATATATATATATATATATATATATATATATATATAGGCGGCATATTCTCTCGCAGGCAAGTATTGTTGATTATAAGAGACACCTCATGTCTAGATATCTTTGGTAGTTCCTTTCAATAGTCCGAATCAGGATCTTAGTTTCGGAGGGATATTGACTGATGAATTTGACATAGTTTAGATTTGTCTCCCAAGTACTTTCAGACCCATCCGGGTATATATATTTTTTCGTTGCAATGAATACTCTCTGGGGTAAAATATCTTGGTAAACTCTCCAAATATACATATAAATGCTCTGTACATTACAATCGGCACTCATCGAGCTTTTTTTATTGGCTTTGTTCCGGACTTTACTGAATACACACTATTCTCAGTGAAACATCAAAACCTCTCTCTCTCTTTCTTTCACTCACTATATATATATATATATATATATATATATATATATGTGTGTGATTTTATGAAGGCTTACCAAAGCATTCCTTTCAGGACACCAATGATCACCATTAAAGATATTTTTTTCTTACAAATATTATTTATTCAAATTAAATGTTTTTTCCTACACGTGTTTCACTACCAAGCAGGTACTTGCTTGGCAGATCATCAGGGAAATTAATGAAGCAAGCACGTACCTGCTTGGTAGTGAAACACGTGTAGGAAAAAACATTTAATTTGAATAAATAATATTTGTAAGAAAAATATATTTAATGGTGATCATTGGTGTCCTGAAAGGAATGCTTTGGTAAGCCTTCATAAAATCACATATAAATGTCTGTACTCTGTAATCGAGTATCATCGAGCTTGTTTTTATTGGAACAACCCCGGTTATCACTGAATGATCTATTTTATAAGTGAAAAATTGATATATATATATATATATATATATCGTGCATTTCCCACACAAAACAAAGATCCTTAAAAGTACAAAAGAGTCCATTCATAGACAACCGACCATTTTGTATTTGTAATGCAGAACTATAAAAAAAATACGATCAATAATATTAACGATGCAAGTAAGATAATTTTATATTTAATGGAATGTATTTTAAAATAGTTTTATCTTTTATTATACAAAAGCTATTATATAAGAGTATCGCTAAGTCAAGGCAACACTTATTTCAAATTCAGATATACGAAAGTCTGGTAGCCCCTAAAAAAAAACAATGTGTAATGTTGTCAGATAATTAAGGCATATGATATATCTAATTTTATTTACGTGTAATATCTCACCATTTAATATTCAATGAAAACTATTACTTTACATTACCTATTATGAATGAATAAAATATAATTTTAAAAAACAAAATAAAAATTAAAAAATAAGAATGAAAACTAAGTTACCACATTAAAAATAAAACAATATGCGTGAAAATTCACCAATTCAAGGCCCGAACCTACTACATTCATTCTTAGAGAGTAGTCTCCCTTACTTTAATTAAAAATTGGGTGATAAGTTTAATTAAATTAATTTATATAAACGAATTACAAACATGTTTCTTTACTTAAATATTAACACTGAGTATATAAAAAGAAATATCTTGAATAAAGCTGATATAAACGTACTTTTCTTTACGTTTGTAAATATGTATATTATATAACACCGTGCACCCGTCCAGTGACGGATAGGCTTCTAGTTTAAGTATAAGACAATACTGTTTTACATCTTTGAGATTGAATACAAATAAACTTTCCATTTACGAGGTAACTAGCTTAATTTGCTGGTTCGGCATAGCTTCGCAAAGTTCACTATTCTAAAGAAATTAAAAATTGTAACACAAATGCTAAATATTGTTTCAGAAATAAAACAATATTGCGAAATAGGACAATTTGTTATAGTCAAATCATAACAATCATTTAATCAAAAAACAATTACAAATAATAGTTAATTAATAAAATGTCTGTTTCAAAGCCAATATGCAAATTAGTTAACCCTGCGACTGATATCGCATGTGCATAAGGGATATATTAAATGATGGTGCGCTTATTCTACGAAGTTGAATTCTTGGCCTTTTGGCTAAGATCAAAGTGTTGTATCTGTTCCGATGGATACTGCACGCCATAGACTGGTATTGTCTTGTCCTTCGGGGCTTGATTTACGCCGGTCAATGGCTCTGTCCTGTGCAGTTCTAGGAGGTCCACCCTCCCAGGATTCGCCTCCCCTCTTTTGGGAGGAGTAAGTTTATTGCTTACTGTCTGAGGCGCCTCTACCAGGGAATGCCGACGGGCCCACAGGCAATTTTTAAATGGCCAGAGTGCTCACCTCTCGAGCGCTGACTTATCTAATCCCACTTTCCCGACCTTGTGTCACATCTTACCTAGTGGAGGTAGATACATAACAACTATAAAGTTGAATTCTTGGCCTTTTAGCTGGGATCACAGTGTAGTATCTGTTTCGATGGATACTACACCCTATAGACCGGTATCGTCTTGGCCTTCGGGGCTTGATTCCGTCGGTCTGTGGGTTTAACCTGTGCAGTTCTAGAAGGTCCACTCTTTATTATAAAAGAGGACGGCTCAACAAGTATTTGTTCACGTTAGACTTGAAGACAACCATGTGGTAGTCAGTTAGGAAGCAGATTTGTTTTGCAGCTGGCCTCTGAAACTCCCTCCCTGTCTCCTGTTTCCCCGACAGTACAGACATGCAGAGGTTTAAAACTAATGTAAACAGACATTTCGCTGCACAGCTCCCAACTTAGAATGACATCCTAAACCTATTCCCTAATTCTCAGTAGCCCCTAACGTCTACAATAGCGTCGTGCCTTGTTTGGGGTGAAATATCATTTTTTCTTAAAACTTGGTTGATAGATGAGATGTTATAGGAAATAAACCTTGCTCATGGAATTTTCGTTTGTTAATAATAAATTGCTGAAATTCAAATTCTGTTAAGAATTCTGGATTTCAAAAATAGTATTAAGTGATCGCATTAAATTTTTAAGCAGAAAAAAATAGCCAGTGCTGACAGACGTCAAAAGAAATACGCGCGAAAATAAAATTAACACGGAACGCCGGGCACTTTCGACAGAAGAAATAGATTACAAAACAACGTGTCGTAAACCGAGCGAGACACATCTGTTTTCTCCTAGCAGTTCTGGTCCACAGAAATTTAAAATAGCTACTGTGTGTACACAGGGTGGAAAGAAAAGAATAAAACATATCTTAGCCAAATTCTCAAAATTTCTATTCTCAAAATATAAAGTGCTTCTCTTAGGAGATCTTTTACCTAATACAACTCACTCGGAGAGCCTGAGCCTCCACCACAGCCACCAAACGGGACTTGAATCAGATGCAGGCAGCCGCAACTTTGTCTTTCGACAGACGCCTGAACACCAGTATTGTCCTGCTAATCAGCTTTTCCTTTGTGTTGCAGGCAGTATGGTTAGTATCTTTCTCACCCAATTATTTTATATTCTTCATTTCACAAGGATTTAAAGTATTTAATAGCGGTACAGTTCAATGGAGAGATATTGCTATGTAGTAGTGGTTGGTTGGTTTTAGAGCTGGAGACGATTAAAGACAGGAAATCAGTGGAATATTCGAAGAGAATGCCCTGCATCATGATACGCACGATTAAAACATCGGAAATCTAACTTGCAACTAGGTGAACCTTGAATACCCTGATCGTCGTGAGATGTGAGCTGGCGTATTGCGATTGTTATGTGGAAGCAGTAACTAGCAGAGAGGACCATAGCAGACGAAATTCGGCGAGAAGCAGCAACGAATGGGTTGAAGGATGCAGGCATGGCAAGGCAGGCATTGGCGTTGGAGTTGTAACTATGGAAAAAGCGCTAAACGATGATATTCGGTACGTATCATACTCCAAAGAAAACGGTCTTACGAAAGCCTAGGTCAACCACACAGTCGAATAAAAAAATGCTTGAGTTTTTCTAAGGGGCAGTTACACAACGCGCAGAATAAGAGGGGACTGGCTTACAGTTCGTAAGCGCGTCAGGAAAACAAAATCTTCTAAAATAGTTTGGGGTGTCTAGGTCATGTCGCCTCACACCTTAAAAAAAAGAACTCAGATGTAATTAAAACTTCCACTGTTGGTGGAGAGAGTGGTTGTGGGGAGGCCGTACGTGAAACAGCAGAATTTAGATCTTTCTCACACCCCCGGGAAAACCCATCAGTGGTTGTCTTAAGACTTTCATGATTTAACCAGCAATAAAATCTGGCCCCACAACTCGCCTAATTCAAATCCCATGCACTATTATGTGTGGAGCGAAGCTGGGAAAGACAGCAACCGTAACGCATGTAACACAAAGAACGAGATGGATGTCAAGATCAAGCTGATCATCTGGCGATTCCCGAAGTACATCGTGAAAGCCGTGTGCTCTAGGTTCAAGTCCCTTCTGGAGGTCGTGGTGGAGATTCATGTTGACTTATCCTTTGCATTTAAGGTGTACAACAGTTATTGGTCAAGATATTACATTTTGTGTTTCCTTTCCCAAAAGTATCAAATTTGTCTCGAATGCTTTGTATATAGTACAATGAAATGAATCATCAATGATAACGGAAAATTATTTATTAAAGCCTATTTTATAAATTCAACTGTCCATTTACTTTGTTAATCGGCATTTCTTTGTGTTTATACATTTATCGTAAAACATTTCAAGTTCATATAACTTAGATATAAATTATTCACATATAAACTGCTCACATATAAATTGCTCACATATAAATCGCTCACATATAAATTTCTCATATATAAATTACTCACATATAAATTGCTTAAATATAAATTACTCAGATATAAATTGTTCACATAAATTACTCACATATAAATTGCTCACATAAATTGCTCACATATAAATTACTCACAGATAAATTGCTCACATATAAATTACTTACATATAAATTGTTCATATATAAATTACTCACATATAAATTGTTCTACATAAATTACTCTCATATAAATTGCTCACATAAATTGCTCACATATAAATTACTCACAGATAAATTGCTCACATATAAATTGCTCACGTACAAATTACTCACATACAAATTACTTACATATATATTACTCACACACTATAACGAGATGATTTATTAATATTATAAAACAACTAGCGATACATCCGTGGAAATTACATGGCGCTTTCTACGTCAATCTGTATAATTTACTGTTAATAAGAATAATAATAAAAAATAATAATCCTTTTTGAATAATTAATGTCTGTCATGGTCAATACTATTAAAAACACTGACCCATTCTTCTTCCGTAAAAATAATTGCCATTGCCAACTTAATATTCTTTAAATTAATAAACCATATTGTAGTAATGGCATTATTTTTAAAACAGAAAATATTTTCTGTCTTCTCACCGTAAAAAAAATAATTGCCAGCTAAATATATCTTCGAATATATAAAACGAATGCCACTTTTTGCAATGTATTTATTTAAAATTATACCGTTTTAGTCTACAGGACGGCATGTATTTGATTTTAGAACAATTCATTTTAAAACGGGCAAAACGACGTAAAATTAAGTGCCAATCGACATATTTGCTCATGGGACGATCTCATTGTTGAAACGAGTGTGAAAGTTGATAACGTACGTACGAACATGAAATGCGTTAGCGTATCATTAGATAGATGATTCTCAATCTTCGAGATAAAAAGAAAAGGAAATAACTTTTTTCGAATATGACGTCATATCTTGATGAATGGTGACGTAGATTCGGTCACAGACAATCCCCCTAGACTCTCTACTATATTAGGTTTAGTTAGCTTTATTAGTATCTTTGATATTTGACAGTCCACAGATTAGATGTAATCTACCTTAATACATTGCTCGGTACAGCTCTTCTTAGTTCCGTGTGCCTTTTTTTGTCTTTGTCTTTTGTTCTTCGCTGGGCTATGTGACGCGCATTGTTGGCATGCCTCCAGCCACGTGGCATGGAGTGTCAGTAAGTAAAAAACGAAATGATTCGCACATGTCGCCATCATCCTTCTCAACACTTCAAACTCTCCTGTCTACATTTATTTATTTTCTATCCTCTTCTCAGATTTCACTTTTTTTTTCTTTTACCTTTTCTTTCAATCTTCTCTTACTCATTTCTTTGTTTTTTTCTTTTTTTCTGTTGCTTAATTCCATCCTGTCTATCGAATTTAAGTTGTCCTATCCTATCATTTATATCCCCCTTTCCCTCGCTCCCTCGCTCGATCTATCTATCTATCTATCTATCTATCTATCTATCTATCTATCTATCTAATAAGCTTGCTATTCAATAATATATATATACATATAAATGTATATATATATATATATATATATATATATATATATATATATATATACATATATATATATCTATCTATCCATCTATCTATCCATCTATCTATCTATCCATCTATCTATACATTTAGCACTATAACAACTATCTATCTAATTCAGCCTGTTCCTATCTATCCATCTGAATCAGCATGTGCATGTATATTTATATGTCGACCTTATCTAAGGCAGATTGTTTCTATATATTTAGAGATCTATTACTCTTACTCTCTCTCTCTCTCTCTCTCTCTCTCTATATATATATATATATATATATATATATATATATATATATATATATATATTTCGTACATTTTGCTTTGGTTTAAAACTAAAAAAAATATTTTATAACATAGCTTAAGCCTCGCACTATTAGGCTATAAAAACTACTGTTATTAGAGGTGAAATATCTTTTATATATATATATATATAAAGATATTTCACCTCTAACAAGCCAGGCCGCCACTGTAGATGTAAGGGGCTACTGAGAATGAGGGAGTAGGTTTTGGGTGTTATTCTAAGCGAAATGTCTGTTTACATTAGTTTTAAACATCTGCATGTTGATACAGTCGGGGAAACTAGGAACAGGGAGGGAGTTACAGAGGCCGGCAGCACGAGGAAATAAGCTGCTGGAGTAGAAGGGTCTCCGGAATCTGGGGACCTACACAGTGAATGGATGGGACTTAAATTTAAAATCGCCAACGATTTCCTGGAGTAATGCGGAAAACGTCCCATGCGCGTTTCTCCGCTGTCTTTTAAAAAGTCTCTTCGTTTTTGTCCATTTGCATTTGCCTCGTTAGGATGATTCGATGAAGAATCGAAAACGTTCGTGAAACCTGTGAAACATGATAAACATTTTTAATTTTTTAAATTTTAAAACAAAAAAAAATCCATCGGAAAAATTGAAAAAAGTAAAAAAGGTATAATTAAACAGACGAATTTTGGTATTTTTAACAAGGTTTGCATATATATATATATATATATATATATATATATATATATTATTAAAAATCACGACAATTTTTGTCTGGTTATTTTAGTATTGATCCCTTCAATTTTCCGGATTAAAATCTTAATCTCGGAGGAAAATTTGCTTATGAAACTGCCGTAATGTATATGTTGGTCCAGAGTACTTTCTGACCCCTCTGGGTCCATCGTCAGTGGAATAATGACAAACAGGTAAAATACCTGGAGTGAGATTTATAATTAATTATGGCGGGAAAATTTAAATATGAAACTATATTTATTAGGTATTATAAGCATTTAAGTATATTAGTACTAGTTTTTAAATTATCTTGTTAATAGCAGGTTTTTTTAGTTTTAATGAGTAAAGCTTCTAGTAGACGGGTCAGAAAGTACTCTGGACCAACATGTATATTACGGCTGTTTCATCAGCCAATTTTCCTCCGATATTAAGATTTTAATCCGGAAAATTGAAGGGATCAATACTAAAATAACCAGAAAAAATTGTCGGTTATTTTTAATAATACGTGTCTTAAGGAAAAAATGCTGCCTCGATATATATATATATATATATATATATATATATATATATATATATATATATATATATATATATATATATATATATATAGGCAAACATTATTAAATAACACGGAATGGTTTTGTTTGATGCGACTTTTTTTATTTTTTCAATTTTCCGAATTGTCCATCTAATGTTTAGGTCAAATTGGTGTAAATATGATCCATGGGTTTCTTGTTCAATTCTTATTTCTTTTTTGCAAGTACTTTCGATTTGAATCGTCAAATCATCTTTAGGCGGTATTAGTTTTAGTGTCTTTACAAATTATGACTTTACTGTTGTGCTCATTATTGAATTATAACGGCAAACACTATCCTGAAGACTCACCCTACATTTCTCCGACACTAGCTCTATATGCCAACACCTAAAAAAACATAATTGTACCCCCTCCCTATATAGAAACATCCTTGTACACAATACCAAAATAATACACCACGATACCAATATCAAAAAATTAAAAATACTCGAAGACCTCTACATAAAAACTAAACATCCCACAATTAATAATATCAATTATGAAACTAGTCGCAACATTTTAAAGTGTCTAGCATAATAATTAACATTACCAAATTCTTAGCCATTAGGTAGTTATGCGTTTGAATTGTATGCACTTTCTTTAACGTCATCAATTTCTTAACGGTTAAAACAGCCACACTTTTAAATCTCCCATATGTGTAGAACGCCATCACGCTCTCATGTACATTTCAACTTTATAGACGCTTTTTCAAGTTATAAACTATTTGCCGTTATAATTCAAAAATGAGCACAACAGTAAAGTCATAATTTGTAAAGACACTAAAACTAATACCGCCTTAAGATGATTTGACGATTCAAATCGAAAGTACTTGCAAAAAAGAAAAAAGAATGGAACAAGAAACCCATGGATCATATTTACATCAATTTGACCGAAACATTAGATGGACAATTCGGAAAATTGAAAAAATAAAAAAAAGTCGTATCAAACAAAACCACTCCGTGTTATTTAATAATGTTTGCTTAAATGAAAATATGCTGCCTAAATACACACACAATATATATATTATTAAATTCCCGAAACAGTTTTTCATGGTAAACAACTGATGATCCCTTAAAATAGTGTTAGAAACTAACTAATATAATAACTGTAAAAAATAAATTGACTTACATGAGTGATTTTCCACTGGAAGACTTGAGACTATAAGTTTTCTTTTTGTTGTTTTTTTGTTTTTTTTTATATAGTTTTAATGGTTGAGAAACTTCTGAGACTATATATATATATATATATATATATATATATATATATATCATGTTCATAATATATTCCAATAACCATGTTTTTATTTCATTATTTTTATGTTTATTTTTTAACATTTTCAAAAAACATAACATTTCTGTACGATATATTTTTTACGGTCCATTTCATTTGTCGTGAGCCGAACCACCTTTTTATGTCAATGTAGCCTCTGCAACATTATAAAATTATCAGAAAAAATAACAAAGATTAAACAGTTATTTAATTAAAGTGTCTTACCGTTTTATACTATAGATAGTTTTTCACAGGTCCCCGTATTTTCTGTGTAATATGCTTTTGACGAGCAAGGAGTTTGTGACAGATTTCCATCTTATTGAAGGCCGGTGCAAACGCAGAGCTCACGATACCATCTTTTGAAAGACAAATACTACACTTTGATCTTGGGCCATGAAAATGTATTTTAGTTCGGGTTTCTAACTTGACAAAACAGTAGCTACAAATACAATTTTTTAATTTATTATTTTTTTTGCATTGCATCTTCGGTGATTGGGCGATCTCATCTTCTTTAAAAAAAGTGGGCACAGTGATAACGTACGTACGGACATACTATTCTTTAATCTATTATAGTTTAAATGTTTGTTTGCTTGTTTCTCACGTTTATTCTTTTGTTCTTTGTTGATTTCTATTTTTACATCTATTATCTTGTCTTCAATTCTTTCTTTTTTTTTCTTTTTCTTCTTATTTCCTTCAATTAATAATGCGATTTCTTTTTTATTGTAATTATTTAAATTATTTTTAGATCAATTCCGCTTTTTATTGCATCTTTCAATTATTTAATTTGTTATATTTTCATTCTTTCTTTTAATTAATTGTTTAATTCGTCTTTTTAAAATTATTTTTAATTAATTATTTCATTCTTTCTGATTTTTATTATTATTCCCTTCTTTATAAAATTATTTATTTATTTTTTAATTTCGATTCATCTTCCTTTCTTTTAATTGATGTTTCCATTCTTTTATTTTCTTTTTTTTTCAATCAATGATTTTATTCTTTCTTTTAAATAGTTATTTCATTTTTTCAGATTTTCATTATTATTCTTTTTTTATTAAATTATTTATTTATTTCTGAATTTCGATTCATCTTTCTTTTAATTGATGTTTCCATTATTTTATTTCATTTCTTTCTTTCAATCAATTATTTTATTCTTTCTTTTAAATAGTTATTTCATTTTTTCAGATTTTCATTATTATTCTTTTTTTATTAAATTATTTATTTATTTCTGAATTTCGATTCATCTTTCCTTCTTTCTTTCTTTTCTTTATTTTTTTAAACCAATGATTTTATTCTTTCTTTCTTCCTGTTTCAGTTCTTTCTTTCTTTTTTTCTTTGGCAATATCTATCTATCTATATTTTCTTTCTCCCCCGCTCAAACAAAAGACAGCGATCAGCAACTCTCCACCCCACGATTCGTAAGAATCATTTCACATCTGAGGGATTCATTAAAAAAATAAAAAATCTAATTCTCCCAACGAATAATTTTTGGTCACGCGAAGAATCCCGGAAAACCACTTAACCTGGAGTGTGTGTGTATGTGACGCCAATTGGGCAACGGAAAGGACTGTCCCATCCACCGTTCACCCTAATAGCGCGCACTTGGAATCTACTGAAACAAATCGAGAGTAGGTTTGGGAAAAATTAAGAAAACTCGGGAGTTGGGTACGGGGCTTGACTTCTCGCTTTGGGGTGTTTGGAGAAGGGTGTGAATTAGGTTTTGAAGATGGAGGAGTTTGTGGCTACTGACAGCAGCGATGATTGAATAGGAAAAGGAGTTTTCAGTAAAGAGACGTAAACCCTTGCGAGTTTGAAAATCACCTAGTAAAGAATGTTGTCTGGAAGCAGGTGACGAAGATTGCTGACTTTCAAACTTTGTCCCTCTTTCTTTTTCCTTCACTACCTATCGCTCTCTCCTTAGATATATCTATATATCTATATATATATATAAAATAGTAACTCTATCTGTGTGTGTGTGTCCGCCTTATCTTTGTGGCTTATGTTCACCCAAACCGCTTGACGGAATTGCTTGAAAATTGGCATGTGGACTACTGACCCCTCAGTGAATGTCATAGTGTATATAAAAATGTATCATTTCAACGCTGGGGGGCCACCCAACTGAAAAATGTTTTCCCTTTGATTCAAATGACATTTAAAACATAGGTAAATGATAAAAAATGATGTATATTCTGAATATTTCAGCAAATTTTGATAATATTAACAGAGTTCTCCGGGGCTAACCCTCCCGCTGAAAACTGTGTTCCCTTTAATTCAAATGACATTTAAACCATTGGTAAATGATAAAAAATGATGTATATTCCGAACATTTGAGCAAATGTTGATAATATTAAAAGGGTCCCCCTCCAACTGAAAACTGTTTTCCACTCGATTCAAATGAAATTTAAACCATAGGTAAATGACAAAAAATAGTGTCTCTTCTCAAAGTTTCAGCAAATTTTGATAATATTAACATGGTCCCCGTGGGCAAAACTCCTCCTCTGAAAACTGTTTTCCCTCGGATTCAAATGACGTCAAGCCGCCGTATAAAGTGTTGAAATTATCACCGTTTATTCGAGTGGTTAAGGCGTCGGATTTGACTTGCAAAATACTCGTAATTCAGGGTTTCGAATCGCATGACCGGTAGTGAATAGTCCTGTCTCTATGCTGATGAGTCCCGATTATTAAGGACGAAACGTATACGTACATAGATAATAAAAAAATAACAAATATTATATATATATATATATATATAAATCAAGAACACCTGTCTGTTTGTGCATGTCTGCCCCTAAAAACGAAGACATACTAGGAAGTGTACTTTCAATGCAATTGTATTCTACATGTAAAGATGTCTGCGCATGTAATTGTGAATCAAGGGTTGCACAATCCTCAATAACACCTATCCTGCTTGATTCCAGTGGCAAAGAGAGATTGAGGACGACTGGAAACAATGTTGATATAAGCGGAAAGCGCATACAACACTTAGTATTCCCAAATGGTCACCCAATTTAGTACTGACTGACTTAACGTCGCTTGACTTCGGTGATCTAACTGGAACCGGTGTGCCAGCGTGATTATGTCGTATGACAATATGAAAACAAAAGGTACGATATGAAAATAATATACACGCTGGTGACTAAGTGGGTAACGATACGGACAGGGTGTGCCGGGTTCAAATCCAGTTCGTTCCACAGAAACACTTTCATCGAAACCAACACTTGACCTTCTGTCTAACCTTCTGGAGAGGAGGTAAATGAAATCCATGCACGTGTCTGTTGAACTGTGTTCGGACTCGTAACGAAATTCATGGATATTTAAGAAAGAGAAGACAACTGGATCCCCCTTTTTTAAAAACTAAATTAAACAGTGTCTCTATTTTTGTCTTGATATGTAAGAAATTCGGTAAAATTTTAAAGGTTATGAATATTGAAATGGTTTCTTTGTACAATTTAAAAAAGGTAAATATAACTGGATTTACAGTAGATTTATATATATTTGTTTATTCTTATTAAAGTAACTTCTTGTCTGATAGATAATTCCCTATCATTGTATTCTGATCCCTTCTATATGTGTTGTGCTTTTTCATCTATTGATTTATTCTGAATCCCAATTGTATTTGTTTCTGGCGGAGTTTATTTATGCTTTTACTAATTTGATATGAAGGGATATATATATGTGCATGTATATTTATTTACATATGAATGTATGTATATGCGCATGTGGCCGATCAGTGTGTATTATTATATTTCGTGAGGAGTACACAATGTC